>CM060253.1:32841765-33441765 GCA_030684275.1 Acipenser oxyrinchus oxyrinchus | reverse complement strand
ATTAATTAAGTGCACTCCGTGACCACACATTACATTTTAACCAGCACGTGAAGTGATTTGTGCCCTCCTCGTGCCTAAATACAAATCTACATTTTAAATCACACGTGAAACACAGACCCGTTTATATCCCGTGTACCGATGACTATACACCAACATTTACACAACACGTAACATATAACATACACAGGGGCACTTTGCCACATATACCCCCTTGTGCAAAGGAATGTTTGGCATCCCCAATTCTTCGTGGCTGGCAGCTCCCTCTTCGGGGCTTCAGCCACACTATCTCCTGCGCGAAAGTGCAGCTGGGGAGCTGGTCTCCTGACCTCCCCCTTCTTCATGGCTGGCAGTTCCCCTCTGTGGGGCTCCGGCCACCCAATTTCCGGCAGCGAAACTGCTGCGGGGGAGTTGGTCTCCTGACCTCCCCCTTCTTTGTGGCCGCCAGCTCCCCTCCGTGGGGCTCCGGCCACCGTGTTCCTGCCACGGAAATCGGCTGGGAAGCTGGTCTCCTGACCTCCCCCTTTCTTCATGGCCAGTAGCTCCCCTTCATGGGGTTCTGGCCACAGTGTAAGACCCCAGGCGAAGCAGGACCCTCGGCGACCCCAGGCGAAGCAGGATCCCTGGCGACCCCAGGCGGCGGCAGCAGCAGCGGACCCTCGGGAGGCGGCGACAGCAGCAGCGGACCCTCGGGAGGCGGCGGCAGCAGTGGACCCTCGGGAGGCGGCGGCAGCAGCGGACCCTCGGGAGGCGGCGGCAGCAGCAGCGGACCCTCGGGAGGCGAACTTCGGGAGGAGCCCGTGGCCATAGTAGGCGGCAGCGGGAGCTCCACTTCTCCCTCGTACCCTGTACTCTGTGTGGAGCAAAGGCAGCCCCAGGCGATGCGGGCGACAGGCAGCCCCAGGCGTCGCGGGCGACAGGCAGCCCCAGGCGTGCGGGCGACAGGCAGCCCAGGCGTCGCGGGCGACAGGCAGCCCAGGCGTGCGGGCGACAGGCAGCCCAGGCGTGCGGGCGACAGGCAGCCCCAGGCGTGCGGGCGGCTGGCAACCCCAGGCGATGCAAGGCAAGCATCCTTGGGCGAAGTGAGGCAGGCATCCTTGGGCGGCGAGACAGGCATCCTTGGGCGGCGAGGCAGGCATCCTTGGGCGGCGAGGCAGGCATCCTTGGGCGGCGAGGCAAGCATCCTTGGGCGGCGAGGCAGGGAGTCAGGACAAGCTGGGGTGCGGGTTTTGGCCCTCTTCTCGGCCACTGCGGCGGGCGGTTCTTCCCATGCTTTCCTCAGCAGCCTATGCAAGGGCTGCTGAGGACCACTCAACATCTAGTCCTGGTTTCTCTGGTGAAGGGAGAGGCAGCTCCTGCTCCTCTCCTCGTGACGGTGGGGGAAGTGATACCAGCAGGCATTCATCCTCTGCTGGTGGGGGAAGTGTTACCAGCAGGCATTCATCCTCTGCTGGTGGGGGAAGTGATACCAGCAGGCATTCCTCCTCTGCTGGTGGGGTTGGCGGAGGCAGAGGCAGCTCCTGCTGCTCTGCTCCTGCCGATGGAGGTGGCGGAGGCAGATGCAGCTCCTGCTGCTCTTCTCCTGCCAGTGAAGGTGGCGGAGGCAGAGGCAGCTCCTGTTGCTCTGCTCCTGGCGGTGGAGGTGGCGGAGGCAGAGACAGCTCCTGCTGCTCTGCTCCTGCCGATGGAGGTGGCGGAGGTGGGACCAGCAGGAATTCACCCTCTGCCGATGGAGGTGGCGGAGGCAGAGGCAGCTCCTGCTGCTCTGCTCCTGCCGATGGAGGTGGCGGAGGCGGGACCAGCAGGAATTCACCCTCTGCTGATGGAGGTGGGAGCTGCAAGCAGTCCTCCCATGGCAATGGAGGTGGAACCAGCAGGAATTCACCCTCTGCTGGTGGAGACTGGGGCTGTGGACGCTCTACCTTCCCCTTCTTGGGCCATGGACGCACCGACTCCTCCCTCTTGGGCTGTGGATACACAAACTCCTCCCTCTTAGGCTGTGGACGCACCGTTCCTCCCGCTCGGGCGTAGGACGCTCGGGCTCCTCCCGCTCGGGCGTAGGACGCTCGGGCTCCTCCCGCTTCGAGGCGTGGGGCGCTTCGGGCTCCTCCCTTCGGGCGTGGGGCGCTTCGGGCTCCTCCCTTCGGGCGTGGGGCGCTCGGGCTCCTCCCTTCGAGGCGTGGGGCGCTCGGGCTCCTCCCGTTCAGGCGTGGGGCCTTCGGGCTCCTCCCGCTGGGCTGTGGGCGCTCGGGCTCCTCCCATTCAGGCATAGGATGTGGCAGCAAGGGCTTCTCTTCTTCATCCAGCATGGGGCATAGAGCCAGCGTGTGCCCATATGCCCCACAGCCAGGGCACCACTCCCCCATCCCAGTCTTTGGGCCATTTCTTGAAGGGTCCTGTGGGCCGGAACAGGGTATGGTGGTGTGGCTAGGTTGGCCACAGTCGAGCACCACAGCCCTGCTTCCGCCTTTCTCCCTTTGCCCTCCTGTGCTCCTCTCCAGCCTCTTCTCCCCATTTCTTTTCCTTTTCAAAAAAAAAAAAAAAAACCTGCGGTTCCCGCTCTGGCCTGAGTCCTTGAGGCGCTGTTATCCCGGTTCTGACACCACGTGTGACAGGATGACTGGGCGGTGACGTCACGGCAGAAGCAGGAACAATAAACGACAGAGACTTGGGGTTTTGGTGAAGCTGAGCGCGTGATCGCGCTCAGCATTTAATGAATAAACAGACAGAAAATAAACAGTTGTAACAAAAAACACAGGACACGGCACTTACGCCAAAATAAACAGACAAACAAAAGGATCTAACACTTAACGGTGCACGGAGACAAACAAACACGGTGAGTAAAAACACTTATTATTCTTCTTCTTATATTTTATCTAACCTCCTCTCCACACCCGTTCTCCACTCTCGAACACCCAACAACCCGGAGTGAGTGAAAACATGCTGTTTTTATGCAGTTGTACCGAGACTCGATTGCTAGTCAATCATTCAATTGGAATCTCGGTACAACTGCACGTGAATTAATTAAGTGCACTCCCGTGACCACACATTACATTTTAACCAGCACGTGAAGTGATTTGTGCCCTCCTCGTGCCTAAATACAAATCTACATTTTTAAATCACACGTGAAACACAGACCCGTTTATATCCCGTGTACCGATGACTATACACCAACATTTACACACAACACGTAACATATAACATACACAGGGGGGGCACTTTGCCACACACATACACAGTACTGTACTTTAAAGGGAAAACATGTCCATTTTCTGAACATGGACCCTGACATGTACACAATGTCAGAGAAATAATTTGTTTTACTTTGACTTGTAAAATCAACAATCATGTCAGGATAATGACTGGGGTTTTCCACAGGTAACCACACAAAAAAAATAAAGAACTGTCATGGTAACAATTGTTGATGTTTTGCATTCATGATTTCAGTTTTCTAGTTACAGTCGAGATGGCTTGCTTTCTGTTTTGTTTCATATAGAATGTGTGTAGGGACACACACTAAGTATTACATATAATGCCTTCCTAATCAATGATTTCCAATGAGCAGCCAGAAGAGACAGACAGAAATACAGAAATAAAAAGTAGGCCTCAGTCTGCACCTTCAAATTGTATTCATCTAGCAATTCCTAGTGTTCAAAGAGGTGTCGTGCCCTTCTTCAACGGCCTTGTTCCCTTGCCTGGATCCTGCTGTCCTAAACACACTTCCGCTCTTACTCTGTATTACATAGACTGCAGCTTTCACTCTCCTTGGACTGACTGTGCCAAAAGATAGACAACTTTCATATGTATTGACAAGTGCTAAGATGAATTCACAACATAACCAAGTAAAGTAATAGAATACAGTGCTCTACTAGTTTGCAATACATACAATTCATTTTTACAATACATTTATATTGACTGGTAAAAAGACAAAATACTGTGTCTATGACTAATGAATTCTGGAACTTTTTAATACTGAATAATAACAATACAATTAGGTAATACAATGCATTTCTGGAATGTTGTAATATTGGTAAATGAAAATAACACTTTATGCTTCATCTTGTTGTAATTATTATTATTATTATTATTATTATTATTATTATTATTATTATTATTATTATTATTGCCCCTTCACATGTATGTCTTTTTTAAAATAATATTTAATATGGAAAGGGCCAGTTTATTTATGCAGTTGTGATATGACTTTTAGAAAATATATTTTTTTCATGCATTTCACCAAATATTCTTTTTTCTTTTTTTGCAGTTGACTCCCGGATATGTTGTTTGCACTAGAGATGGAATGCTGTAATAGCAGGTCTGAAAGAATGTGATGTGTCTGCTACCCACTCAGCTCTGGGATGCAAACAGCATGAACAGGAAGTCATGATTTATGCCTCTGAATTGTATAATGATTTCTTGATTTCTTCACGGAGAACTTGTATGGCCTCATGCATAGCCCCTCGGTTGAATAAATGTGTGATCTCTGCACAGTTATCCTCTATGTATGACATCCCTGCAACTCAATCAGCTGCAGATCCAAAATGAAAGTTATCAGTATCATGAAAAACGTGTCAAAGACACCCTTATACAAGTTTACCATGGTACATTTGCACAGTAATTTTGCAATTGTCCCATGCTTTTCTCATGGCTATACTAAGTTTGGTTTGGCATGTTTTTTTAATATGCTTTACCATCCTTTCACTGTGCTTTTTTACACTTTGCCATGCTTTTACTAGGGTAAAGTCTTATAGACTGTCAGACTCTTCATAACGTGCATTCAAGAATGTGCAAACCTATTATCATCATCACAGTTGTATACTGGTTTCTCTAGATATATGTAAAATTGAAGGTTGTGAAATCTGGACAGATGTACAAGACCCTCCACTAAACCAACACTGATAGTTTGTTTTCTGTACAGATCTAGACTCACGAACATTATGCAAAAATATTCATATCACAATTTTATTAGGTTGATCCCTTATCAGACAGATTTTGTACACATGAAATGTGTTAGAAACATTACAAAAATAATATCAGACTGGATGAATTCCAGTATAAGTACCTTGTAACATATCCTATTCTGTGTTCAATCCTAACTCTGTTTGTGATTGAGTTAAGGTACTTCAGAATACATTATGTGTACTCATTAACCCACGTCAAGGAGAATTGATTGTAAACAGCAAGTGCAATTGGTGCAATGTGAACAAATATAGATACAAAGAGGCTAGTAAAGGATGCCCACAGACTTCCTGTATGGCATGTGCACTGAACTATTATGTTGCAAATAAAATTGGATCGTACTCTCATGCTTTTGTAATTGGGTGGGACTACTTTAAATAATATAAAAAGAAGATTCTGACTAGCTGACATAAGAAAGCAATATTGCAATAATGAAACTGAAAGATTTATTTTTATTTTTAAAGATGATGTGGAAGTCAGTGGCAAATCCAGTGCTCTCCCTTTATAATGCTGTAGTCGGGAGCCATAGTTAAGAGCCTGTGTTATTTGTGTTAGTGTAATAGCCTTGTAACCTGTTCCGCAGTATAAAGGGCCACCTTATAAAGAGGGAACACTGTACTGAAGAAATGCATTAAAAGATAACCGGATATCAATCTCTTTATGAGTACATATACTGATATACTCTGTAGTACTTTTAGAGTATCAGCTGCAGCTTGATAGGAGAGGACATTTGAACTTTCTGTGCTATAAAAAAAAGACTATAATTTGGTAGGAAGAAGATAATTTTTGACTTTTATTTACTTATACAGTATTTGAATAGATATCGACAAATATAGGAGGAATTTGTCAATTGAGCAGCAGTAAGGGATGTCACAATAAATGTTATGAACTAATATGCAAACTTTAACTGCAGCTCTTTTACAGACCAAACTAAAAGTGATAGACCCTGAACCCTCTTCACATGCCATTTGAATCCACTCTCTTTTAGTTTCTATTTTGGTTCAGTAAATAACATGTGCAATCCCCTAAAGCCAGATCATTGCCACTTTCTTCCTTCTTTAGTATATCCGTGTGAGGACGGGGATGTACAATATGTGTGTACAAATGTCACACAACATTATTTATTAAGAGTATTAGCTTGTGGGGACATATGGGGTTGTCACTTCAAATGTTACATGTAACTTGAGAACACATGGCATGTAAGTTTTAAAAATCCTCTTATCCAATTTTCATTAAACTAATCATTGTTATGTCTTATTCTATTCTATTCTGCTTTTTTGTCATACTGGTAGTTCTAATTTTACATTTACAGTGGTGGCGGGGGATGTACTCAGTATTAAAGCAATAGCTGCTACACCTTTAAGATAGTACCATGAGTCAGCAGGTGAAGATGTGGGTCTACGGCTGCCTTATCTGCTCCCCTGAATCACATAGACAGAGCAGTCGCTCCATGAGAATGCTAATATCCTGCTAGGCCTGCATGTTGCAGTGTCTGTGTGTATGTGAGACGCCTGTGTACCAAGATCCATTTATTTTTATGAAATTGTTCTTGTAAGCCTAATGATCAAGCTTGATCCCACCCTCCTAGCTGACAGTATTGTTGTTTTCATTATCATTTATTTACAAAAAAAAGGCACATCCTGATTGGCTGCAGATGTTCAAATCCCATATGGTTACAGAGTACAACCAATGGTTTTAAAGGAAATGTTAATGTCCACAATGAGCCATTTTATGAGCGCAATAACACACTTGAAGGTGTGGTATTCACACATAAATAAATAAATGATGTGTATGATTTAAATTAAAAATCCTTACATATTTCAATGGATTCAAACACAGGTTATGATTAACACTGCTGATAACAAAAGCAAAAAACAAAACACTTTTTGGACTAGTACAGCGTCCTGTGAATTTCTCTGTCCCAGCTTACCACACTGTTGTATAATAATGCAAATATATTGAATCTTATATTCATATATTGAATCCATGTATGCTGGAACATTTTATTCCACTGACGTTCATTTAAAAATACAGCACTGGAAAGATAAACCAGCCATGACTCAGTTAACCCCTAAAATACCAGCTATTCCTCCCCCAAGAACCAGTCACAAGGTCAAAGTGTTAACAAAATGAAACTCAAATCAGTCAAGATTTGTGTTGAAGCCATGCCTTCAATAAAACACACGTGCCAGCTACACTGTATTTTTTTTATAACAGTTAAGAAATACAGTCTCTCTGTAAGAGAGAAACGATGTACTCTATCAACTGCAATGATTTCCTTGATGCACTGACCACAACAGACCTTGAAAAATTTGCACACAAGCAGGTACCACTGCAGTTTTCAGTTTGTAATGTAGGAATTCAAGATTGCTGATCCAGTAGAAAGTGAATGTTCAAGTGAGGTTGTTTTATAGTTTAGTTTGGGAGATATTGAGTTTTCAAGTACAAAGTTGTAGTGCTGGGATTACCGTGCCCTCTGAAACTGGGACCCTTCAACAAGTATCAATGAATGTACAGATGTCAGCACTGCCAGAACTACATGCACTTGTTGCTAGATGTTTTGTAACATTTAAGGAAACATGTTTAAAGAAACATATTTTGAATAGTCCTGGCTTCTACCTTGGTAAAAGTAATTACAGAAACATGTTGCCTGTGGCCAGTCAGCACATAGCCTAATGATAACCAACAACTCTACTTTTTTGTGTAAAAACTGGCTTTAGACCAATTAAAGTCCTGATATGCTTGTGATTTTTTGAAGGATTGTACCAAGGTCATTGCCCTCTGGGATTCTCTGAATTCATTGACTTCTGTTCTCTGCCATGGAAAATGGTACAATAGTAATAAACTAAAATATTGCTTTAATGGAAACTATGAGCACAGCTTCTTCACTCAAACCCTGCCTCAGACAGGCATCACCTCTGCTTAACCTGCTTGGAAACTATGAATGACCTTTTTAGTGTGGATGGTCACACTACACATGACATATCATTTATAGGATTAGGTGGCACTTCTCCATTAGAATTAATTTTGATCAAGGACTATGAACAGAATGCTGCCAGTCTTGTCTCCTCAGTGCAAATGCCATTTTCACCCCGGTTTATGCTGTTTGTATATGGCAATTCAACTACTCTACTGGGGCATCCCTTTACAGATACACAAAAGTTGGTGTATATTTTGATGGTATATAGAAACAGAGCCATTCTATTTTTTTTTTTTTTACCTGTGACCTTTAATGTCTGAGATATGAGGTGACATGGCGCTGGCCAATTTTTTTATTACAGTTTAATAAATAACTTTTTTTTCTGATCGAGTCTACAGATTTAATTCTGGGTTCACTTTAATCTCTTTCCAAAAGCTTTCCAGAGACATGTTACTCAAAAATACGATGAGAGCCAATTACCCTGTGACCTTTGACCCTGATTGCCAAAATACTCCATATTCCTCCATCACCAAGGTAGGAGCTCACCAACCTTTATATTGGGATTTCCAGAAATAGAGGAGATATTCTGTGACACAGGACTCAAGAAGTTCTTGCTCTTTAACTTTGACAAAACAGGGGGTTCAGAAAATGATTGCACCTACTTCCTTTTTTCTTACTGAGAACACACAGCATAGAAAGAAATGATTCATCCACACTGCTTTATAATCATGAGGGTAGCCCTTAATCAGTGCAAACTGCTTCATTTGTCTCAAATGTTTATGGATGATTCCATGTACAGTACATGCAACATTTGTCACGTTGGATAAATCATCGCAAATGGCAAGTGGAATTATTCTTATTATTTAAACATCTAATTAAGTTTAAATGTTTGGTTATAAGCACATATTCTAATTGTGCCACTCTAATAGGGTGCCACTTAAGGGATAACGTGTGGGGAAAAAGGGGCAGGGAAAATAAGGCCAGCTTCAATTTGAACATATTTTAACAGAGAGAACATGCTATCTATTTGCTATTTAGTTCAGTCCTAGGTCATCTTTCCATGACAAAAGAATGCATGCTCCACAAATCTACTTGCTCCACCTTTGTCAGCTAGTAGATTTGCCCAGTTGAAGTGTTAACCAATGAAATGACATGACACGGGTGTGGGGAAATACCAACTCATCAGGAGCTCAAGGGTAGGAAGAAAATGGGACTGGACCATGCAGGTGCAGGAGGCTAACCTTCAGTTCCCTGTGTTTCAGGAATTGGATTAAGACTATAACCAACCCACCATTGCCTGTCATAGTCATTATAAATACTTCTAAGTAGTCTTCTTTCTGACTCTCTCAATCAGTATGACTTCAGTGTGACTGAGTTTAGCGATGCAGAGATATGTATGAAGCTTCTGCGTGCCAGCGATGGAGTGGGCCATTTTAAATCCAGGATATGGTATTCTTTTTCCACCTCTTCATGAGCAACCTACACAAAGGAACTGCTTGTCAGATTGTCCTTGGCCCATTCAATAAAGTTCCACAGTGTCATTATTTGGCAATCACAGGGCCTCTGAAGACTTGCTCTTGCTGTGAATCACTTTACTGTAGTTCCTCCAACACCATCACCATTTTCCATGTCACATGGTGAGGAAAGCAACTCAGCAAAGATTCCCTAGTTGGGTTCATGCTGACACAAGTGTTACCTGTTCTTGTACTGAGAAGCTGCTCCAGCAGAAAAGCAACTTATTTTGGTGAGATGGTCAATGAGCTGCATAAGGAAGTTAATAAGGTGCCTTTGGAAGACATGAACAGCAATAGTACTGAAGTATTGCACTTAGTTAGTCTAATATTGATACATTTTCAGGGAACTGTCCATGTACATTTGAGACAAGCAAAAAGCTTTGTAAACATGAAAGCAGAGGTGAGACTCTTCGCCTTGCATATTCCATACTTGCTTATGTTGATACTGTATTAATTGTATTATTACTCTAGGTACACACTCAACAACCCCAGCTTAATCAAAATCTCAGATGGTGACAAACAAATACCTAAAATGGAGTTTCTTTTACAAGGAATGACCCTACTCCATCCAAGCCAGTGATGACAAATTAGCCCGGAGAAAACTAAAAAACAAGACATCACACATCATGTTTCAATTTCGAGATGAAAAAAAAAATTCTACACTGGACCAGATCATTTTGTATTACACAATTATAACTGCCAGTTGGACACATCAGTCTATTAAAAAAAAAAATATATATATATATATATATATATATATATATATATATATATATATATATATATATATATATATACACAGTACTGTGAAAAAGTTTTAGGCAGGTGTGAAAAAATGCTGTAAAGTAAGAATGCTTTCAAAAAATAGACATGTTAATAGATTATATTTATCACTTAACTAAATGCAAAGTGAGTGAACAGAAGAAAAATCTAAATCAAATCCATATTTGGTGTGACCACCCTTTGCCTTCAAAACAGCATCAAGCATCAATTCTTCTAGGTACACTTGCACACAGTTTTTGAAGGAACTCGGCAGGTAGGTTGGCCCAAACATCTTGGAGAACTAACCACAGTTCTTCTGTGGATTTAGGCAGCCTCAGTTGCTTCTCTCTCTTCATGGAATCCCAGACAGACTTCGATGATGTTGAGATCAGGGCTCTGTGGGGCCATACCATCACTTCCAGGACTCCTTGTTCTTCTTTACGCTGAAGATAGTTCTTAATGACTTTCGCTGTATGTTTGGGGTCGTTGTCATGCTGCAGAATAAATTTGGGGCCGATCAGATGCCTCCCTGATGGTATTGCATGATGGATAAGTATCTGCCTGTACTTCTCAGCATTGAGGAGACCATTAATTCTGACCAAATCCCCAACTCCATTTGCAGAAATGCAGCCCCAAACTTGCAAGGAACCTCCACCATGCTTCACTGTTGCCTGCAGACACTCATTCGTGTACGCTTTCCAGCCCTTCGGCGAACAAACTGCCTTCTGCTACAGCCAAATATTTCAAATTTTGACTCATCAGTCCAGAGCACCTGCTGCCATTTTTCTGCACCCCAGTTCCTGTGTTTTCATGCATAGTTGAGTCGCTTGGCCTTGTTTCCACGTCGGAGGTATGCCTTTTTGGCATACCTCCATGAAGGCCACTTCTGACCAGACTTCTCTGGACAGTAGATGGGTGTACCAGGGTCCCACTGTTTTCTGCCAGTTCTGAGCTGATGGCACTGCTGGACATCTTCCGATTCATGAAGGGAAGTAAGCATGATGTGTCTTTCATCTGCTGCAGTAAGTTTCCTTGGCGGACCACTGCGTCACGGTCCTCAACGTTGCCCGTTTCTTTGTGCTTCTTCAAAGAGCTTGGACAGCACATCTGGAAACCCCGTCTGCCTTGAAATTTCTGTCTGGGAGAGACCTTGCTGATGCAGTATAACTACCTTGTGTCTTGTTGCTGTGCTCAGTCTTGCCATGGTGTATGACTTTTGACAGTAAACTGTCTTCAGCAACCTCACCTTGTTAGCTGAGTTTGGCTGTTCCTCACCCAGTTTTATTCCTCCTACACAGCTGTTTCTGTTTCAGTTAATGTTTGTGTTTCAACCTACATATTGAATTGATGATCATTAGCACCTGTTTGGTATAATTGTTTAATCATACACCTGACTATATGCCTACAAAATCCCTGACTTTGTGCAAGTGTACCTAGAAGAATTGATGCTGTTTTGAAGGCAAAGGGTGGTCACACCAAATATGGATTTGATTTAGATTTTTCTTCTGTTCACTCACTTTGCATTTAGTTAATTGATAAATATAATCTATTAACATGTCTATTTTTGAAAGCATTCTTACTTTACAGCATTTTTCACACCTGCCTAAAACTTTTGCACAGTACTGTATATATATATATATATATATATATATATATATATATATATATATATATATATATATATGATCGGGTACTGTGGATGAGCTCATCATCCGGGTCTTATGGGACTGCTGCCGCTTCTAATGTCGTTTTCGCCCACAATGACAGCACATCAACAAGCTTGCCGAGCTCATTAGCTAGTGAGACGAACTCCCCACCGAGCTTAATCGTCTAAAGCCAGCGGAAGAGGAGCGTCTTTATACTGAATGTTATGAAACTGCATACCATTATTCGCCATGTTGGTTCCAATGGGTCTATGGTTCATCACACAATGTTAACTCTGTGTTTGAGCCAGAATGGTGTCAGTCTCATAAACATTGTGAAGGAGGAGTCGCGGCACGACTTGAAAGAGGCGGAGCGGAGAGACACACAACAGCGCCGTTCTGGACTGTAGAAACCGTGAATAACAAATTAAAAGAATAAACGCGTGGCGTATTAGGGGACTGGAACAAGAGATGTTGTGAGCATTCTGTACAACCCAACACTAACTCACTATATTATTATTATTAATTTTCCTTGTTCGAAAGTCTTTTTAGCCGTTGAGTTTAGGGACGCACTGTCTGTTGTTGCAGCAGCGGCAGCGTTTGTTCGGAGTCTGCGCTAGCGCCATATTGAACCGAAGCAGTACTGACTGACTGTCTGGGACTGAAACTGACGAGATCAGAGCTAGAGAGAGCTGGGGGGGCTGCTGCTGCTGCTGGTGACGCAGGAAAAACACCCAAGAGCAGACAAAACGCCAAGATATTGAGATCCTTTTTTACAAAAAACTATTCAGGCGAAAAACCTGTGCACAAGGCTGGTGAAAAGTAACCCTGACTTCACTAAATTAAAAAATCTGGAGTAGTGGGGAAGAAAGAGAAGAGTCTAATCTAATTCATGGTAAGTTGCATTTCATTTTTGTTATTTTCATTAAAAAAATATTTATGCGTGTATAAATTAGAGACTCTGCATGTTCAGAAAAAAACGACAAAGGGTGTCAACAGGGCATTTGTTATGGACTGACGGTTGTGTGAATACCCTCACTGTATGTGTGTAGAAGCCGGTTGTTGCTGTATTTTTACTGTAAAGAGAAGGAAAATGGCTGACCGTCTGTCCTGCCTGGGACTGAATGGGTAATGATGATGGAGCGCCCGGTTTCCAACCCGTTTTCGACCGAAATGGAGCTTGATATTAAAGTGTCAACCCCGGGTATGACTAGACAGGCTTTCGTGGAGGGGTTTAGCCCCAAACTGGTTTGCTGTTCGCTGCGGCCGGCAAATTAATGTGTTCCTTTTGGAGCGGAACGCCATTACTGAGGCGGATTGATGGTGGAAAACTAGTAGGCCTGGAGGACTACGCCTGGAAATTAGGCCTTGTGTTATTTTATGTTATTTGTCTTGAAAATACAATTGAAAGTTGCAATTTTAAAAGTTAATGTAGTTAATGCAAGTTAAATACCGCAATTCGTAATGGTCGGTTGGTGTTTGTTTACCACGTATATTAGGTTTTTCTTGCTAAATTGTTGAAATGGTTCTATAATAGATAACAACATAGGCGTATTTTTGTGTCATTTTTACTGTGTGCACGTTAACACTGTTTGCATATCATACAAATGTCATATCAAGAGGGGTGGATACGTGCATTTTTCATTGCTTCAGTTTATATATATATATAATATGTAAATATATATAAACCTGCATATGTCTCCTGAATGCCTTTTTGAAAATATGTTTTGATTCTCTCTTCCAGTATTGATTCAACATATGTAAATAAATAAAATAAACTGAAACTACATAATTGTTTTTAATCACATTGAATTAATACGTAGTATTATTCTGATGCTTCATGGGATAAAACTATAGATCATGTCGATCTGCTTGAAAGAATGTCGGTGAATAATATTCAAGTCCTGTATCACAAGACGAGCCTTTCGCTTTGTTTTGTTTTTTAAAAAAAAAAAGTACATCAATAAATCAGTTTTGTATTTAGCACAGCTGTTATTTTCTCTATAGTCTGTCAAATGATCACTTCAGTAGAACTGGCCAATGTCATAGTTGAACTTGAAACTTTCTTAGATTTGAATGTGCAAGAAAAAAATTACGTACAGGATCGTTTTATATATTTGTATTTTGTGACTTTAGAATAATGTGCAATTGCAAATAAGGGAAACGACTAGATTAATTTACAACAAGTAAATAAACACAGTGAATCAATCTGCTGTTATGTAATTTCAATAGACTCTGAACAGCCTGTATTTTTTTAATCACCCCCTTTTCCTAACTTTTGAATGTAGCTACAAATATAGTAAGCCTCATTGTGCTGAAAAAAGTTATTCTTTCTTAATATCTCATTGTGTTGCCTCTTTAGTTGGTACTATGGAAATTAGGCATTTCCTTTGAACTCTAGTATTTTCTGACCTCAAGGTTTTGTATACAAAACATCAGTAAAAAGGTAAACATGAGATACCCATCACAATATTTCATTTATCTTGCATCACATTTAAATGAGATTTTTTTTTTGGGGGGGGGAAATAAGACATTAGGCCATTTGTGTAAATGACAGAGTTGGGACAAGTTATAGTTTTTTGTTGACTTCATTAAATTGTGGTTTTAGTGATTACAGGCCTGCATGATTGTTACATGAACTTAAAATACTGCTAATGTGTGAATTTTCAGTTTTTTTTAAAATTTATTTCAGCCATTACTACCATTGAAAACATTTGAATGGAAAATGGCCAAGTGACATGGCCACGCTTCTTTTTGGTGGGTGATAATGTATTGGGTACTTTCCATTTTCTTTCTTTCTTTTTTTAAAAAAAAATACTAATTGTGTCTATTCTTGAACAACTGCAAGCTTTATTACCAGATCATTTTGTTATTCAAGACCAACATTTAATAAAATGTTGTTTTCTTCTTCAGGCTATACGCATAATTACAGTACTATAAACGGAATGCTGTGTGAAATGTGAATTAGTGTAGGTTATTTTTGTTTGTCTAGTTTTTTTTGGCCTGGTTTCAACAAAAACCTGGACTGTAATACCCATTTTACAATGGCACACCTGACCCGTGAGGGCCTGGGACCCTCACAGGTCAGGTGCTTTTACACTGGCAATATACCCATCCCAAACCGACCCGTACTGTGAAACTCCGGCCCGATAACTGAATCTGGCTCTGGGCTGAAGCAGGCCGTGGGCGGGGTTATTGACTTTCGTTATGATGCGGGTGATTCTTGACTCTTACATCTGTAATATGTTTAAGTTTCTTTTTTCAGTGTATAATGTCGTTGAAGTTGTCTTCTTCACAGATTAACAACGGTAAAGCTAAAGGATTACGTATTTTTACTGTGTTCGTTTTGTTGATTTCACTGAATGTGAATCTCCATGCATTAACAGTTTGTAATTTGACGAGCGAGTCAATGTTTTGATTTAACTTTGGCCATTCTGTTAAGTATTCAGAAATAATTAAACTCCTTTAACTTGTTAGGTAAGACATATGGCTTTAATGTTGCTTTTATAAATAAGTTAATCGTAAATAAAATAACACCAAAAACTAAGGACCATCTTTGTGTAGAGCTATAATAATCAACATATTCAAGCATGATTTCATGGTTATTTTTTATTATCACTGTTACTAATTTTAGGCTAGAAAGTTCATACTGCATGCAAATGTTTGAACAACAAAGCATGAGGGAACCCCCCCCCCCAAAAAAAAAAACATTACCTTTTTTGCAATACACCTCCTCTCTATTCTCTGCGACTTGGCACGTTCATTACACGTGACGTCATTCGGTCGGCTTCAGAGTAAAAGCAACTCAAGGTATCCGAGCCATACGAGGCTGACTGGGCTCGGCTCGAGTGTCTTTGTGTAAAAGGGGCATAATAGCCCACAGGGGCCAGGGCTGAGCATTACAGTGCTTTTAGAACAGTCATTTGCTTTCAAAAATGATTGTTTATGGGGACAGTTAAAGTGACTTTATGTTCAACACATAGAGCATTGAAATAATATTACAAATAAAACATGATCGGGGGTACCATCATGTTACAGTTAAATACATTTTCTTAAATGATCTTGGGAAGATGCAGCTTAATGTCATGCAATTTCAAAGCACCACACAAGTATAACAATGATAAGGCCAGCTGAATCAAATATGTTTATCTGTATGTAAGAGATTGACAGTGTAGACTATTTACTTGTACTGAATTTCTGTTTTACTAGAACTATTGTTAAATTACCCTTACTACAGAGAGGAGTTTTAAACCCCCTCAACCTCAATCTTCAATCCATACTTATAATTTGTTAAGTTTAAACTCTAGGTAGAAATTGCTCTGTTGTGAATGAAAACAGAATTATATAGTACAATAAAACCTTACAGTACAGATCCAGGTTGAAGAAAAAAAGAATACTTGAATATCATTTCAATAAAAAAAAAAATAAAAAAAATGGTAATCCCTTTTTAGTATCTCTATATAATGTACCCCACAGATGTTCAGTTATTTATAAATAGAAATAATTAAAGATTAGCACCTTTTTAACATTTGATATCATCCCATGTGTGTTCAGGTAATCTGCTGTATTCCAAAAAAATACTTTATAGTGAGCACTTTCTGAATATTCTTGATTTTATCACTGATGTGTTTTTATTATTATTATTTATTTATTAGACGCCTTTATCCAAGGCGACTTACAGAGGCTAGGGTGTGTGAACTATGCATCAGCTGCAGAGTCACTTACAATTACATCTCACCCGAAAGACGGAGCACAAGGTGGTTAAGTGACTTGCTCAGGGTCACACAAGGAGTCAGTGGTTGAGGTGGGATTTGAACCGGGGACCTTCTGGTTACAAGCCCGTTTCTTTAACCACTGGACCACACAGCCACTCATATAACCTTTCTGTTGCAAGTCAATTTCCGTCATGATGGACAAAACAGCAGATCTGACTAATGGTAGGTGCATGTTTGGCAGGTGCTTCAGTAACTTCTTTTCCTGTTGATTCTATTGTATGTTAAATGTGTGTTTTATAAGCAATGTGTTCCCCAAAAAATGTAAAGGCCCTGATTTGATTCTCACTGTGATCCTGCATGAAGCACTAAACATTTAGATCACAAAAGCATGAGAAATGCTGGACAAGAGGAGGCCGTCTGGCCCACCTGTGCTCATCCAGTTCATAGTACCTGATTGATCCTAGAACTGTTGGTTCTTAAAGGATCCCAATGAATCAGCAGCAAAAACATGGCTTGGTACCCATTTCCAAACACTATGTATTCATTCAATTTCCAACAGTGGTTCCCAAAACCTCAATTATTGTATTTCACAAAAACAATCATACATAGCATATTTACATTCCCCTAGATGGCACATATTTTGATTATTTCACTCACTGTCACATGTGATACCAGAAAAAAGGTTTTTAGTTCTGATTTGTAAGTTCTGTAGTGACACGTGTCATCATGTCTTTCCGTGAAGAGAAAGGTGGAACAAGAGTACAGTGTTTCAAGAGAAATGGAGAATTTTGTATTTCTTTGTGGATGTGAATGGAATGCCAAAATGTTTAATTTGTAAGCAACATGCGGCTGTTGTGAAATAGGACAAAGTGGGCCCGTCTACCTTGCTTCCAGTGAGTCCAGCTGTGCTTAAGCAGGAGAGGGGCGGAGCTCAGAATAAGAAGTGCAAGTTAGTTCTGTTCAACTATCTAATGTTTTGTTCTGTGCATATTATTTTTACTTGTAGGTGTATGCTATAAAAGTCTGTAATACACTTTGTGCTGTGTTTTCTACGGTTTATTTGAAACCATTTTTTAATTTGTGTAGGAACTTTAGCATTACAAGTTATAGCTTCGCTGTGACCAAACGTTATTTCAATTAGAATGTTGGTAACCTTGGTTTTGTTGCATGTCGAATATGATAAAGGGGTTTCTCAATTCTCAATGGCATAAAGGTCGATTTCACCCATGCGCTGCTTGAATTGAAAAATAAAGATTGGAAAAAAAACCCTGTCGATTTGGCAAGAAAATAAAAATCGAATAGTAGCAAGCCTAGCTATAATGCAGAGAGGGTGCAAAATGTTATTAAATACAATATTTAGAGTGTGAATTACACCTGGGGGTAATACCCAAATTTTATAACATTTTTGTATTCATGTTTTCATAAAACATTTTCACTTTTAATCTGGAAAACCGTTTTCTAGTCCTGTACCAGGTACCATTTAAGCCTTGCACTCACATTCCATGCTGCCCATAGAAAACTATATGGGGTCAGGTTATACACAGAACATAGGAAGTAAATGAGAAAGAGGAAACCATGTTCTGTATAATAGGCACAGGGCATACGTGGTCCGACAGGGCTTTTTAGTTTTGTAAATAAAGTTTGTGTTAACTACTGCAGTGCTGGGGTTAGAATTCCCTCAGGGTTCTCCCCAGGCCTTTTCAGCCAGGCGGGCCGCCCGGCTGAAAAAACTTGATCTCCCCATCTTGCAGATGCTACTGTGCCTTTTAACAATAAGGATTGATTTGCGCTTCAAGCAGACTAGATCAGTTGTGCATTGCTGGGTGAAAAAAAAAAATCTTGGAACCACAAGACAGCTGTGTTATGTCTTGACACATCATTTAACCAATTAAAGAGTTGAAGGGGTGGGTTTTCTGTGTTAAGCACTTCGAGAGGCTAAAACATAAAAATGAGTGCTAAAAAAATAACAAATTATTTTCAAAGCAAAAATAGTGACAATGAATGCAGTGGGTCAAAATAAGCCAGCGATCTACACAATCCACCGTCTAGTACTATATTTGCGCTGGCTACTTTATTAAAAATATTAAGATTATTTTTGGGTATTCAATCTGTTTGTCGTATTATTGTACTGTAAGGTGATATAGAGTACATAATAGCTGTACATATGCACCAAAAAAAAAAGCGTATTGCTTTTGTTGTGATATCGTAACATTATGTACCCAGGTGTTTCATCTATTTCATCTATAGAGGGGGTTCATCTATAGAGGCTGTTCGCCTTTAAGAAGAAAGGCATGATGGGATATCAGCTGTTGTCAGCTGACATGCAAGTGCTTAAGTGCAGAGGTGCTGGATTATTACACTGCGGTTTCATGCAACAGTTATGATGGCGACCAAACGTGTGCGAGTACTGTTGAGTTAAAAAAGACGTGGATTAACAAAATGCCCTGAAAACTTAACATAAAGAAAACTATTTAAATGAAGCAATAAGCTCAATAATTAAGCTGAAAAGGAAGTGAAAAGGTTACCTTTTTTTTCTTTTCTGAACTCCATTAACCCTACGTTATCATTCCCCTGTCAAATCCTAGAGTTCCTAAATAAGCATGGTAATTTACCATAATAAAAAACAGTAATGAAAAAGAAAATGTAGAACATAAAGTGCAACCAGATATAGTCAACGAAAGACAACACATTATTCAAATTCTTTGTCGTATTATATATTTAAGGTAAGGCAAGCTTATTTTTCCGTTAAAAGTGCTCCCGGCTATAATGTTCTGCCGCCCGGCTGTACAGAATTCCTGGGGAAAACCCTGCCCCTCCCTGGGAAAAGGTGTGGAATGTGGCCAGGTTTTAATTGATTTATTGATTATCGATCAGCCCTGGCCACACGCTATAAAAAGACCCTAGAAAGCTAAACGTATAAACTCTAAAGAAGTGGTAAAACGTTTAATATGCTAGACATATAACCAGTCACGTGACAAATGTTATGCATTAATTGTAGTAATTTATCATCAGTAATCTGGCGCTTATGAGACTGCTCTAGTGCCACAGTATGGCCAGATATTATAAAAAGGAAGGGGTTTGGAAATTGCCTCCAAGTAGCTTTTCTAATTGGTGCAACAGAAATATTGACGCTGGGGCGGGTTTTATTCTCGGTCGATCGGACGATTCATTGGTGCACTGGTGTGTGTTTATGCCTGTAGTAGGTATGGTATTAATTCTACGGCGGTGTTCTGTGTTTAAAATGGCATCTCTAAACAAAGGAAGCCACGTTTGGAAGTATTTTGAGGAACCGGATGAGAAAACCGTGGTATGTAAATAATTATGCTAAACAAATATTGCCGTACCACAAAAACACAAGTTAAATTCTTCACATGTTGAAATGAAAACATTCAGAATTATTGTGGCTGGAGCCACTGATGGCAATAAAAAGCAAACATCCATAACAACATCAAATTAGATTTGGCCGAACATTGGGCGTGATTGGGTGTGAATCATGAATGCAGCAGTTTTGAAATCGATGTAAGATTATCCCAATACTGTGCCGACCCATAAAACAATAACAGCGAGTCTGGAAAAACTTAAAGGAAATCGTGCTGCATCTGTTCATACAAAACTTTCAAAGGGAGAAAGATGCAATTACCACAGACTCGTGGACCCGATTTCCCAATTTTCCCATAGGCGGAAGATATGGACACCATATCTCTTAAGGGAGTTGGTGGTTTGTAGCTATTTTTTAATTTCCCTTTTAAATCCAATTCTGAATAAAACTTTGTTTACAGTACACATTTGTGCAAACTAATAAAAACTACAAACATTTGGAAGTTTACCTAAACTAATATTAGGTAGTCCAAGGTCAGTGCTAATCAGGGTCTTTGAAACTAGAGGTTGATGTTTAAAGTCTTAGTTAAAGACTTTAAGGCTTGAAACGTTTATTTTCATTCTTTCTGGTCACGTCTTATACTTGAACATACATATACATAAAACTTGAACTTAAAATTTCATGTATATGTATATTAAGTATAAGACGTCACCGGAAAGAAAGTTTAAAAGATTTGTTTTTGTACTTTTTCCAGTACCGTATTATGCTTTGTTATGCCATTAGGACTCCAACATACACCTTTTTATTATGTTTTGTGCTTTTGTGAAACAGTATCTGTTACTTAAAAATGTCTAGTTGATTTTTAATGGAAAAAGACACTCCATAGCTCAGCTTACACTAAGAGGAGAGATATATAGTACAGATTCTGTTACCTGTGAATTTATATAAAATTTTGCTGCAGTTTCTTTATTTTTCTATTTGTCTCCTATGTGTTAAAACCTTGAAATAATATCTCAACATGAAATTAAATGCCACCAAAGTTCCTTTCATTTGGTTAATGTATCTGAAACAAAACTATAAGGGGGGAGTGTCAGTGTTGAAGTGAGAAAATATTATATTTATTTATTTAGCAGACGCCTTTATCCAAAGCGACTTACAGAGACTAGGGTGTGTGAACTATGCATCAGCTGCAGAGTCACTTACAACTACGTCTCACCCGAAAGACGGAGCACAAGGAGGTTAAGTGACTTGCTCAGGGTCACATAATGAGTCAGTGGCTGAGGTGGGATTTGAACCGGGGACCTCCTGGTTACAAGCCCTTTTCTTTAACCACTGGACCACACAGCCTCCAGTGAGAAGTGAGAAAATATTAGATATGTTCTTTGTTTTGTGGTATCATTCATTACTAAACACGCAACCCAATTGAGCACAGAGAAAGGAGTCTTTATACAGTGGCAAAATGTGCTTATAAATAGATCAAGGAATCAAATTCACTAAAATGGAAAGATGAAAACAAAGCAGAAACCGCAGACTTTTAATGGTGAACGTAAGTGGGGCAAGTATGACCACATTATTGTGCATCCTAATTTTGTATTTAACAGATTTTTTTTTATTTTTTATGTATAGATTGCTAATCTCCTGTAAAACTAATCTGATTAAATCAAGATATCTTGAACTGTCAGAACCAGTGCTTAATTTGTGCCGGGGCTTGCCGGGTCACAGCCCCGGAACCTTTGGGCGTGCAGAGAGTCATATTCCCGGTACCGCTAGTTAAAAATCTCATAAAATGCTTTCTTTTTAAATTCTCAACACAGTTGTATCAAGTCTGCAAGTTCTTGCATGCGCACTAAAGAGAGACAGTCTGCTGCCACTTTTGTAGCCTACTTTAAATTAATTTACAATTTCAGTTTGAGTGTATTTAAGTAAGATGACACTGGCTGCAACTCTATTGTCGTTTTTTTATACACAGATAAGGTTACTTGATTTGCAAAACGTCATGAACGATACAAGCAACTTCTTGTACTACTTGGTTTGATTAAGTGAGTAGCACACAACAAAATATGAAAGCTGAACATTAATTTCAACAAAGAACAACGACAACTTTTTAATGAAAAAAAAAAAATTGTAGCCTACTTCAATAGGAACATTAGCCTGCTATATTATATTAAACCAAAACAATAAAAAAATGACAATCTGGTTCTCTCTTGCCTTTTTCAATGAGTAATTTAATTAATAGAGAATAAAAACATACTAAGATAACAACTACCTAGCCAGTTTTTAATTAAACGTTTTTGTAATCTACCAGCGGCTTCTGTTGCATATACATCGCTGATAATAGTGCAGACCGTGGGTCAAACCAGTGTTCGTGTTGGGGTACGTATTTTTTTTAATCAATGTTGTTCTTCTCGAGTCCTTTTGAATGCCTTTTAGTTTGTTTGTTTTTCTAAACAATTTAAATGCAAAACCATAACAAAACATGTATATAGGCTTTTTTAAATATTTATTTGTCCTGCGGTTGCCTTTTAACCAATTTTTTCTCAGACTGTGAAGATTCTATTGGTGCCAAGTGTTTGTGGTTTATTTGGACATGTGACCAAAAAATACAGCTTTTGTAACTCTGGTCATTGGGCCAGTTTACATGCTGGGAAAATGTCATGACTTGTTTACTGTCATCACTTATTTAAGTGGTACGGTCTGGATTACAATTTTAGTTAGTTTTGGTTTATGTTTAGTTTGTTTGAATACAAATGTAATACATTATACAAAAATCAAATACAACATGAAGTTTCAAAGCTAATTGATCACAATGAAATTGCTCCAGGTGTTAAGAAATTGATGATTTTAAAGGTTACCTATAAAACCTGCTGGATAGGGGCTCTCCAGGACCGGGTTTGGGCAGCACTGCTCTAGACAGATACCAGGCCACTTTGAATTTGCCACTTTGAAAAACGCAGCCCATGGTCTATTGTACCCACCCTGATTTCAAATGGCCACTATTCCATCAAAGAATAATATAATATATATTTTCTGAAACTGCACAAGATAAGGATTTTATAAATGGATAACATGACCATGTCTGTCAATGGGGTGTTACCATAATCCTTCTGCAATTTGTCACTGCATATCATGTCACTTTTTTGTCCTTATATTTGGACCTGTGAATCTAACAGCTTTCGTTCTACTGTTAAAAAGACAGTGTTTGTGGGTTGCCCTCAGTGTCCTGAATTCAGAAATGCCAAATGTGCACCTTTCTATAGTTTGTCAGGCATTTATAGGTCCTAGACTGAGACTAGGTCACATTTTGAACTTTCCCCTTCCAATGTTGCTGCATGACAAGTGACTTTTAGTACCACTTTGAGTTACATTTGTTACTGGTCATGGTGGTTTGTACTGGGGTTTAGTCGTTCTAGTACTCATGTACCGTGTGGTACCTTTCAAAACATTCCTCCAAACAGAGGCCTGGCTGAGAGGGACAGTGCGGACATTAGTACCGTGTATCCCTCCGCATGCCCTTGCAGGAACATACACAGAGGCCTGGCTGAGAGGGACAGTGTGGACAGTAGTACAGTTTATCCCTCCGCATGCCCTTGCAGGAACATACACAGCACTTTTTTTGTGGCTTTCCTTGACTCCCAGATGGTGGCAGCGTCTGTATAAAATGACATTCAGTAAGTCTAGCCACTGTCAAATGGTACAATACAAATGGTAGCTCAAATTTAGGAGGGGAAAACCCATATCCCATACAATTCTCAGTGGTCTGCAACCATGGGGGGCAGCCAGGTGGCTCAACCTGAGAGTCCTTCCCTGTCTACACTGTGAACCGATGAGTGTACCCAGTGGAGCTCTCGCACAGTTTGTACAGTTTAATCCCATAACGGGCACACTTCATGGGAATATATTGTTTAAAAATGAGCCTCCTCTTGAATAGAAGGGAAGGACTCATCCACAGATACATTTTTGCCATGTGACTATGTCTCTTCAAATTTATTCTGTAGGTGATCGAGAAGGGGACGCAATTTGAAGAGTCTGTCAGATTCAGAATGGTTCCTCGGGAGAGCATTAGAATTGTCATTATAGTGTTAAAATGAATTGGGAACCTGTCCCGGCTCATCATGGCAGGGAAAATTGGGTAAGCATGAACAGGGTCAGTGAACCAATATAAATAACTTCTAGGTTTATTCACCAGTCCCATTAGAAGGGATAAACCCCAGAACTTTTTCATTTCAGTTAGATTAGTGGGGACCCATTTGCACACCCTAGATATCGGCCAAGGTTGTCCCCATATTGTGCCATGTATTGCTGGGCATACAAATTGGTCTGAATAACCAAATACTCAAAGTCATCGGTGATGAACAACTGGAAGAAGTCAATTGGGGTCAATCCAGGTGTGTTCACCCTGGTACCTGGTGTGCCAGAAAAAGGTGGTATTTGAGGCTGGAGGCTGGACTAGAGGAAGAGTCACTTGGTACATATTCACTACCAGAGTCATCAGGCACAAAATCTTTTTGAGTCTGACTCCATTAGGAGGTCAGCAACAGCCTCTGTACTGATCCGCTTTCTTGCCATTTTACTGAGTAAAACTTCAAAATTAACAATAAAATAATAAAAACACAATTTATACCAATTTCAATATAATTATATTATATATTTTTAAATGAAGCAAATGAAAACTTAAAATGAATTCAAGTTGTTGGGAAGAGAGAAAAAATTGGATCTGAACATTATTTATTGAAAAACCAACCACCAAAAATCCTTAATTACTGTAAAATTGTAGAAAATATATAACCTAAAATAAATCAATAAATATTAAACAAAAGAATCTCATCTGAAATATACAATGCTGTCACTGTAGAAAATTGATAATATCCTATTGTTGTGAGAGGAGAAATTTTTTTTTTAAGACATATTTAAAGCCAGTCCTTCTCCCAATTGACAGTAAAATATATTTTTTATAATGTAAAGTTCATTGTCAAATCGAAGAGAGAAGAGGTAAAAAAATATACTGTATGTAATTCTAATATTCTCAGAAAAATGTCAAATAGAATGTAACGTAGATTGTGCGAATGATCAAGCTCACTAGACTAGTTTTCTCTCCAACACCATCTAAACCAGACAGAACAAGTCTGAGATACAAGGTTTCATGCACAGTAACTATATAGCAAAAACAACAAAAATAGCAAAAAAATAAAAGGTTCGAACTGCAGTACCTCCCACACACTTGATGTTACAATGGTGTCATGTGATGACAGCCAGGAGGAGGAAGTATCTTCCTCTACTATCATATAAACAAAACAAGATGTAGTCAAATACAAGTAGGCAGATGTTATTGCTAATTTCATGAAACATAGGTTGATAAAACAGCAGCTAATCAAAGGTAAACTTTTTTTTTATTATTATCATTCCACATTGAAAAGAAAACAAAAGTTCTGCAAAGATATATATATATATATATTTTTTAAAATTCACTCTGTTTTACAGTACAAGCCAAACACAGGGCGCCGGTTCCGTTGAAATCGGCTGTTTATTACATTTAGCGACTTTGTCACATCAAAGATATTTTAACTGTGTAATATAATGAAATTAAAGCCACCGACCTAATATGTAATAACGCCTCTGAGCGACCCCGAGTGAAAACAGCAATCCAGATTTAATTTTTTTTTTTTAACCATGTATTTGAATTGGATGTACCAGGTACGTCCGTAGCACACGAGGTTAATTAATTTTTCTGCACGTACTACTAATTTGTATATGATGTAGAATATGTGAATGTAAACATCTAACACTAGTATTTACAATACTCTTTCAAATAAACGTGTTATGATTTTGAATGTGCGCTTCTTAAGGACGGTATTATTGTCATTGCTTGCTCCCCGGCACGTCTTTCTTTACAAATTAAGCACAGGTTATAACTAATGACTCTAAGTGACTCGAGCCAGATTGGTGACTTGACTCGAACTTGGCAAGTCAAAGAGTCTACTCTTTACTCCCCAATGTCCCTACTCGACACGAGTCCCAATTTTGGTGACTCATTACAACTCTGGTATAAATCTGGTTAGTTATGTTTATTGCGATAAATTCTAGTGGCATATGGATATCTATCAGTAATTTGCCCCTTTTTGAAAAGAAGCGCCGACCCATGGTGATATGCTGCAATAGCAACGCCCCCATGTGACCTGTTTTGACCAATTAGGATTTAAAATACCCATTTTATATATTTGTGCTCTGCTCTCTGTTCCAGAAGTCGCTCAACTCTAGAAAAATGCGAAGTGAAGTCCTGCTTTCGTTACATTTCTTAAAACAGCATCAACATAATTGATATCAAACTTAAATCTGAGGGTTTTTTTTTAAAAACATATTTAATATGGTCATCTAGTTGTAGGGAGATTTAAATGACTGTATTTCTATCTAGCTATAGTAATTTTGAAAATAAACTACCCAGCATCATAACTACTATTAATTCTGCCAATAATTAACAAGCAACCCTTTAAACTTGACAGTTTTACTACAGTACAGGCAAAATAGACAGCAGAAGATTTACCTACCCTGACTACTACATGGCTGGACTTCTACTGCCTTTTGAACACTGTACTAAGATGCAACAAATTGGCAGAAAAAAGTTGTCCGGTTATCTCTGGACTTGTGCCAGTTCAGTTCTTTTAGGGGACAAAAAAAAATCATTAAACTTCTCTGCCATTTATTTCTGTCAGTAGTCGCTGACGTCCTTCAAACAGTTGCTTGAAGCAGTCGGCAAGAAAGCCTGAAATGGATTAATGAGAAAGAATCACATAAAAGGGCCACAACTCAGTATAGTGTTTAGTCCACTCCAATCTAAGACGTATGCAGGTCCATGTTTTTCAGTTCTCCATAGTGGGAATTACATTGCAAAGTAAGAGCCTGCCAACATTACAAAGCTTGCACCTCACACAACGCAGCTGTATTACCTGCATACTTACAAGTGGGTTAATTTCAGGTTTTAAAAAAACGATTTACTGTAACTATTGTTTCAATTGCTGTTATCCCATTATTTTCATATTTACCACAACGAAACCAAAACTGTATGAAATACTATTCTACATTGTATTAGTGTTTTATTATTATTATTATTATTATTATTATTGGTCCATCCTATGATAGACATGGTTTTGTTTTTACAGTTCATCCATAAATGTAACCCAGCTACTCATCATTTTGTATGTTACACACGGGAACAAGATTTCTGAGTTTAGTTATTAAACTGAGGAGAATATGTGCTATTAAATAGTCCCTCGCGATCGAGAGGGGGGGGGGGGGAACAGAATTACCCCTACTTACAGAATTTTCAATGCATAGTTAAAAAAAACAGTGAATTTGTCTTCAGTGCTACCTACGATTGCTATTAAGTGTCACTAGTGCAGCGCATAAACCCTATCTGGTGAAGTGAGAAGTGTGGCAGGATTCATGGCAAGCATTAGGGTGAAGCAGTTCATTATGTATGCAATACTGTATCCTTTGACTTTAAGACGCACTTTTTGAACAATTTTTTACTTCTCAAAAATAGCCTGCGTCTTAAATTTGTATACAGTATAGTGATGTATGTATTAAAATCAGCAACAAAAGACATGACTACCAGAGTACACAAACAGCAACGTGGCTGACTGCCAAGAGAAGACGAACCAAAATGTTACAGCCCAATCTCGAATCATCCAAGACATACAGGCAGCCATTTTCAAAGAGTCATCAGCTTCCTGAGGAATTCAAAGAGAAGCTTTTACAATTTCAGCATTTCTAACAAACCGTACCAGCTTGGACAGATCAGAAATGCTGTATTTTTCGACCTGGCAAGCAATACCACAGTTCACAAATTAGGAGAAAAACAGGTGTGAGTAATCGATATGCAGTCTCCGATTCTAACTGTACAACAAATGTGACGTGCAGCGGGAAATGATTAGTTCAATTATGCCGTTATTGGTTTGTCAATTAGTTTTTTCAGCTTTTTGGTACACTGGCCCATTTTCCTGGATCCATGAAACGGAAGCTATAGTGTACTAAGTGTTCCGCATTTTGTTTCATTTCATTTAAGTAAGTTTGTTACTGTGTGTGTGAGACTGAGGGTTTGTGAATTCAAGGGATATGCATATGCGAATATATAGTTTTGGTTTGAGGTTTAGAGATGTGTGTTTTCATATTTGTGTGCATGTGCTAGACTTCTGCTTGTCAGTTTTCAGAAACTTGCGTGGCTCACCTAGAAATCTACATTGGATTGTTTTTCTAGCAACAGAATGAATGTAGTGAGAAAAAAAAAAAAAAAAAATGGTCCAACAGGCAAAGTATAACAGTAAAACTTTTCCCTCAGACAAATCTTGTTTTTTTAATACTGGATTCTAAAACTATTTCGATATAATTTGGTCTTTCGGTAAAGTTACTTGGCGGTTCATTTGATCAGTCTGTTCCTTGCAAGGATAAGCCACAGTCGGAGAATTGTACAGCAATGGGGAATTGCCCTGGATTGAGTCAACCACTTGCTTACATACTTGCATACTTGGTTATCCCGAGATGACTCCTAAAAATAAATGATTGATGCAGTCTTGGTGGATTCCCTGAAACTGTACCTCTGGCTGATATCTCAGTGAGGTATATGATGAATAAATGTACCCCTTTTAGGTTGAAAGAGATTCCTAATGCATAGCCGTTCCAGATTTCAGTAAATCTAGGGCATATGCTATGTAGTGCTGTTTTGTCAGGCATCTCGTAGCTAAGGAAGAAGAATATAGAGATCCTGCCCTATAGTTAATCCAGTAATGGTGGCAGAATAAGGCATCGTTGGTTGTCAGTTGCTACATTGTAAAAATAAGTTGTATGCTTTAGTTTTATTCTAATTCTATTAATTTATAGCTATTTTAAATCAAACTTGATTACGCATAACCAAAAGAAGAATTATTTCAAATCTACAGTACTGTGCAAAAGTTTTAGGCAGGTGTGAAAAAATGCTGTAAAGTAAGAATGCTTTCAAAAATAGACATGTTAATAGATTATATTTATCAATTAACTAAATGCAAAGTGAGTGAACAGAAGAAAAATCTACATCAAATCAATATTTGGTGTGACCACCCTTTGCCTTCAAAACAGCATCAATTTTTCTAGGTACACTTGCACACAGTTTTGAAGGAACTCGCAGGTAGGTTGGCCCAAACATCTTGGAGAACTAACCACAGTTCTTCTGTGGATTTAGGCAGCCTCGGTTGCTTCTCTCTCTTCATGTAATCCCAGACAGACTCGATGATGTTGAGATCAGGGCTCTGTGGGGCCATACCATCACTTCCAGGACTCCTTGTTCTTCTTTACGCTGAAGATAGTTCTTCATGACTTTCGCTGTATGTTTGGGGTCGTTGTCATGCTGCAGAATAAATTTGGGGCCAATCAGATGCCTCCCTGATGGTATTGCATGATGGATAAGTATCTGCCTGTACTTCTCAGCATTGAGGAGACCATTAATTCTGACCAAATCCCCAACTCCATTTGCAGAACTGCAGCCCCAAACTTGCAAGGAACCTCCACCATGCTTCTCTGTTGCCTGCAGACACTCATTCGTGTACTGCTCTCCAGCCCTTCGCTAACAAACTGCCTTCTGCTACAGCCAAATATTTCAAATTTTGACTCATCAGTCCAGAGCACCTGCTGCCATTTTTCTGCACCCCAGTTCCTGTGTTTTCGTGCATAGTTGAGTCGCTTGGCCTTGTTTCCACGTAGGAGGTATGGCTTTTGGCCGCAAGTCTTCCATGAAGGCCACTTCTGACCAGACTTCTCTGGACAGTAGATGGGTGTACTAGGGTCCCACTGTTTTCTGCCAATTCTGAGCTGATGGCACTGCTGGACATCTTCCGATTATGAAGGGAAGTAAGCATGATGTGTCTTTCATCTGCTGCAGTAAGTTTCCTTGGCCGACCACTCGCGCTCACGGTCCTCAACGCTGCCCGTTTCTTTGTGCTTCTTCAAAAGAGCTTGGACAGCACATCTGGAAACCCCTGTCTGCCTTGAAATTTCTGCCTGGGAGAGACCTTGCTGATGCAGTATAACTACCTTGTGTCTTGTTGCTGTGCTCAGTCTTGCTATGGTGTATGACTTTTGACAGTAAACTGTCTTCAGCAACCTCACCTTGTTAGCTGAGTTTGGCTGTTCCTCACCCAGTTTTATTCCTCCTACACAGCTGTTTCTGTTTCAGTTAATGATTGTGTTTCAACCTACATATTGAATTGATGATCATTAGCACCTGTTTGGTATAATTGTTTAATCATACACCTGACTATATGCCTACAAAATCCCTGACTTTGTGCAAGTGTACCTAGAAGAGTTGATGCTGTTTTGAAGGCAAAGGGTGGTCACACCAAGTATGGATTTGATTTAGATTTTTCTTCCGTTCACTCACTTTGCATTTAGTTAATTGATAAATATAATCTATTAACATGTCTATTTTTGAAAGCATTCTTACTTTACAGCATTTTTTCACACCTGCCTAACACTTTTGCACAGTACTGTAGTTTTTAGCAGTATTAAATAACATCTGAGACAGTTTGGTTTGTATAGATTTATAAGAAGGCACTTTAAAGTAAAGCTGCCTTGTTAGTCATTGTAGCTAACAAAATAATTCTATATATTTTTCATTTTAAAACATGCTATCTGTTACTATGTTAGGCTAAAGAAAGCTGTCAGTTTCTAACCCTTGTCCTTAGGTTATTGGTTTGCACTTGAACTTACTGAGTCACCACCTCAACAGTGTTCTCTGGGTCAAAGCATGTTAGTGGTTGAAAGCTTGTCATTGAGTAGGGGAAGTAGCTGATTGGTTATTGACAATAAAGAAGCCAGTGGCATTCTGGATCTCTTTGTGGATTCGCTGCTTGTGTACAGCTATGGCCAAAAGTTTTGCATCACCTAGAATTTTAGGATTGAGACAAAAAAAACTATATGAACATAATTTAGATCTTTTATTTAACATCATGTAATCAAGTAATCTACAAAATGATGTCGCAAAAGCCACAATAGTACTTCAGCGTTTCCTGTTGGATTTCAAAATGTCACATTTTTTGTTAAGTATATGGAAAACTACAAAGCGGTATGCAATTCTATATGTTAGTGTAACACTATTCAGCAGGTTTCATTCGACTTTATGAAGTAACATTTTTGGCCTTTATCTGTATATCTGTGGCTCAATGCTATTCGGTCTCTCTATATGCCTAGATGTTTAAGCATGGCTGTTGTACACCCAGTTTACCACCTCCCTCTCCCTCCCTGTTTGTTTTTCACATAATACTTTCAAGGCACTTTCTACAGGTTGTGTTTGTTTGTATGTTATGAGAAAATAAAACATGCTTAAATATGGATAAGATATTTGCACCACTTGTCATTTAATCTATTTAAAAATAAACTGTTAAAGTAACTGTCTTTTTACACTGGGTTTTGTTTTATTTCTGTTAAACTGTTGCTAACACCCCTATTAACATATTAAAAATATTAACATTCGTCTGTAAATGGACGTTTTTGAACGCAGAATTACTGTAACAAGAAATTTCAAGAATTGTATTCTATCAACACAGTATGTTAAATATCAAGTTAGAAAATACAACTTTATTATTTTATTTACAAAGAAAACTTAACATCGGCACAGGTACCTAATGTGACCTGTCTGCTAAGGTCACACAGAAGGTCATCAAAAACTGATTTTGTAGTAGGTCTGCATTGATTTGTAAAAATATGCACGACTAGAACACCACCGATTTCACTCTCCAGGTGAAATGACTTGGGGGTGGGATACAAGACCGTCTAAAAGCATAGCCTGCAAATGGACATTTCCAAAACCTAATATAGTTCCACATCTTATTTTAAAATGAAAATACATGTTTGTTATAATGAACAGCTGTACCTGGCAGAGAAATGTTATGGAATTATTTTGTTACATTGAGTAAACCAGGTCAGTTTTGGTTGTAGTGGAGTCTCTACTTTTTTGCACTAAAAAGTGACATGAACACAGCATGTACCTTTTTATGTATGTGTAGTCCTTTCAAAAGATGCCAATATTAAATCTACCGATTTTTTTACAGTTTGTTTCAAAGTACAGTCAAACCTGTATTAAGAGACCCTCAAGGGACAGTCAAATAGTGGTCTCTTCACACAGGTGGTCTCTTAAGAGGGCCCATAATTTTTCTATCTGTCTCTGACATGCTTTCCTGTAATTATGTATGCCGTACATACACTGTAAAAGCCTGAAGGTGTAATATGGACAAAAGGAAGTATGTAATTTAATAACATTCATTTAGATAATGCATTTACAAAATACATTATTTTTTTTAAAGTAATTAATGCTTGCCTGTCTCAGGTCACACAAAGTGTTTTAAATCCTTTGCAGATTTCAATGCCTGTGTCTGCTCTACAGGTACGTGTTGATTCATTGCATCCTGAAACCAACGCCAGCATAAGCATAAGATCTTTTTTGATTACCGCACACATTGTTTTCATACTCCTAAGTATGGCTTGAATTTTTCAGTGTTTATTTTCCTTTTTAACAGTTTGCCTTTAAGTCTTAAGCGGCTACATCCTAATTATGAGAACATACTGTTAAATTAGTGGGAAAGAACAACACAACACGAAACTGACATATTGGAAGCTACTTAGTTCCCAGGCAAGTGCAAGTTAAAGTAGCATCTGGGGTGAGTGATTAATGGCATTCCCTCCTCTTGTGTTCGAATAATGAAGAAGGTGAAACGGAATCAGAACAAAAATAAAATGCTGTATCTGCGTCTTTCTATTGCCAAATTTTTCAGCAGTTTTTCTGGCACTTACTGTCTTTACAAGTTTAATAACTTTTTAATTCTATCATCTAGGGTGAGGACCTTTTTGTTTCTACATGTTTTCTCTCTTCCTTTACAAGAGAGCACTGTTTTATTAATTACAGATAATAGCCCTCTAAAATGGGTACTGTATTCCTTTGAATTTGGGATGTACTATTTAAAACCATGTTTTTCTTATAACAATAGCCCTGTGAAAGGGTGCTCAATACAGGTTTGAGTCAGTTGTTGGGTAAGCGATTTGTGGTCGCTTAATACTGTTAAATAAAAGCACAAATATCATTGGGAGTAATTTTAAAGTGGTGGCTTAGACCAGGTGGTCGCTAAATAAAGGTGGGCGCATGAGCAGGTTTGACTGTGTTGTGTTTGGACTATATGGCAATATTTATATAAAAAGAAGCCGCTTTTTTTTTTTTTTAAATTAGCAGTGGGAGAAAACAGCTTCAGCAAGTACAGTAGAATCTACCAGAACTGCCAGATGCTGTGTCTGGAAACGCAGATATTTTCAAGAAAGCTGGGAGACTTGTATAAATGGATTTTATATTTTTTAAATGCTGCAATAACAGTTCTGCTTGTGAAGCATCCACATTGTAATTTGACAGAACAGATGATTTATTTGCACTATGCTAGACCTTTTTTTTCCCCCATTGGTGCTTGAGCCCTGGAGCGCTCACGGAATCGCCCCCTGTGCATCTATTATCAGTGATTTAAAGCCTGGTTTTCAAACAAACTGATTACCGCTCAGCAGTACTGTATTGGTATAAGAAAAGTGTGGTTTTTAAAGTAATTTCAGCTTCCAGTCATTTAAAATATGCTGACGATAATGTAAACAACACCAAGCTACAGACAGCGAGTCCCAAGCTTTAAATGTGTTACTGTTTATAGATACAAACTCAACTTTATTTTGAATATATTGTGTTATTATGTTTTAAACAACATACTACGATAATGTTCATTATGGTAATTGTTTATTAGTTTTACAATGTTTAGAAAAATGTGACCTATTGTTTGACCTCGTTCGTACAACCGGCCCCCTTTTGCTAATGACATCTTCAGTCAGTCGTAACCCAGTATAAATCAACACATTTTTGTAAAATAACTTTTACACATACTTCAAAGGATGCTACGCATTTCAAAAAAGTCAAAAGATAAACTTCGCATCCCGCGCAGAGGGAGAACACAAACGTAAAACGTTGTTAAGTGAGGTTGGCATTGCAGGGGAGATGAAGGGAGGTTTCAGTTCCGAGTGATTGTTTTCTAAGCATTATTTGTGAATGCTTATTCACCACTGCTAAACCCTGTTAGAAAATTGACTTCCCTGCATTTTTTTAACGCAAGACTGAACATGAGAGTATATGTGTACATTTGTATTAAGTACTCGCCCAGAGGACTACTGAGACACAGACATCAACTAGTCCTGATAAGATTTAATTTGCCGCAGGAGTTTCTTACCCAGGGTAATGGTGCAATGCAATAGCCTAAACTAATTGTATATGCAACAGGGGGTTTTCCTTGTGTGTGTTTTTTTTTTTGTTTTTTTTGTTTTTATTTTTTATATAACCCCTCTTTTGATTGTGGCGCTAAACCATTTAAACAACGGTTTTGTTTGTAAGGATTGTATAGGGACACAGTTGTGTCCCCTACATGATTTTGGAGTCAGGTGTGGCTTTTGCACATGCCTAGCCCTCCAAGAGGGGTTCCAGTAAGTGCAGCCAGCTCTACAACAGTAAAAGTATGCTCCATTTTGAATAGCTTCAAGTCCAATGTCAAAACATGAATGCAATCCTTGAACAACTTATACAATACAGTTCAAGACAGAAATATTTCTTTTGATAGTTGGTTAATCAATCCAGTACCTTGCTGATGTTTTTGTGTGCTGTTTTAAGGCATGGTCTGTGAGTGTGTGCCCACTGTGCACCTGCTATTTTGTACACAATTGTTATATCCCAGTAACTCTACCCTGAAAAAGAGCTGATTTGTAAAACACTGCGGAATGATTTGCTTGCTCTTCACACAATGGCAGTAGCAGCTTCTATGCCGATGGATGTTCCTGGTACTCCAGAAACACGCTGTCTCCAGAAACACACTATCCCCGGTGCCTTGACAAGTCTGCATTAGTGGCAGTCTGGCTGTTCAATTTGGACTCATATTATTGGTTGTGCAAGCTGCAAACATTTCATTGAACAATATGTTGAACAGTGTGCACCTACCACTGCTAATTTCTTATCAACCATTAAAGCTGGCAACTTCAAATTTTCAGTGTTCTGGAAACTGTTTACGTCACCCTTCACTTTGACCTGTAACTTAACCCTTAGCGGTCCAGTTATTCAGCGTGTCTCAGTCCAATTTATTTTCACACGCGCAGTTTATTTTAGATGTGCTGTTTTAAAAGTATTTTTTTTCATAGTAAAACAGGTTTAAAAGGCACTGCATATCAACAGGACACTCAGTACTGCATCTCCAGCCCCGCCCCACCCCTTGTTCGCTGTATTTTTCACATACCTCTTCTATGAATAGGGAGTGGTTAACATGTAGAAAACAAAGTACGGATTAGAGGAGAAACCTCAAAATGGAGCGAGGTAACCAATGGAGTACCACAGGGATCAGTATTAGGTCCTCTGCTATTCCTAATCTACATTAATGACTTAGATTCTGGTATATTAAGGAAACTTGTTAAATTTGCAGATGACACAAAATTACGCCATTGCAGCAGCAAAGGTCATTGATCTAGACAGCATTCAGAACTGGGCAGACACATGGCAAATGACATTTAATAGAGAAAAGTGTAAGATACTGCACGCAGGCAATAAAAATGTGCATTATTAAGGAGGCTGTGTGGTCCAGTGGTTAAAGAAAAGGGCTTGCAAGCAGGACGTCCCCGGTTCAAATCCCACCTCAGCCACTGACTCATTGTGTGACCCTGAGCAAGTCACTTAACCTCCTTGTGCTCCGTCTTTCGGGTGAGACGTAATTGTAAGTGACTCTGCAGCTGATGCATAGTTCACACACCCTAGTCTCTGTAAGTCGCCTTGGATAAAGGCGTCTGCTAAATAAACAAATAATAATAGTAGTGCATACCGATAACTCATCTCCTGATCACTCGTTTTATCACCAAACTCCTTAATAATGCGATCCAAGTCATTATTTTATTAAAAGCTCTGCAAATGTCTGTGATATTCTTTGAGTGCTGGATGCAGAAGCAGCTATCTTGGTTTTCTCGGCTTTTTCCGGAGAAAAAACGACTAGAGACCTGTTTTACGTCTTTTTGATGATGTCGGACAGGGTCCGACATTGGACCAGAAAGGGAAAATTGCAATGTCGGACCAGGTCCGACAAAGGACCGTAAATGGTTAAAACTGCTGCCATATTGGTGTTGTGACTTTTTTTTTTTTGGTTTGCAGATCATATAGACCTATTGCTTGAAGATATTGGCTGCATACTTTATACGTTGGTATATTCTTTGATTCTCCATCTCTCTTCTGCATACTTTATACGTTGGTATATTCTTTGATTCTCCATCTCTCTTTCAATCGTGGTTGAGATTAGTGTGTTTTTTTTTGTGTGTGTGTGTGCAAAGTACCAGTCTCCAGTGTCAAGGCCTTGTTTCAGAAACTATTTGAGGCAGTGACTTCATATTACTCTTCATACTAAACTACTAAACGGAGGTTGCGTTAACACAAAATAAATCCATTGGACGGAAAAGTATTTTGTCTTGCGTTCACGGGACACACAGAATGTTAAAGGGACGCAGGCATGCATATTAGTGGTAATCTATTACACTGCAGCAAAGTGATTGTAAAATGCTTGCTTGTTAAAAAAAAACAAAAAAAACAAAACAAAAACTGTTCTGCAATGTAACAGCATTGATTAAGGTACACTCCAGTTCTGTAGGTGGCAGCAATAACCCTCATATTTGGCTTATGCAGCAATATTAAGGATATTTATTTTAGGCCCTGTACACACATAACTGATCTCGAGAACCGTACTCAAACGTTTTAATTAATCCAGCTCAAAGCGTCCACACTGAAGTACCGTTTCATGTTTAGTCGGGCGTAATGCGTACACACACTATTACTATTAAAATAGTTGGGTTACAGTTCCTAGCAGCACAATGAAGAGTGGAAATTAATACCATAGTATCCCACATATAAAAACTGCACAAAAGTGCATTTTTTGTATTGCATCAGTATCGGTCTTGTAATCGTGTTGAATGTTGTATTCTAAACCGAAACACACATTTTCCAGTATCATTCCGGCTAAAAATTCACCTGGGGGGTTTTGGGCCAGATGAGTTCAGAAATGCATGTTTTTTTGTTTGTTTTTTTGTTTTTTTTTCGTTTTGAGCTGTGACCTGACAAAGGTCAACCTAAAGTGAAAAAGTGACCCTGGCCTGAAAAATCACGTGTAGCACCTTGTTCGAATAAAAGTCATCGCTTACCCCTCATCTGGTTAGGTTGACCTTTGCCAGGTCACAGCTCGAAGGGGAAATAACAAAAATAAAATTGTTAGCATTTGAACTCTGTGGGCCCGAAACCCCCCCCAGGTGAATTTTTCTAGCTAAATCTGAGGTGGTCAGGCAACAAAATGACCCTCTGTTAAAGCAACTGCTTTATCTTCTTTATTGTGACCCTTTATTTTAAATATTGCATGAATGACCAATCTCTCATACTATCTCTTGCTAGTGGATCCCATTAGTGCTTTTACAAGTAGCCTACATTTAATCCTTCCTCCAACTAAATGCTGTACCATTATTTTTTTCTGTTTTAAAGCATTTTTAAACTGATGGCTCTCATTTTATAACATGATGTGTTATAAAGGCGCACATAAAAAAGATTCACAATAAATTAATCCTCACCACAAATTAAGATTTGTTAAAAAAATAAATAAAATGGAACTGTAAATTTCACCAGACAAAGGCTATAAACACTGATTGTTCCCCCAAGGTCTGATCTGAGATAATTTTAGGTGAATTGCACAGCAATAACATGTAAGTTTACTGTTCAAAATCACACCTGTAATATACTGGTGTGGTGCTGTTTCTTGGCTGGTATTCCTTTGTTCTGGGCCAAGCAGCTTCTGTTTTCTTTGCCCTCTCTGTGAATGAATTACACTGGAAGCTCATTTGAATGGGGCAGTGAGAGTGCAGGGAAATCTGTGACCTTAGACCCCATCCCCATGCTATTACTCTTTGCAGCACTTGTTTAACTGATTTGTATAGACAAGGACATGCAGTAGGCATGTGTTTTTATTTTGGTTTTCCAGCAAGCGTTCAGTTAGTTTAAGGAGTGCTAACCAAGATTTTATAATTAGCAAAATTATCACTGATACACATTCTGTTGAATATCTTTTGATTCTAATTTTATACTTCAATTTGGAATGCAGATGCACCCACTATAGATGAAAAGCTGCTGTTGCTGCTTCCTGGTACCATATCAAGTCCTCTGCTATAGGTCCAACTAACTTAATCTACAGTGAGCAAACTAACTAATTAAATGTCAATTCAATATGTTTACATGAGGTCAAGTTTTCAGAAAACTAATGTATTCAGAAAACTGAATCATTGGTTTTCTGAAAATGACACTTCTGTGTTTACATGACTTGAAATAGATAATCCAATTACACTTCAGATAATTTCAACTGTGTACATGGGTTTAATTTTTCGGAAAATATAGAGCATTTGCATCTATGCAGTAGCGAATACAATGGGAACAGACGGAGCTCGGTTCAGTCTGCATTAAAACTGAGGCATGCATATTCTTTTCCGTTAACTCAAGTCCTTTTGTATTTCTTTTTTTTTTTTTTTTTTTTTTTTTTTTTATAATCGGAAGTGTTCTAATCTGAATATAAGTTGTGCCTTTTTATTTAACTATTATGCACAATGGTGTTTTTAGTTATTGGATCTTGTTTTTGTTTTTTAAAAAAAAACACTTGTTTTATTTTGAAAAATAAAACGTCAATGCATCGATTCTTTGATTAATGTATATACGATAATCGAATATGAAATTACGGTGCCGATTTGCACCACTAATGGATATAGTTGCTTTAATAATCACGTGCGTGGGAATGATGTCAAAGTTTGCACATATGCATTACACTATCGGAATAAGTTTTTTCTGAAAAGTGTGTTTACATGACATATTATGTTAGTTTTCGGAATACTATTAGAATATTCTAGGTGGAATTACTTTTCAGAAAACTATATTCTGAAAAATACTGGAATTATGTTTTTGTAAAAGCGCTGTTGACGAGGTGTTCATTTCCTGTTAAACTATGGCTCAATATCGGCTCACTGTCAGTGCCACATTTGGTTTAAGAAAGAACTAAAATGAAATGGCATTGTAATTTTAGTAAAATTAGCACAGTAAAGTTGAAAATGAAGAATTGCACCAATGTATGTGTTCTACAATGCATTGCAAGATTAATTTATTGAAAAATATATGTTTAACATCCTTATTGTTTTGCATCAAACTCCTGCTTTTTTCAGTTATTTTTATAGTCTCCTCCACTCTTTTTTTTTTTGCTTCAAATTATGGTATACAATGAACTTTGAAAATCCATTCATTACAGTACAGTTGGAGACCAAACATTCAGAATATTCATTAGGAAAAATCGGATTGTCGAAATAGGTGGCTGAAATCGTGTCAAATACATGTTTAAACGACCACGGAAGCATTTATCATGGTGCGTTAATGGACAGTCTAATCTGTTGTGGAGTACACAGTAGTGTTCAATAAGGAAGTTAAGATGTTTGTTTGGTTGGACATTTCCCTCTGCTGATACCAGGCCGTTGGGATGTTGAAGTGGCTCAACACCTTGTTTTGAAGGGGGTGGGGTTGCAAGCACTGAAATAGTTTTTAATCCACACATTGTTTAATGGAAGCCTTTTCATGATTAAACTATTAGGCCTGTGTTCAAAGATGAATTCACTTACCATGAAATCAAAGCTAGTTTTCAACCTTTGGTGTTTTGTCATGCATTCACGCATACAAATTGTTTACAGGCAAAATTAGTTGTTTATGAGGCAGGAAGATCGTTTAAAGAAAAGTCCATTTATTTTCTTATTAAATTTGTGAAGATTACAGGCTGTTGCACCCTTTCTCATGATTTAAGATATATAGCCTACATTGTTCACAAGCAAAATTATAATACATTTTTTTTAGAAAAAAAATGTAGTTTTCTTCCATGCCTAAGACATAGGTTTACTTTGCACACTAATTACATCAAAAGAGTTTTACAAGGTGTTTATGAAATGTCATGGAAATCTCTTAAAGCAAAGATATGCAGTTCTGTTTTGCCACTGAAACCTGTGACATGGGTGGAGCAAGGAGATTTTAAAATCTCTTACACATTTAAGGAATTTTACAGTTTATAACATTTATATTTTCCTGTTCTGCATCAAGCACTAAATCCTTCACTTGACAAAAAGCCTGCCAGTTGGTGTTAGGCCCACTTGAATGTAGAATAATAATTCAATGTGGATATTTTTTTCTAATCCACATACAGTAAGTACCAGAGTCCTAGCAATCACAGCTTTTAAAGGCACATTTTCCTTTGTGGAAAAGGAGCCATACTGACTCCATATAAATGATGTATTCCTCTGATGCAATGTCATGGTTTTTTTTACTGTTTAGGATTAATTTTGCCTCCTCTTCTGTTTAAGGTTATGCAATGGTCTCTGCAAAACATCCTGTGCTTGAGGTGGTGCTTTCTTATACAGACGTATGCTGGTTTTCCATTATTGCTGAGGAGGCAATAATTTCTTCTCTTACGACAACAACATAAGTGGACAAAATTGCAAAGATCTGCTCTGTGTCGAGTATGACAGCCACGACCCGTGGCTCTCCCGTCGGAGGGAATGACAGCCAGGGCCAGGCTCCAGACGGGCAGTCCCAGCCCCCTCTCCCACAAAACCAGGTAAGGAGCCAGCAGTTGAATTCTCATCAGTCTCTCTTTGTACAAACACAATATTTTAGAGTGAAGGAAATTATACTTCTGTAGTAAAGTGGTCATGCATTTACAACCTATTTTACTAACCAGCACAAGTAACAAGTGTAAAGTTGGTGCAAACACATTGGCACAGGTACAGACAAAGATGAAATACAAGCCTGGCTACAGAATAGTGAAAACAATACCAGCTAACACAGATTTATTTGATCTTATTTTAATGGTTAGGTATGTGAACTTCTTTGTGTGACTGGGTGGTGTGCAGAGTGAATTCATCAGATTTGTGGAAACCGCTTCTCTGCAACATGCTGTTGTATTACTGCAGAGAACAACGTTACTTTGAAAGGTTGCCTGCAGCTTGCGCAGTCCTAGTCGAAATTGTTGTCTGAAAGCAAGACCATCTAGGCTTTGGACTATACATACTGCAGTAGCAAAGGTGCCTGCAGATGCTGCATAGGGGAAAATGAAATGCACTGACTGGTTCATCATGTTGTGCAGACAAGTGAAAAGCAAGCAGACTGTTTAGGTCAGCCAAACAGGAGACATAATTCACTCCCTCACAGTTCCCACGTTTTAGCTGACTATCTATTCCATATAGCTGCTCCTAGGTTTGTGTTGCTTTGATGTGGAGCTGTACCATTCCCAGTCTTAACCCTTTGCGGTCCATTTATTCAGCGCGTCTCAGACGCATCAGGTCCAATTTATTTTCACATGCACAGTTTATTTTAGACGCGCTGTTTTAAAAGTGGTTTTTTTCAGAGTAAAATAGGTTTAAAAGGCACTGCATATCAACAGGACACTCGGTACTGCATCTCCAGCCCAGCCCCGTCCCACCCCTTGTTCACTGTATTTTTCACATACCTCTTCATAGTCATGCATACTGATAAATCATCTCCTGATCACTTGTTTTATCACCAAACTCCTCAATAATGTGATCCAAGTCCATTATTTTATTACTGTCTCCAAAAGCTCTGCAAATGTCTGTGATATTCTTTGAGCGCGGGATGCGGAAGCAGCTATTTTGTTTGTTTATGGCCGTGTTATCTCTGTGGTGACCAGAGACCTGTGCTTTTACGTCTTTTTGATGTCGGACAGGAAAGGGAAAATTGTAATGTCGGAGCTGGTCCGTCATAGGACTGCAAAGGGTTAATCTGTTGAAGTAGCACAAGGGTATTGTTTATGATGTCCCTTAGTAACCATGAAAGGGTGATAAGCTGTACGTTCAGTGTCTATGCTTCAGTATTTTTTTTTTTTTTTTCATTTGCTGCTTTTGTTTGCACAGAGATGTATTTGTGTTGCCCCGCCATGGTGTATACTTGTATATAATATCTGGTCTGTGACTTTAATAAAGGCAATATCTTTCCAGCAGTAAGCAAATTTGGTCATTTGTTTCAAAAGGTTATTTGAACACACAGTGTCTGTTGTAGATAAGCACAGGGGGAAAAAATGTTACGGTAATTGTTTGAGTGTTCTATACAATACTCTCGGAGGATGCCTAACTTGTATTGTCTGGTTCAGAAAGAGATTCTGGAGTGCAGATTATACATTTTCATATTTGTGTGTGTTTGCAGACGTCCTCTCCTAACTCATCGAATGAGAACTCCCCAGTCAGCCCTCCGGACGAGCAGGGTCAGGGAGATGGACCTCCACAACTTGAGGAGGAGGAGCCTGCCTTCCCTCACACCGACCTCGCCAAGCTGGATGACATGATCAACCGGTATGTATACCTACTACTCACATTCACACTGGAAAGTTTTGTATTTAATGTTAAAACAAAAGGTGTTTTTTTTTCCAGTTCTTAGTAAGTTTTACCTTACAATTCTAATTGTCTGTCGAATTCTTCAGCTGTTATCAAGTGTAGGACAATTATGGAATTAATGCCATGCTCTGGATTTTCTGTTGTGGCATGGTATTATGGAACTGGCTGTCCCTTTGGGACGCCTATGAACAGGAGCCTTTAAATGCATCCTGTTATTAACCTTGGGGTGGACATTGCTCTAGTATCAAACAATTCCTTTAATGCTTTGTTTCAGACCCCGATGGGTTGTACCAGTTTTGCCAAAAGGTGAATTAGAAGTTCTGCTTGAAGCTGCTATCGATCTTGGTAAAAAAGGTAAGTTAAAATAAGATACAGTTTTTTTTGGTTTTTTTTTTAGCACTTTGTGGGGAAACAAGATTTGTTCCCCCAAAGTGTTTGCAAAAAGAGGTGATCTAACTTTTTGAGGTATGGGTCATTTGTATAATAATCTAGTTTGTCGGTTGATTGATTTCTATGCATGAGACAACACTAAATTGAGTTGCCTGTAGTGTTTTTGTATTTACAGCCATAGCAGGGATGTATGTTTGTACTAATTCATGAGCACTTTCTATGGTAACCCTTTTAGTATAAGTACACTTTCTATAGTTTTTAAACCGCATACTTCTAACCACATAGGAGTATTATGAATGTGGGTATTTTAATGGAGTTTATTCTAAATTGTTCAAAATGTTTGTTAAATCACCTATAAACATTTTATATCCATTGTTAAATATTTATTTAATTTTGTGATGGTTATATGTCATGAATCATTTCTTTTTCACCTCAAAGGACTTGATGTAAAATGTGAAGCGTGTCAGAGATTTTTTCGAGATGGCTTGACAATTTCCTTTACAAAAATCCTTACGGATGAAGCTGTGAGTGGCTGGAAGTTTGAAATTCATGTGAGTATCTTTGTGAACTGATAGCCTTTATATACTTTGATAGTTCTAAGGGCAGATCTGAGCTTCATCGTTTGACACTTGATGTTAATTTGAGGTTCTTCAGGTTGCATGAAACATGGGTTGTGCATGCAGGAAAAGTAATGTTTTATCTGTTCATGTGAAGCTGAAGGAATGGCTGATGTGTGAGGTTTCAGCAAGCATTATAGAGCAGAGGAATATTGTAGAGGATGATGATTAAATACCTTAACATCGTGTCTTATTTATTACACATTTTGTATAAACTAACTATGATCTGATTTCCCCCTTTGACAGAGGTGTATTATAAACAACACTCATCGCCTGGTAGAACTTTGTGTGGCCAAGCTCTCCCAGGACTGGTTTCCTCTTCTTGAACTTATTGCTATGGCTTTAAATCCTCACTGCAAGTTCCATATCTATAATGGTACACGTCCGTCAGAGACGGTGCCGGCTGGAGTGCAGTTAGCAGAAGATGAGCTTTTTGCCCGTCCACCTGATCCACGGTCACCAAAGGTAGATTATTTTTGTGGAGATGGTGTTGAACCTGAGCTATTTTATTTGAGATCCAGACCAGAACTGTAATACAATAAATAGGAGTTTGTGTGTGTAGCAATAATATACTCTATGTAGTTGAGCTATTATCTCTGTAGTTTTTCCATATTACACATTGTTTTATATTGAATTCAAAGGTGGCCAATGTGTTGTACACTGTTTTGCAAGAAATTAAAGAACAAGAAAGAAAGAATTTTAAAGCTTTTAAGATTTTAAAAAGTACATTGTTATTAGGGGTGGACAACGATATGAAAATTGGATATCGATAATATCGAAGTCTTCCAAAACACGATATTGGTGCCCACCCCTAATTGTTATAGAGGAAGTAAAAAAAAAAAAGAAAATACAAATTGACAAGGAAACAAGTATATGTTGTCACGTTAGATTGGGTAACGTCTTTTTGTGTGTCATTGAAAGAAAGAAATCTGGATAAAATGTGTGACAAGTTACAATCCTGAGACTATTTACACAATAATTGATAAAACTGAAAGGTGCTTACTGTGTATTTAAAAATAAGTTTGTATCTTTTGTTTAATCCTATCTTATGTGACTTCTTTTGAATAATTATATTTCTGCTTTCATGAGAAACATGTTTAATTGTTTTTGTTTCAGGGCTGGTTAGTGGATCTAATCAACAAGTTTGGCACATTAAACGGGTTTCAGATCTTGACCGATCGCTTTATGAGTGGCCAAGCACTGAATGTTCAGATAATTGCAGCCCTCATCAAGTAAGTTTTAAGGATTAACCCATTTTATTTACTTGTTTTCAGTGTCAATTTGCTGCCTAAATACAGGCATTTGTTAATTAGAAATAAGTTTATAAATCATAACAGCGTTTCATTCATCAGAGGACTTTTATTTCTTTGTATAGATGTTTTTCACACTTTGCAAACCACTTAGGTCATCTAATTTAGTATCTCTGTAATTTATTTTGTCTTTGTGTTTCAGACCGTTTGGGCAATGTTACGAATTTTTAACACTGCACACGGTGAAGAAGTACTTCCTACCAGTAATAGAAATGGTTCCACAGTTTCTAGAAAACCTTACAGATGAGGAGTTGAAAAAGGAAGCAAAGAATGAAGCCAAAAATGATGCTTTGTCTATGATAATCAAATCTTTGAAGAACTTAGCTTCACGGGTACCAGGGCAAGAAGAAACAGTGAAAAACTTAGAAATTTTTAGGTTAAAAATGATTCTTAGGTAAGAAAAGGCTGCCTTATAATTTAATAAATAAATATACAGTATACTCTCCATTATACAGCACCACATATGATTTTGTCTTTCTTTTTTCTTATTTTAACAGGTTATTACAAATTTCTTCTTTTAATGGTAAAATGAATGCACTAAATGAAGTTAATAAGGTGATATCCAGTGTTTCCTATTATACACATCGGCATGGCAATCCTGAAGAGGAGGAGTGGTTAACAGCAGAGCGGATGGCTGTAAGTACAGCAGTTTAAATATATAAACAATATTTCTCCTTCCAGTTAAAACAAATGGAATTATAATGAGGTTTCCGGTCATCCTCCTAATAAGAAACAACAACTGATTTGTACAATTAGATGAACTGAAATTGGGTTATTAAATTTACAGCCTACCTCCAGGTGCAGTGCTGCTTCAAAATGTGGTCTGGGCCACAGTTAATTTTTCCACATCTTACAATGAGATTGCAAGTAAGATTTTGGGGAGGGGGGGGTTCTGGGGTGAAAACTGACTGCCTAATATTACTGACAGTGATAATCTGTTACTGATGTCATGTCAATATCATTAATGTTCCCAGAAATGTTTATTAGCATTAGCATATTTTATTTACAGGCCAAACATAATATATTCCATGTTGTTGTTGTTGTTGTTTTTGTTTACCTGTATATTATGTTAACATGAGAAGTTTTTGTGCTTGTGAAATATCACTCCCAATTACAGTGCAGGAATAGTAATGAACAGTGATCTGTGGTGTTGTGCCTAAGTCTGCTGAGTTTGTAGTTTATTTATTTTTGCAGGAATGGATCCAGCAAAACAACATCCTGTCCATTGTACTGCGAGACAGTCTCCATCAGCCACAGTATGTGGAGAAGCTGGAAAAAATCCTCCGGTTTGTCATCAAAGAAAAAGCTCTGACTCTTCAAGATCTTGACAATATCTGGGCAGCACAGGTAACAGATAGGGGGCTAGCATAATAATGGCTTCTCGTTTTACCTCTGTTAACTGTGCCTCTCGCTTTATGGTTTTGTGTTTTCCTCCTGGTTATCAGTTATATGTTTTATTTTTGTAACCTTTTAGATTCTAGCACCTATATAATTTCTCCACAATGATACCAAATTGTAGAATCTAGGGTGCGTGCAGATTTTCCATATAATTTCCTTAAACAGGTCTCATTCCCTTTCAATTGGCTACAAAGACAACCGGGCTAGCCAGAGATTGGATAATGTTTTTGTTGGTTTGGTTTTTCTTGTGTACAGTTTTAGTATGAAGACATTGTATTCTGGGAGATTGTACTTGTTAGTGGAAGTTTTAGGGGCGGCAGGAGGGGAGGCAGGCAAGCTGTGCAGCAAAATTGCTATGCATATTTTTACGCATTACATTTAAATTTAGTGCGTATTTTGGATTTTTAATGCATAAAAACGGCAGGTACGCAGCTTATCTGGACCGCTGTTAACGGTACCTTCTCTTGTAATTAATACCTCAGTGTTAAAGGGAATTACTTGGAAAATGCTCCAGATGTAGTGTGTGATCAGATGATTTTTCTGTTGCTGTAACCATTCTAGATAACAATATTTAAAACAGCTGGCACAATTCATTCCTTTCAAGTTAATCTTTGGATAAACGAAAACCATGTGTTTACTTCCTTTTTGGCCTTGAATGACTGCAATACATTAATTTCCTTACCACTACTTTGAGTTTATCTTTTCTCCCACGCTCTGCTGCAGGCAGGTAAACATGAAGCGATTGTCAAGAACGTACACGATCTCCTTGCAAAGCTAGCATGGGATTTTTCTCCTGAGCAGCTTGACCATCTCTTTGATTGTTTCAAAGTAAGTTTCTCTCCATTTTTTTTTCTCCTATTTTTGTACACACATGTATCAATTCATAATAATATACACATATGCCACAGCTTTATCACTGCTGAAATTGTGACGTAATTGTGGGATATGTTTAGCCACTGTAGTGTAACAATTTTTGCAGAAGATTTGCAAGTCATTGCGCAAGCTAACCACAGAAAAAAGATAAAACAATTGTGATTTATTTTATTTAATGTAGCACTGGGATTTTCTGTAGTAATTAGTGCCACAGCGATGAGCTAAATGGATTTTACAACTTTAAATACCTAAATACATCTTTTATTTTTACATTTTACGTTTTTAAAGACAAGTTGGACAAATGCGAGTAAAAAGCAGCGAGAGAAGCTGTTGGAGTTGATACGTCGCCTTGCGGAGGATGACAAAGACGGGGTCATGGCTCATAAGGTGTTAAATCTCTTGTGGAATCTGGCACACAGTGATGATGTACCTGTCGATATCATGGACCAGGCTCTCAGTGCCCATATTAAAATACTGGATTACAGCTGTTCACAGGTCAGTGGACACAAAATGAGTATTCTGCATTTACATGATTAACAGATGGGGTAAATGCAAAAACCTGCATTTGAAATTCTGGTTATATATTTGGAGTAGCATTAATGTGTTTAATGATGTTAAAACAGAGAATGATTTACACTGTACATAATACCAATATATTTATTTGTCAGATAACCGGAATAAGACTATTAAGGCAAGTTTGTAGGATGTTTGCAACATTCAACCATTTTTTCAGTTTCCAGTGCCAATTGTTTTTTTGTTTAAAATAGTTAATTGTTTGACCATTTCTATATTTCTATTCTTTGTGATCACAGGACAGAGACACACAGAAGATTCAGTGGATAGATCGCTTCATTGAAGAGCTCCGTACCAATGACAAATGGGTCATTCCCGCACTGAAGCAAATCCGAGAAATTTGTAGCTTATTTGGAGAGGCTCCACAGAACTTGAGGTAATGGTCAATATCGATGTTGTAATATCTCCAGCTCAATGCGCAGCCAGTTTATCTGGCAGAATACTTAAGAACTTACTTTTTTTTATCTCTCTCTCTTTTTCTCTCTCTCTCTCTCTATAATATAGTTTTTGTTGCGTTGGAAATCGTATACTGTGTTTTACTTTCCAGGTGGTATGATAAATGTTAATGGATCTTTTCCTAAAACAAAACTATTTGCTCTTTTCCTTACTGTTACAGCCAAACACAACGAAGCCCACATGTGTTTTATCGACATGACTTAATTAACCAGCTTCAGCATAATCATGCTCTAGTCACCTTGGTAGCAGAAAATCTCTCCGCCTATATGGAAAGCATGAGGCAGTATGGCAAAGGTAGGCAAAATCTTAATAAAACTAACAAAATAGATATGACGGTTCCTTTAACCTGCTACATGTAAGGTTATATACGTAAGACTCTCTTATAGATCAATGGGTATTGTATGTTAAGTCTAAGTGTTAAAGTAGTTATCCTACCTTTTAAGAGCTACTCATTGAAGATAAATTAGATTTGATAGACTCAAAAGTGTTGTGTTTTCCAGAGCATGCAGAATATGACCCACAAACGGTTAGAGCGGGAAGTCGATACAGTCATGTGCAAGAAGTCCAGGAAAGACTCAATTTTTTAAGGTAAGTTTTTGTATAACTTTTTGTGTTCCATGGCTTGTAGTAACACAAACTCGAACAAAACAAGGACACAAACTCACCTCAAGATCCAGCTTCAGCATCTATTAGCTTGTGCTCAGTCCTCCAGTTTCAAGATGTCACTTTCGATGGAGAAATTCACAATAAATGGAGATGTGCAATTTATATTTAAGTGAACAATAAATTAAATTAAATGTGGGACTATATTACACTGCATATGTATACACAATAAAAGTTTCTGGGCCGTGCAGTTCCAATGATATATATGTCACTTCCGGGGTGGTTAAAGGCCCTTGGCTTACGCCTCCGGCCTTATCACCACCCCAGGCATGGTATATGTCATGGGAACCGTACCTGTCATTTGGGGGAATTTAAAATAATTACAATAATTTATATAGATACATATAAATAAAGAATTGTTTCCCAATTAGTCACAAGTATTTATTTATATATACATATACAGGGCTCCAACTTGGCAACAAGGAAGCCAAAATGGCCATCAGTTCAATACATTTGTAGGGAGCACCAAGGCCACTAAACTTAAGTCAAGGTCAAAGTGTAGTATGTTGTGTAGTTTTGCCTAGGATTCATATTTAAAGCTAGTCATTGGCTACAGAAAGAAACAACACCGTTTTAACTTAATAATAACTATTTATTTTTTCAGAAAATTCTGTTGCTTTTTTTGTCAACCAGGAGCCTAGACAGGGCTCCAGACTAACTTTTTGCACGTACGCCAAAAAAAAAAATTGGTTGCCAAATCCAATTGTTGGGTGCCACTTTAAGAGTAAGTCAGTTGCTACACTATTCAACTGCTTAAAATATAACAACTTAAGACACTAAAGGGTTACTAAACAGTAATGTTGCTACTCGCTGGTTTGTTGCCTCATTCTGTTGAATAGGTAATCTATGCAGCTGATGACTGCAATGAACGCCACATGAGATATTTTGCAAGTGTTGTGTAGGGAATTGGTGACCGCACCTTTAACTGTATACAGTTGTAATATGGGAAATAGCGTGCTGCAGCTTCCATGCTTAGTGTTAGTTAGTGGAGTCCTGGTCTGAGAGCATGTAACACAGCCAGCTCTTATGATTTTTTTTACTGTACATGTAACAATTTATTGTTTCAGTAAAAAAAAACAAGTAAGTTTCAGTGAGTTAGTTCTGTTATTTCGATATTAAATACACCACAGTATGCAGTCATATTTTAGATATTTCCAAACCATTATTTTTCATTATCACAATCTGAAAGCTTGTGAAAGTTTTTAATGAAAGGCAGTTTTTTACTGCAATGAAGTAAGCTAAAGTACATTTAATTTAATTCACTAAATGTTTCCCAATTAGAGTCCCAAGTATTTATATGCGTTCTGTGTCACCTTAAAATGGTCAGTCTGAGAAATAAACGTGGTTTTCCCTGCAGCATCTGACCTTGCTTTAGTACAAAACCCACGCTACATTTACTGTTTTTTTTTTTTTTTTCATTATGGTAACCATTACCGTGCCTGCTTCTATGGCTGAAGTCTTAGATATTATCATCTGGTCATGTAACTAGGTCAATTAAGTCATCCTCATGCTCCTGAAGGTAATGTAACCGAATATATCTGGGATGTATGCGGCTGCTAAAGAAGATGCTACAAACGATAAATCTGTTCGTATTAACTCCAGACTTTACGTAGGCACCCTGCGTTTTGAGTGGCAAAAGACAACAGTGGTTTATTGTAGTTCACAAAGAACTTATTTCAGCTTGATACGGTAACCTTTTCATTTCCGTTTTGTTTATGTTATTGACATTTTGCTGAGTTTCAGCCCTTCGCTATAAATAAGGTTTGTGTGTTGGACGTGTGCCATAAACCCAATTAAATAAACTTAGTGTGTTTTTGTTTGTTTTTTGTTCTTGAATGCAACGTTTTATTTTGAGCTACGTTTTTAGTCAACAGTACTCGCACACCTTTGGTCACCATTACAACTGCTGCATGAAACTGGGTTTATCATATTCTGCTGGTGTTAATTAGGGATGTGCTTTTGGTACATTTTTATGAACGTTTAAACTCTTTGCAGTATCTGCGTTTAAACCATATCTTCACATACACACACACACACAAACACTCTTTATATTACGTTCTGATACTGACAGCCCTGGTTAGTATTTTCTAAGAAAATAACATTTTAACATTGCAGAGACAACTACAAAGTTTAAAAAAAAAAACAGAAAAAAACACATGTGTACATCAAAGTATATATTGAAATGTTTATATTTATGGTTGTAATTAAAGTTGCTAGTGGAGATGTAACTAAAAACTATATACATATTGAACACATTTTCGGATAGTATAATGTTTTTAGAATAGTGTGTGTCTTAAAGGCTCATTTAACAACAACAAAAACCGGAACCTATTCTGTTTTTTTTGTTGTAGTGTGTGTGTTTTTTTTTAATCTATATATAGAAGTAACTTTGCCCAAAATTTATATGGTTAAATAAAAAAAAGAGACGAACATCACCCACTGTACAGCGCTAATGCAAAATGGCTACAGGAAAGCGAGTTGTGCTTACAATTGAAAAGAAGTTGGAAATACTTCACTTCTGGAAAAGGTAATTACTGGGAATAAAGTAGCACAATATTTTGGAATTGTAAATAGCACTGTGACTGATGTTAAAAAGTTTGCAGTCTTTGATAATAAGGGAGGTATTTTTGAGATCTATTGCTCGAGACGAGTACTTGAGTATTGCAGTTTCCAAGTACTCAAATCAAACGCCACTCTCCTCTACATACTGTACTAGTGTACATAAACCTCCCAAACATTGCCACAAGTCCTATTACACAATCAAGTAATATATTAAGTAATAATAAGTATAATGTTTGCCGCCTTGTGCAGTTAATTGTATATGGTCAAGCATTACTAAATAACGTAAAGTCTTCAAATTCACATATCCGCACAACTTTACATTAAATTGTAAAAAGAGGTGCCTAGCCTACCTGTTTGAAGAGTGTCTCAGAGGTCCTTGGCTTTACTGCAGTAGTTCCAACATACAAATAAAAATTGTACTAAACCGTTCGGTCCAAAAGCTTACAGAACAATTTCAAGTTAACAAAGTTAGACTATGGAACAACAATGCTTTCTCTTTACTTAATTACTGGTCCTGAAATCGGAGTGCCCTTTTCCTTTTCTTGCATGAACCACATGTAGCTTTCTCTCTCTCATTGCCTTGACAGAGTTGCATAGTTCTTCGCATTGCTTGATTCCATGGTACTCATTTCTCAAGTTTTTGTTTTGCAGTTTTTGTGTCATTAATTGTTGACTTTCCAATATATTTACTGTAAAGAAATAATCACAATTTGTTCACAAAAACACTAATATCTAGCTTTCTTTTCTCAAGGTTTTTACTGAAAGATGGACAGCTTTGGCTGTGTGCACCGCAAGCCAAGCAGATCTGGAAGTGTCTCGCTGAAAATGCGGTCTTCCTGTGCGATCGGGAAGCCTGTTTCAAGTGGTATTCTAAGCTCATGGGGGATGAACCAGACCTGGACCCAGACATCAACAAGGACTTCTTTGAAAACAATGTGCTGCAGCTTGATCCTTCCCTCCTCACGGAAAATGGCATGAAGTGCTTTGAACGGTTTTTCAAAGCTGTGAACTGCAGGGAAGGAAAGTTGGTTCTGGTTTAAGGGCCTACATGATGGATGACTTGGAGTTAATAGGACTGGATTACCTTTGGAGGGTAGGTATAGACCTGCAGAGGGGAGCATCATAAATTTATATATATAAAAAATTCCAGGATATAGCTAGGTTATTTGGAGAGGAAATACTTTTCATGTGAAGGTTTTAAACGTCTAAGATTTAGATATTTTAGTGTCTTAATGAATAACATTTTATATGCCCAGAGAATGGTTGGTTGTCTTGGCTTTTCCTCAGTTATATACTAAATGACCAATATTAAGACTGATTTAAAGTACTGGCATAGATGGTAGATAACCATAAATATCAAATTTCTAAGCTTCAGGAGCAGAAAAACACCCAGTTTTACACTTACCTAGAATAAAAGTTTTGGACGACAGTTTTTTTAAGGTATAAATTTGTTGTGATCTAGAATTATGCAACACACTTCCATGTGCCACTGAGACAGACTTGTGTGACCCTGAGCAAGTTACTTAACCTCCTTGTGCTCCGTCTCTCGGGTGAGACATAGTTGTAAGTGATTCTGCAGCTGATGCATAGTTCACACAACCTAGTCTCTGTAAGTCACCTTGAATAAAGACGTCTGCTAAAATAAAATAAACAAATAATCACTAGTCAGTAAAAAACGGATCTGGATCAGGCTCCACTGATTCGTAATGTTGATCGTGGAGCTGCACACACCTTAACTAGGGAAACTGACCAATGAGATGTGAACATACGTGGCACTTAGTTTAAAGACCCCAGCTGACAAATTCTGTATACAACCTGAGATCACAGTAATGTTGGGGAAAAATGGCAAACAGGTGGACAAGTTAGAGGAGGATGCACTACGTTGATATATCAGAAACACAGGAAAATGGGTTAAGTTTGTAATTCACCATAGCTGGGGTTATTTACTAACGTTATCACACTGAGGTTTCTGTCTACTTACTTTTTAACTTTTCATTTTAAATTGAAACAAACTTAAAATAGCAATTATCTTTGTGCCTCGTACAAATTGATATAGACATCAATAAAAACTGAATACATTACCAAGAAATGTTTACACTAAGGTTTACACGATTTATTACTGATTCTAAATTATTTTGTGTGTTTTTAAATACATCGCAGAGACTCTCACATCTCTATTTATCAATGTTCCAAAAACTCAGTCTTGGTCACATTTTACTAAAAATGTTTAAACTAAAAAAACAATTACCATAACTAACAATCGTATTCATCATCGTAAAGTTTAGTTTTTGCCTCTAAACAGGAACACGTTTTAAACTTTGAAACTCATTGTCTGGTGCTTGGTGTTTACATACACTGCGGTTTGAGGTTCAAGCTACATCTGCATATTTTAAGTGGATGGAAGCTGTATGTATGAGCATCATTTTAAGAGTACAGTATGAGCATCATTTTAAGAGCACAACTGTATTTATCTTAAGTATTTAAATTTGTCTCAACGTTTCTAGAAATATATTTCAAGGACAATTCTCATTAATGTCGTTGAGCAGGGCGGGCTCTCATCTGAGCACAGCTGCAGTGCTCTTCAAAGACTAAAGCCATGGCTTCGTAATTCTGTGACTCGGAAGCAACCTGAATAATACAGCTATTAGCCACACTCATCACTCATGACAACATTGTGCCAACAATTTATTGTTTTGAGTGATTGCTGCAGGAATTTTGGATCTTTTTAATTAGACATACAAGGGCTGTAATGTTTTGTTATACTTGTTTGTAACATATTTTATTATTTCAGATAGAATAATCTTCATGCATGCCTCAGCTACAGAAACTGCTGCCCCCCCTCCCTGCACTTTTGAAACCAAAGTTACGCCACTGTTGCCAACTATTACTGCTGCTTTGTGGAATTCTGATTTTTCTTGACGTTCTTTTCAGTTTTATTGCTACTGAACCCCAGATTTTTAAAGAACTCAGGTTTCTCTGCATTTTAGATTTTGTTTGTTTTTCTACTTAAACTACTTGTCCAACAGGCAAAGTATAACGGCAAAACTTGTTGTCCCTCACACAAATCTTGTTGTCCTGGGCGTCGGGCACTACGAATTGCATACCCCTGCATCTTTTGAAGCATAATAAAGGGTTAGGTGTGTGTGTGGTGTTGTGTGTGTGTTTTTTTTTGTTTTTTTTTTTTAAGGCAGGTATTTGCTAATTTTATTTGGTTCCAGACAAGGATCAAAAAGTTGTTTTCTTCCTGTACGTAATCATTTGACAGAACAGAATGTACTAGGTGATGGTGTGATGCAGGTGAAGTTCTGAAGTCTTAAGCCTAATGGTCTCATTTCAATAATTTTGTATTTAAGAACATATACTAAAATATACTGTTACAAATTGGGATAGAAACCATGGTAGGAAATGACCTACTTTAGAGTTGTTTAATGTGACCTACATTTTGCTCGACAATCTCAATATATACCGGTAACTATGTTTACATGGGAAGTACTTGCATTGTTGTTTTATGAAATGTTCTGTATAGAGAACTATTTTCTTTGCACATTGTTGTAACCCCTAGGTGTATGTATTGTTTTGATTTATTGGCTTTGCATTTACAATTGATATTGATGCTATACTGGGGACATCTACTTTGAGATGGGCTTTGTTTTTTATATATAGTTTTGTTGCAGAGTTTTATTCAGGCTATTATGTTTTTATAAGTCATTTGCTGTCCATATGATTATCTGCATGTAGATGGGTTATTTTCTGCAAACTATACTGGCACCTTTTTAAAGAAAATACTTAAACCAATGTAAGCATGTCTGTGTTGAAAGCAGAAGACAATCATACAAAAAAGGGGATAATGTTGTTAGTTTTAATAGATAAGAAATTTAGAAGCCTTGGCTAGTACTTATTTTAAGAGCTTTTGTAGAAATGAAAGCCTAACGGTTCTGTTTAAATGTATTTTGTTAATACTGTTTTTATTTGCAACAGGTTGTGATTCAGGGAAGTGATGACATTGGCAGTAGAGCAATAGATTTGCTTAAAGAGATATACACAAATCTTGGACCAAAATTACAAGTTAACCAGGTAAATGCCTATGGATTGTGTGCAGATTAATAATTGTATTATAATGTGATATTTCAATGCATTATACGTATACAATCTACAAATACTGGAGAAGAAAATACCACAAAAAGCTAATGGTTGTCTATGTAGTTAAATGTGTATTCTATTGGTTTGACATGGTTAATTAAATGGTTCCAAATGTCTCTCGCAGGTAGAGATTCATGAAGACTTCATCCAATCCTGTTTTGACCGGTTGAAAGCCTCCTATGACACACTGTGTGTCTTGGATGGTGACAAAGACAGTATTAATTGTGCCCGACAAGAAGCAATTCGAATGGTTCGAGTGCTGACTGTTTTAAGAGAGTACATCAATGAGTGTGACAGTGATTACCATGAGGAGAGGACGATTCTGCCTATGTCAAGGTATCTTAATTAGTTGCATATTGTTTTAAACTTTCAAATGCTTAAGTTAAATGCTTATATAATGTCTTTGCTGGGGATTCCATGAGGAACGTTGCATTGGCTGAGATACACCAGCGGGATGGGAAAGCAAACTTGGCAGGGAAAGTTCTCTACATGGTACAGTGAGCCATACTAGCCAAGATCCCAGTTTCTCCTCACTGTATTACAGCAGACCCTACTGGCCAGGATTCGAGTGAGCTCCAGCAAACATCTGCTGGCTAATATCCACTCTCAAGCTCCTAGGTGCAAAGAGGCAATTGGCTTTGTCATGGGATTGGAATACACCCACTGACTTCCCGTTCTCTTGAGCTGTTGTGAGGAATTGCTGCAGTGATAGAACATAATAGTTGATGGACAGTGGTAAAATAATGCTTTTCCTCTATTTATGCAGTGGAAAGAAGTTTTAAAGTTGCAAGCATTTAAGCCTTTTTTTCCTCTCATCCCCTCTCCAGGGCATTTCGTGGCAAACACATTACGCTCATAGTACGCTTCCCCAACCAAGGACGGCAGGTAGATGATTTAGATATTTGGTCCCACACGAATGACACTATTGGATCAGTACGGCGGTGCATCTTGACTCGTATAAAGGCCAACAGCACACATACAAAAATCGAACTTTTCATCGGTGGTGAACTTGTCGATCCTGCAGATGACCGGAAGTTAATTGGACAGCTCAATCTCAAAGACAAAACAGTAAGTGACATTGGCTATTCCATTCTAGTTCTGTTTCATGTGGCTTGAGGGTATCCATTAACACAAGGTACAATAATGTGATTTTTTTTCAACCTTATCTCTTTGTATACATGCCTGTCAGGAGGTGAGTGGTGTGGGTGACAAAGTGAATGCCCAAACAGTTGTATAATTACCAAAATAGTCAATTATTTATTAATTATAATCACTGTACAGTGTTATTATCTTGTGAAACCTTTTTGTTTGGGACTGAAAACCCGCCATTTTATCCCTATACCAGCAATGGTATGGGGGTAAAACGGCAGGTTTCACAAAATAACACTACAGTAATCTACAAGTGCACGGGAACATGCTCCGGTTGTAGTACAGTGGTGTTCTGTTGTGCTGTGCTCTGCAGTGCTTGCCATGCTGTGGGGTCTGTGCTGGCTCTGTGGCTGCAGCTCCCGACTCTCTAGTCCTCTTAGCTGCGCAAATAAACAAACAAAGGCACAGCACTCTGACTGCTTCCCCTTGCAGCTCAGATTCCTTCTCTCTGTCATTATGCCCTAAGGCAGTGTTAGTAATGTGATGTGTTTTGAAGTTGGGAACGAGAGGTCAAAATCATCAGGTGGCTTTATTATCCAATTGTGTTCCATGCAATTTCAGGGGTAAAAATACCAATTACAATAATTTAAAAATCTGGTACCTGGAGTGCACATTCATTTTTGCTTGTGGAGTTGAAGAGGTTAAGCATCTGCTGTTTTCCATTAGAAATTATATAAGTTCCGGCAGTTATGATAACACTGTTTAATTTGCTTTGTATTTGTAAACTACATTTGATATTTCTTGTACAAATTTTTTTCTGCCTGTGTTTCAGTTAATCACAGCCAAGCTTACACAGGTCAGCTCTAATATGCCTTCAAGTCCTGATAGTTCCTCTGATTCATCAACTGGGTCTCCGGGGAACCATGGTAACCACTTTAGTGATGGGCCCAACCCAGAAGTAGAAAGCTGTCTTCCTGGAGTGGTAATTGATGTCTTTTGTTCATCTGCAACACCTAAAGCTGTAGTTGTACAATTTGTGAGCCACTTGATGTGCACAGTATAACAGTGAATTTACAGTAATTTTTACCTGTTGTCTGATAGTGGCAAATGTTGGCAGGTGGTCTTATCCTAGTTCTTGGTGAACTATGCATCACAAAACCACTTTCTCCTCTTGGTACATTTTTAGTTGGTAGTTTATCTGAGGACTAATGGGGTAGAAAAATAGAAATAAATGATACTATCTGCCTTTTACATCAGGAATAAATTGGTTTAATCAGAAAAATTACATTTGCTAGCACAATCTAAATCTAAGGAACCCTGTCATGGCTGATGGCTGATGGCTTGCCTATGCATTTACCTGACGTATATTTCACAAAATGTTGTTTCTAAATTAATCATGATGCTTCATACATAAACTTTGTAATCATGCAAACCGAGGACAGCGGCTATATTTAAGTGTAGCTGTGTCTATTCTAATGTAATTGGCAAGTTTTTTGTTTTTTTTCAATATATTTGACAAATTCAGTAAGGCATGAATGCAGAAATTATAAAAGTTCATAAGTAGTTTGAGTGAGAGAGCATGAGCACATTAGGCACAGCCATAAAACAATAGTATTTCCTTGTGGTTTTGGGTTCTGTGGATAAAATGCAGATTTTATTTATTTATTTATTTTTTAACTTTGTCACATCAAGGACCGAAAGTGTATTTTTCAGAACCATCAACCATCTTCATATTTGCTGCTTAGTGTTTTTACTGTTATTGCCAAGTACAGCATATTCCTTAACTAGTAACTAACACAGACTGGTTTTCTTAATACTTTGGTTAATATTGTCAGTATAGCTGTTTGTGTACTATGTCTTGCTTAGGGAAATCTGTTTAGTTCCAGGGCAGCTGGTACAACTGAACAACAAGCTGCTATTGTGCATTAACAAACTGTTTCTGTTTCAGATAATGTCTCTGCATCTGAGATACATCTCTTTCCTTTGGCAAGTTGCTGATCTTGGCTGCAGTTTAAACATGCCATTACTGAGAGATGGTGCCCGTGTCCTCATGAAGCTTATGCCTCCTGGTATGGTTCCAATCTCATATGTATATGTATGTGTATATTTATGCAAGAGTAATGAAAATATATCGGCCTGTTTTAAATTGGTGGGGAAATTAATTTAGAATTTATTATTCTCTCTCTCTCCAGATAACACTACAGTAGAAAAGCTACGAGCGATCTGCCTAGACCATGCAAAGCTTGGTGAAAATAGCCTTAGCCCAAACCTGGACTCGCTCTTTTTTGGTCCTCCTCCTTCTCAAGTGCTGTACCTAACAGAGGTTTGTAAAGCTTACCTTTTATTTTTTTTACCTTTTGATAATTTTTTTTACCAACAGTACCTTTTCTTTTGAAACATTAAATATTTACCAGCTATTGCAGGAAACAAGCTAAAAAATATTTTATATTGAAAGTAAATGTATAGAATTTTGTAACGGTACTTTTAAGTTGCATTTATGAAAGTGATTTAAACACAAGTTGAGAATGAAACCAGGTGTAGATCTTGCTATTGCACAAATCCCCTTTTTTAAAATATAGTCTGTCTTGTACAGGTAGTGTATGCCTTGTTAATGCCTGCCAGTGGAACCCTTGGAGAAGATGCCAGCGACTTCCAGTACAACTTCTTAAAAAGCGGTGGTCTACCCCTTGTTCTGAGCATGCTCACGAGAAATAACTTCCTGCCAAATGCAGACGTGGAAACAAGACGGGGTGCCTATCTCAATGCTCTAAAAATAGCCAAATTGTTACTAACAGCAGTTGGCTTTGGCCATGTGAAGGCAGTGGCAGAAGCTTGTCAGCCGGTCGTAGAAGGAACAAGCCCTGTGTCACCGGTATGTGTGTTTTTTGTCTTCATTTTAAGTAGTGTCTTAATTTTTAGGTGCTGCTGCTCGTCACAATCACGGGTCACAAAATGTTTTACCAGTCACAACACAAAACTTTGTAACTTGCCTGACACCTGTCCACTCTTAAAGCGACGAACATACAAGTAGCTATAGAGGAAAAAATAGGTCTAGTGAAAATTTAAAAACAAACAAACAAAAAATTCCTTTCAATTAGCAGACTTATTTAATTAAGCAAAAAATGAAAGAAAATAGTTCATAAATACAAAAATGTATTTAATATTCAAATTTCACGTCATCATTTTCAAATTCCGATATTTTACACAATACTTCTTAGTATAATATCGGCATGAATTAAAGCATTTTGTACTTAAAAGATAGCAGGGTGTGCAAACTTACTATCCTAGATGTAAAAAACTTGCAAAAATATCAAATGAAACTGCACATGTTTTATGCTCTCATTTCAATAAACACAAGGCACAGTCAATCACAATCATGGATGAAAAATAAGTAAATCCTCCCCTCCAGGAGGAACGAAAGGAAGGGACTTGGATTGATTCGGCGTATTGTTGACTTGCTTTGTTAACAAGCATGGGCTAAGACTCTCATTCGATTGCCTGTGCCTTTTTAATGGGTGTAGTCTAGAGGCAGACTCATTCGCTCCTGTTCGTGACATTGTCACAGACCTTTTGCTGCCAGTCAAACTGATGGCCAGCTTCAGTCCCTGCCCGTCAACTAGCTTTTGAAACCGCCTCTGACTGGTAATTGCAACTTAACGGAAACACTGTATTTTCATAGTGGTAGATCTTGCATTGTTATAGTTTCCCTTTATATATATATATATATATATATATATATATATATATATATATATATATATATATATATATATATATATATATATACACACACACACACACACACAATATATATATATATATATATATATATATATATAATATGAAGTTTTACTTTGTTTACTGTTCGTGCCATTCCAATTCTCAATTCTGCTTTCCAGATTAACCAGGCTACCCACGACCAGGCTATAGTTCTACAGAATGCTTTGCAAAACATTCCCAATCCATCATCGGAATGTATGCTGCGAAATGTAGCGATTCGACTTGCCCAGCAGATATCGGATGAGGTTGGTGTAGTTTCCTCTCAGTTGGGAGGGGTTCAGGTACGTGAGACCCACTATTACAGACATTTCTGTGTGTGCTGTGAGTTAAAAAAACAAACAAAAAAAACACCAAATAAGCTTTGTGGTATGACCGATTTGACTTATTTGCATGTGGAGTCATTAGAGAAACACTACAGTACTGTTTCATAGTTGTAGCACAAATTGAGTAAGATAATTGACCAAACGTAAATGTTGGTACAGTACAGGTGCATGTTTTATTACAATTTACTTGTGTATTGTTTATTTTAATTTTTTTTTCTTTTTCTTACCATGTAGAATTTCTTCCATGCTTCAAAATACATCCCAGACATTTGTGTTATCAGAGCTGTGCAGAAGATAGTTTGGGCATCAGGTTGTGGTACCGTGCAGTTTGTTTTCAGTTCAAATGAAGAGATTAGCAAGGTTTATGAAAAGGTAGGATGCTACAATTGTTGCATGTACACAGTTTCTAATCTTAAGAATATGACATTTGAAGAGTTGATTCAAAATAGATTTCTTTTCCATGTTGCTTTACATATGTAAATACACCTGGTTGCAATATAAATCCTGTAAAGTGACCATTAAAGTATGTAACACCTTCTTAAAGATTTTAACTTTTGGAGACTTCCTGGATGTCCTCGAACTAATGGCTGCCTAAAACTACAGCTATACAGGTTTGTATATCAGATGTCAACCTAGTTTTTGAAAAATCATTAAGAATGACTTCTAGGGATATCAAATATCTTTTAAAGTGAATGGTTTAAACAACCCTATAAAAAGGAGTAAGATCCTGACGAGGGTTAAAAGGGACGGGCCCATGTCGTATTCCTCTAGGAAACTCATCTTTCTGACTGAACATGAAAAACGGACACGTATGGGATTTCAAAAACCATTTTACTTTACTTAATATTTATGCACCTCCAGGAAGTGACAGAATTTAAAGAAAAAAAAACAACTTTGATTTGATAGCCCTGGAAACAGTAGGAGTGCTGGTCTGTGGAGGTGATTAAAGTCTTTACATGAATTCCAAACTGGACACCTCTAAAAGTAATTTAAAAACCCCTAAACCCTTAATAAAATATGTTAATAGATCTATGGAAGAATTAGGCATCTTGGATTTATGGAGGTATATATATCCTTCATTGAGAGACTATACACACTTTTCTGCCCCTCACACCTCTTATGGTAGAATAGATTTATTTCTTAATGTATAATAAGGACAGAGCGAAGATAAAGGAATGTGAGATCGGAACAATTGAGTTATCCGACCATGCACCAGTTTATTTGACTTTGGATTTAAATTTAAACAAACAGAAAACTCTATGAAAAATGAACTCTGGCATTCTAAATGACAATTAGGTCAAAGAACAAATCAAACAAGAAATCGGAATATTTCTACAAAATAATGATACAGGTGATATATCCCCCGTAATACTGTGGGATACAGCTAAAGTGTTGCTCTGAGGAAGAGCGATTTGGACCCCAAAATAATTGAATTACAATCTAAATTAAAACTTTTAGAACCAAAGCATAAAAAGGAACTTGCTCCTCCCATTAGAGAGTTGTTGAAAATTAGAGCAGAAATAAATAATCTACAAACTGAAATTGAAGTTTATAAAACAAAAATATTATGACTCTGGAACCAAATCAATGAGAATGTTAGCAAGACGATTACATAAACAACAGGCCAGGGCTACAATTCATAAAATACAAGACCCAACAACTAAGTGGATATGCTGCAAATTGGAGGAAATCCAAACAGCCTTGTGGAATATTACAAAACTCTATATACACTGCCTGAGAAACAAAATGGGCAAAGTGCTGCTTGTTTATTAAATTCTTAATTTAAATGTGAAGCAAAACAGCAATTTGACAAGATCAATAGCTATTGAGGAAGTTAATAATGCTATATCAAATCTTAAATCTAATAAATCTGGGGCTGATGGCTTCCCCACCGAATTTTATAAGATGTTTAGAGATCAAGTAGCCCCCATGCTGCTGTCCACTTGCAACTGGTTATGGGAAAGGGAAGAGCTTCAGCCTTCCTGGAAGGAAGCTACTATTTCTGTCATTCCAAAGGAAGGAAAAGACCAGACTAAATGCAGATCTTTTCGCCCAGTTTCCGTCCTCTGCGTGGACTGTAAGATTTATGCTTCAATTGTGGCCAAGAGATTAGAGAAAATTCTACCTTAATTAATAAGTCTAGATCAAACAGGTTTTGTTTTGATTAGACAAATGCAAGAGAACATCAGGCGTACACTACGTATAATGAATCATACCCAAACAAAAAAGATAAGTGCGGTATTGGTTAGTTTGACTGCAGACAAGGCTTTCGATCGGGTTAGCTGGGAATTCTTCTATCAAACCCCTCCCAAAAAATTGGTTTTAACCCTTTTGCGGTCCATTTATTAATTCTGCGTCAGGCTCGCCAGGTCTAATTTATTTTCACACGCGCAATTAATTTTAGACGCGCTGTTTAAAAGTATTTTTTCCACAGTCAAACGGGTTTAAATGGCCCTGCATATCAACAAAGCACTCACTAGGGATCTCCAGCCCCACCCCACCCTTTCGTTTGCTATCGCTTTCACATATGCTACCAAATAAATAATAATAATAATAATAGTCGTACATACCGATCAATCATCTCCTGATGACTCGTTTTATCACCAAACTCCTCAATAATGCAATCCAAGTCATTATTTTATTGCTATAACATCTCAAAAAAGCTCTGCAAATGTCCGTGATAGTCTCTGTGCGCTGATACTGTAACACCCAGCTTGTTTCCATATGACCGCCCCATCTGATGCCAGGGGCAAGTATGACTATTCATGAGATTCGCCCTTTTTTTTTTTTTTTTTTTATCGGCTTGTCTCGGCTCCTTTCGTTCCCACTCGGCCATTGAATGGTTTTCTCGGCTTTTTCCATTGAAAAACTGACTTTTTCGCGTTTTTTGCGTTTTTTGGATGATGTCGGACAGGGTCCGACAAAGGACCTGATGGGAATAATTGCAATGTCGGACCCAGTCCGACAATGGACCACAAAGGGTTAATGACAAATTTATTAAAGGAATTCAAGCAATATACTCAAACCCATATGCACAAATTAAAATGAATGGTTATCTTTCATACAGATTTGAACTGAGAAGGGGTACAAGACAGGATTGTCCTCTCTCCCCTCTTTTGTTTTCTTTTATATATTGAACCACTTGCGCAATGGATAAGACAAAACCCGGAGATTAAAGGTATAACAATAAATGGGCAGGATCTTAAAATTGCACTTTATGCAGATGATTTGCTAATATATATGGAGCAGCCTGCTGTTTCCCTTGAGGAGGTGATGGTTCTCCTGGAGAAAACATGGTAAAGTCTCAGGGTACAGACAATGTGGGAAAAAATAGAAGTTTTTTTAATTTCCACCCATCAATCCAACTGAAAGGAAAATATAATCTGAAGTGGTAATCAGCGTCTATTAAATACTTAGGGGTCCACTTGCCAAAAGACTTGTCAGTTATTTAAGCTAAATTATAACCCCTTGACCTCAAGAATCAAAGACGATATTGCAAGGTGGAATTTGCTTCTTTTTGTCTTTGAGTTATAGTGGAGTGGAGGCAGTTAAAATGTCGGCCAGGGTGTCCTCGGCTCACCGCACACCAGCGACCCCTGTAGTTTGGCCGGGCGCCTTCGGGCTTGCCTGTAAGCTGCCCCAGAGCTGCGTTGTCCTCTGACGCTGTAGCTCTTGGGTGGCTGCATGGTGAGTCTGCATTGTGAAAAAAAGCGGTCAGCTGACGGCACATGCTTCGGAAGACAGCGTATGTTCGTCTTCGCCTTCCCGCATCAGCGCAGGGGTGGTAGCGGTGAGCTGAGCCTAAAAATAATTGGCCATTCCAAATTGGGAGAAAATAATAAAAATAATTGGCAATGACCTAAATTTTAAAAAATTAAAAAAAAATAAAATAAAAAATCTTGAGCTACGGAGGGTATTACAGCTATATGCATGGTGATGCGGCAGGGTCAGTTAGAACGTTTTGAAAAGTTGATGCACAAGTATAATTTAAAGAGACAGGATTTTTTAGATACTTCCAAATGTGACATTATATAGGCAAACATAAATCTTAGAAATACAAGGTCAGATTCTAATGATATTCTTAAAATATTCATTGATGCCTATCAACAAAGAAATCAGAAGAAAATTGTATCAATTGTATAATAGCATTCAGGACACTAAACAAGAATCAGCATTATACTTAAAGGCTAAATGGGGGAAAAAGAAAATGAAACTGTAATTTCTAATGAACAATGGGAAGGCATATGTAAATTTCAGCAGAGTTCCACTAATTCACAGATTTGGAGAGAATATGGCTGGAAAAACATAACTTGTCCTAAAATACAATTACAACAAAAAGGCATAACCTCACAGTGTTGGAGGCTCTGTGGGGAACAGGCGGTGACTCACATTTTTTGTCCAAAGGTGCAGCAGTTTTGGGATTGCTTGAGTTTAGCTCTTAAGAAGTTGGTACATGCTGAAGTACCACTGGAATTGTCATCAATGTATTTGGGAACTCTCCCCTTCGAGTTAATCGAAAGTAAAGACAGTTCAATTTTGGGTATTCTCTTAGTGGCCAGTAAGAAAGCTATTACAAGAAATTGGCTTGTTCAGGAACCGCCAACATATGATCAGTGGATTGATATAGTAAACGAAATCTATGTAATGGAAAAATTAACCTTCTCTCTGAGACTGCAATCAAAAAAACTGGGCCACTTGGATTGATTTCTGCTTTGAGGTCTAATTTTCTACCATAAAAAGCCATAAAAATATTTATTTTCGGAAAAAAAGGAAGGAGGTTTATGTATGTGTAGACATCTTATGTAATGTTATGTATATATGCATACCTTTTTCTTGTGACAAATAAGTTTAAAAAAATAAAAAGATTTTAACTTTTGTGTTACAATGTTGCTTTTACAGACAAATGCAGGAAATGAACCAGATGCAGAAGACGAACAGGTTTGCTGTGAAGCACTGGAAGTTATGACTCTCTGCTTTGCCTTAATCCCAACTGCGTTGGATGCACTTAGTAAAGAGAAGGCATGGCAGACCTTCATAATTGACTTGCTTTTGCACTGTCAGAGCAAGTAAGTAATAAAGCTTACATTTGTACATATCTAGAAACCTGCTTATCTAGTTAATAAACTTGATAGATTCTTTAGCACATATAGAGAGAATCAGTCTGGGGATTTAAAGAGACGCCTGTCTGTCTACGTGTAGGTTACACTTAACGTAACTAGAGAGTCACACATTAATATGAGATGAATAAAGGGCATTCTTTTAGTGCAAATTAAATCTGCCAGTTTTATATATCACATTTTTTCACATTCATAATGTTTATGGTGGTGAGGGATAACGGCAGTTTAGTGTACCTAATGGGAGCTTTAATAGATCAATACATTTGATATGCTTCTTCTGTGATAGAAAGTCACATGATTTTCAAATCTTTGCAGGTCTGTTCGTCAGATGGCTCAGGAACAGTTTTTTCTGATGGCCACAAGGTGTTGCATGGGACACCGGCCCCTGCTATTCTTCATAACTCTGCTTTTCACAGTTTTAGGGGTACGTCTGCAGTATATATGTACATAACTGTGTTCATGTACAGTATGCATTATGTCCTGCCCCTCTTCCTGATAGGTTTGATTACTATGTTAAATCCAGACAAATTAATACATATTTAATCTGAAATAAATTGGTCTTGATGGTACTGAAAGGTTGACATGAATAATCAGTAAACACATCTGCTGACAATTTGTACTGTGTCAAAAAAAGCATTTTTTAGTATTGTTTGTTCAATGATTTAGCTTTTGTTTTAGAATTTGTGATGTAAACAGCTTTTCAGTAAATTAGACATTTTCATACATTTTCAAGGTATTTTTATGTTTTCTTGCTAATAGCATTTCAAATGTTTAATTTCCAGAGCACTGCAAAGGAAAGAGCTAAGCACGCTGGAGATTACTTTACATTGTTGAGACACTTGCTAAACTACGCGTACAACAGCAACATCAACCTGCCAAATGCTGAGGTTCTTCTCAACAATGAAATTGACTGGTTAAAAAGGATTAGGGTAAGTTTTATTTAAATTTGTCTTTTCTGAATGTGATGATATTTTTTTCTAATATCCAAAGACTAAAAAACATATGGTTTATTTATCTCTTGCAGGATGAAGTAAAAAGAATTGATGATACCGGGGTAGAAGAAACTATTCTGGAGGGCCATATAGGTGTCACAAAGGAACTGCTAGCATTCCAAACCCCAGAAAAGAAGTACTACATTGGCTGTGAAAAAGGTGGTGCCAACCTCATTAAGGTGCGTGGTTTTTATACTGTCCTCAAACATGATCCCAGATACATTTTCTTGTTTTGGTTTATGTTTTCTTTGTTGAATTGTATTTGGGCTTAAATTATATATTATGTTATTCAGTCTGTTCAAAACTCAGCAACCAGGGTTTTGACTAGGTCTCGATCTGTTGATCATATTATCCCTGTTCTGGAATTGTCACATTAGCTTCTTAAGTGTCGCATTGATTTTAAAATCTTTGCTATTGACTTTTAAGGCCTTGAAGGGTGTGTCTCCCCCTTACATAACTGACATTTTGTCTATTTATACCCCAACACGCAATTTGCGGTTCACTGATGTTGGACTCTTGTGTCCCCACGACCAGACTACGAACTGTCGGTGATGGGACCTTCCTATGCCCCTAGGTTGTGGAATGCTCTTGTGTAAATTGTGGACTCTGAATCCTTGGGTGTTTTTAAATCTCGCCTTAAAACTTATTTGTTGAACTGGCTTTTTTGTTAGATTTTATGTTTAATATTTTTCTTATGTACAGCGCTTTGTGATGACTTGTCATGAAAGGGGCTTTATAAAATAAAGTATTTATTATTATTATTATTATTATTATTATTATTATTATTATTATTATTATTAACAAGCTGACCAGTTGGCTTGTCAGTCATTTGCAAAGCAGAAGAAACAAAAACATGATGGTCTGGTTTGAGCAGGCTTTAAAAGGTCTCCCACAGGCTTGTATCCATTCAGGGGGTTTGCTTTGCAGCATGACCTGGCTTAAACCTGTATATCTACTTCTGCCAGAAAACAAGCTACCAAGATGATGTTTTGTTTGTTTGTTTGTTTATTTATTTATTTGTTTTCCCTCTCTAGGAGTTGATCGATGATTTCATATTCCCAGCCTCCAACGTGTACCTGCAGTACATGAAGAGTGGAGAATTTCCAGCCGAGCAGGCCATTCCAGTCTGCAGTACTCCAGCTACAATCAATGCCGGTTTTGAGCTACTGTTTGCACTAGCAGTAGGCTGTGTCCGAAACCTCAAGCAGATTGTGGACACGTTAACTGACATGTACTATTTAGGTATGTTTCTCTTTTTTGCCACTTAACAAAAAGGCATTGTTAACTAGTAACGCTCCAGATAAGATGCGTACTGGGTGTTTTATACTTTGAAAAAATCTTAATTGTGCATATTATTATTATTATTATTATTATTATTATTATTATTATTATTATTATTATTATTATTATTATATATTTCTTAGCAGATGCCCTTATCCAGGGTGACTTACAATTGTTACAAGATATCACATTATTTTACATACAATTACATTATTTTTTACACATTCTTTTTTACATACATTTACCCATTTATACAGTTGGGTTTTTACTGGAGCAATCTAGGTAAAGTACCTTGCTCAAGGGTACAGCAGCAGTGTCCCCCACTTGGGATTGAACCCACGACCCTCCGGCCAAGAGTCCAGAGCCCTAACCACTACTCCACACTGCTGCCCCGAAGCCGCTCAGCCGAGCCTGTGACGCAGTCATGCCCGCCACCGAGGGTATAGGAATGCGCACAGTTTTTCAGCCAGCGTTGAACCGCGGCTGCCTACTGATAGTGTCTCATCACCAGAAGGGAGGTCGTCGCCTCAGATGCATCCAGCCTGGACTGGGGCTCTGTGTGGAATGGCAGGGGGGTGCAGTGGGTGTGAACCCCCCATTGGCAGGGTCTCCACATATATGTTTTGGTGCTGCAGGCAGTTTTCCTGGTCTTGCAGCAAGGAGAGTTCCCAGCGCATCAGAATGGAAGCTTCACCCCAAGGTGGTGAGCCTCATTTGGAAGAGGTTTGGGAGAGCAGAGATTGATCTCTTTGCCTCCCATGAATCAAACCACTGGCCCGTCTGGTTCTCCATAATAGGAGGTGGGGACCTGCTGGCGGTTGATGTCTTGGCACACTAGTGCCCTGCTCATGCTGTGTCTAGCCCCTTACTGGCCTAGGAGACTCTGGGTTTTCAACCCTGATGCAGCTCCTGAGCGGCCAGCCGTGGAGACTGCCCAAGCGCCACGACCTGCTCAGTCAAGCACGGGGGACCTTATGGCATCCCGACCCATTGAGCCTGCAGCAGCAGGAGTTGAATCCACTCACTTACAATCTGTGTTTGTGACTGAATAAGCGACTGGATTCTTGATATTCAGGATTTCTCGCCGGTGTCTTCATCCGCCTCAACCTTATCTAACAATTTACCTATCTGTCAACTGAATTTTTGGAAGGTAAATTTATATAATAAATAAAATATTCTGTGTTTGGAGAGAGTTGGGATGCTTTACATTGTTATAGCAAGATGATCAATAAGGAGTACAATGTTATCATTTCTTTCTTTGCATTAGTGCAGTATTGGTACAGTTTTCAAGTATTTTTGGACATTTTTTTGTGAGATCACAAGAGACCGAGAAAGGAAGATTTACAGAAAACAAAAGAAAAGTATATTATAGAATTGTAGCACCGGTAAGAATCCAAGCGTACAACTTTATCTTCCAAAATGGCTCTCTTATTTAGCAAATAGAGTGAACAGCAACACTCACCAGCACACGGGGATGATCATTGGCAAGCAGGTGACAAGCTAAATATCTCATCTAGCCTCTTTTTTGGAGGCTCCAGGTTTCTGAGTGTATGTCATTCTTTTTTGAGACCACCTTTTTAGTTGTCTGTTGACCTTAACCTTAATATTCTACCTACCAAGGTCTATAATATAATCAAGGTCAGGTAATCAAAGAAACTATGAAATTATATCGCAAAAGTCTACCGGAAGCCATACTAGTTAGTAAATGTCACATTTTTCAATTTGTCGGTTTTTTGTTAAGTATATGGGAAAACTACCAAGCGGTATGTAATTCAATGTTAACGTAACATTATTCAGCAGGTTTCAGCAGGAAAGTTAATTCTGTAGGGTAATGTAGTCTACAGCTGTGGCCAAATGTTTTGCCAAGTCCATACAGCATTCATTTCCATGTATGCCTCTGTAACAACTGTCCTTTGTTGTGTGTTGTGTGATAGACTGCTGTTCTGTATTCTGCTCCTTGTCTTGAGATGAGATGAGATGAGATGAGGTTAAAAGCTCTAAAACCACATATGCAGACAAGCCCATTTCTTGTGTAGTGGTTAAAACGCTCTCTTTCGGTGTGCGTGGTCAGTAGTTCGTGTCCAGCTGTCCTGTTACGCCTCCTATTATATTATACTGTTTACAGCAGTGTCATTAGCATTGGGGCTTTGAAGGCTTAATATCTCTCCTCCTCCTTCTTCTCCTCTGTTGGTTCATGCCTAATAGTAATTTTCCCTTTTATCTTAAATAGGTTGTGAAGCACTTACAGAATGGGAATACCTGCCACCTGTTGGGCCTCGGCCTCCCAAAGGGTTTGTGGGCTTAAAGAATGCTGGAGCCACGTGCTACATGAACTCGGTCATTCAGCAGCTGTACATGATTCCACCTATTAGAAATGGCATCTTGGCTATTGAAGGCACAGGCAGTGATGTTGATGATGACATGTCTGGTGATGAAAAGCAGGACAATGAAGTACTTATATCTCTTTCAGTTTTCAAATGCATGTCAATATATAACTGCAGTTTTTTCTTGAATACTTTGCCCAATGAAGATTATCATCCTTGCTCATGACCTAGTGATTGACATATTAGCCATCTCCAAGCATACATGCCATGTTGGCATAGCTTGGATCTGAGGGCACGACGCATTTATTATTTGTTTACGAACTGTCATCCATAAATGTTTTAATCATAATGTAATATTTTGTTTGCAGACCAATGTTGATCCTCGGGAGGAGGTTTTTAGTTACCACCATCAGTATGAAGATAAACCTTCACTGAGTAAAACTGAAGATCGAAAGGAGTACAATATTGGGGTTCTGCGGCACCTGCAGGTTATTTTTGGGCACTTGGCCGCCTCTAGGTTGCAGTACTATGTGCCCAGGGGGTTCTGGAAGCAGTTTAGGTAAATATTTTCCCAATAGTAAATGTAGCCATGACAAGACATTAGCTGAAGCATTATATCTCATTTTCAATTGGTTCGTGGTTAAACTTGGTTTGAGGGATTGACGCTTCTGCCTTTTGATTCAAATATGAGTTGTTTTCAGTTGCACATATCCTGCATACCATTATGTTCTGAAAAATAAGTGAGTGGACTTATAAAATGTAGCATATTTATGTTTTTAGTCAACAGTATTACTTGATGGCAAAAGTTAATTTTGTATGAATTTTTAAAAAAAAAAAACTTTATAGGTTGTGGGGTGAACCAGTGAATCTGAGGGAGCAGCATGATGCATTGGAATTCTTTAACTCTTTGGTGGACAGTTTAGATGAAGCTTTGAAAGCTCTTGGCCATCCAGCTATGCTAAGCAAAGTTCTTGGGGGTTCCTTCGCTGATCAGAAGATATGTCAGGGTTGTCCTCACAGGTATGTACTGTTGTACACTTTACATGTTGCATGTGACACTCAACAGAACAAAAGTTAAACAGAGTTGAAATCCTGTTTTTAAAAAAAGAGATGTTCTTACTATATGTAGTAGGGGAATTTCCAAAACTGAAATTATAGGTCTTGCATTTCATATGATGAGACCCTAATGAAGTTTTTAAATGGGAGGTATACAGCTTTTATGCTTAGTTAATATGCTGTATTCTCAGTTATGTTGCCTTTATTTGTATCATTTAAATAACATTTTTTCATTTTTGGTGTTGTCAGAAAATTATTGCTCCTTGTTTAAGACAAAAACTAATTGGTTACTGTGTGTATTCTCGTAAAGTTCTTTGTTCAGAATGATACATTTCTTGTAGGTATGAATGTGAGGAATCATTTACAACATTGAATGTAGATATTAGAAACCATCAAAACCTCCTGGACTCAATGGAGCAGTATGTCAAAGGAGACTTACTGGAGGGTGCCAATGCCTATCACTGTGAAAAGTGCAACAAAAAGGTAAATAAATAATCTTTACAGTTTCTTGTATGTATTAAAAAGGAATAACATTTGGTACAAAAAATTTGTTATTTGAATGAAATGTCAGTTTAGTCTGTCTGAGCCACAGTGTTCAATATTGAAGATTTCTTAAATACCGGAATCCCCTGCTTGCGATATCATGTAGGTTTTTTGCAATCTTAATTTACAGCTGCTTTATCAATTAGTTACTCCAGATGTAAAAATGAAACCCCTTCTCAGGTACCAGATTTTGAAAATAATAATAATGTTTTCAAACCTGTAATTGCTATAAAATGTTAACATATGATAAATAAAACACAAATAAATGACTTAAACTGTGTTTTTCATTAACCCTTTATGCTGCTGTGTACTATATACCCATGTTCAATATAGAGATAAAAACTTTTTTTTTAACAATGAAAACAAAAACGCTGCTAATAACAATAATAATCAGTAAACAGTAATTATCAAATAAAAATCAAACATCAAAACGTGTGCCAGTATCGACTTGGTCTGTGCCATTTATTGAAATGTTCAATACAACAGAACCCAGGATTGCCTTCGCAAACCACTGCACATTTTTCTTTTGTCTTTTCTTTTGTTTTCATTTTCGTAGCAGACCCTGTACCTTTTTTACCGTGTCTGCTTCGCTTGTGTTGGAGGGATAATCACAAATGCGTGTACACAGCTACTTTGCGCATTGCCTGTACCCAGTGCTGTGTTTTGATTGTATTTCGTCACATCACTGCCATTTCAAACCAAACAGCTTCCCGTTTGCAGCTGGCATACCTGTAAAGTAGCTGCATGCTCTTCTGTTTGTATTGTTCTTGGCTCCAATAATCGCTGAGTGATAAGTTAGCATCACTGTCGCTGGTATCGAAATCTTCCGAACCAACTTCACTCCCGTTGCTCATTATAGAAAGACCACATACATTGCCATGTTTAGCTTTCGCTAAAAAACGACATAAACTATAACTAAACAAGTAAAACTAATAATAAATCAAAAATAATTTAAAACACTATATATATATATACTTGTAAAAGCTGAATGGCTTCCTGCAGTATATCTCAGCCTTCTAAACGCCCACAGCTACAGACTGGAATTGCTACATGACACGCAATTGGATAAAAATGTCACCTGACCCTCCCCCAACTTCCATTGCACATTCCACACTACTAGCACTGCTTTAGAGAATGAAACCTGAAACGCTAGACTGAGAAACCGATCATAGAATAGAATGGGAAACTTGACGTACGCAGGTACGGCATGGTACTGTAAGTGGGTTTTCAATTGACGTACGTGTGTACATCATGGTGTTGAAGTGGTTAAATACTGGAATCCCCTGCTTGCTGTATGTAGGTTTTTTGCAGTCTTAATTTACAGCTGCTTTATCAATTAGAGTAAAGGGTAAACTGCTCTATCTTCCCTTTTTTGGGTTATTGAGCCCATGTGCACATCTTTTTAAATACCAATATAATAAAGTAACTTTTTAATCTCCTATAAAGCATGAACCTCTAATAACCAATAATTTATAATATATATGTGTAAATTGTGAAACTGGTGGTAGTGTCAGTATTTGCAAATGGAAAAAGTTTTGGTGATCTTTGGCCAGTCCCTTGAGATGAAAAGTACATTTTATTTACTCCATACATACTGGTGTCTTCTCTAAGAATAACTAACTTTTTTTTTTTTTTTTTTTTAGTATATATTTTATTATAATACTGTAATCATTTTCTGTCTTGCAGGTGGACACAGTGAAACGTTTGCTCATTAAGAAGTTGCCTCCGGTTCTTGCTATCCAACTAAAGCGTTTTGACTATGACTGGGAAAGGGAATGTGCAATCAAATTCAATGATTACTTTGAATTTCCACGAGAGCTGGACATGGAGCCTTACACTGTGGCTGGTGTGGCTAAGCTAGAGGGGGATGATGTGAATCCTGAAAACCAGATCATTCAAAATGAACCCACAGATAATGAGCAGCCAGGGAGCACTAAATACAGGCTGGTTGGTGTTCTTGTGCACAGCGGTCAGGCCAGTGGTGGACACTACTACTCCTACATCATTCAGAGAAATGGTGGAGACGGGGAGAAAAACAGGTGGTATAAGTTTGATGATGGAGACGTGACAGAATGCAAAATGGATGACGACGAAGAGATGAAAAACCAGTGCTTCGGGGGCGAGTACATGGGGGAGGTTTTCGATCACATGATGAAGCGCATGTCCTACAGGCGCCAGAAAAGGTGGTGGAATGCCTACATACTTTTTTATGAACGTATGGACACATTGGAGAAAGACAGTGAACTTGTCAAGTACATTTCTGAGCTGGCAATTACCACAAAACCCCACCAGATAAAGATGCCTGCTGTCATTGAGCAAAGTGTACGGAAGCAGAATGTGCAGTTCATGCACAACCGTATGCAGTATAGCCTGGAATATTTCCAGTTTATAAAGAAACTTCTGACCTGTAACAGTGTCTATCTAAACCCACCTCCAGGTTTGTACCCAAATAGTTAACTTGAAATGCTTTTTTGTAACATTACTTTCTTTTAGTATTTAAATGTATAGGCATTGTTGTATATTTTACTAACAAATTGAATTTATCAAACACATTTATGTATTTTCTTTTATTCTATTTAAAAAAAAAAAAAACAGTTTGGAAGTAAGGAGTAAGCAATAAGCAAAACTTGGGGGGAATAGGGGCCTTATTAGGGGGATAAAATTGAAAGAAGCGAGACGATGGTGGTTTTCAATGTAGTGATTGACAATATTTTCATCTTGATTTTAGTTATATAAAGACAGTAGGCACACATGCCTATAAATGCTACAATGGTGGTTTAAAATTACAGAAAGACGGCCCGATGATAACTAATTAATATTTTCTGTCTTCTACTGAAAAATAATAAAAAATTGACTTAAATACATATATTAGATTGGTTTACTGGTCTGCTGTTTAAGTTCCCCTTCAACTACGAAATGTATCCGTTACCGAATGTGTATTTACCTCCTAAAGACCCGAGTCCTGAAAATTGTATACCAAAGCTGCTCTTTGAGCCTGTGACGCAGTCATAGCCCCGCCTCCGAGGGGCACACGACTGCGCTCACAGATCTCGGTGCCATTTTTCCTTTCAAGACTGACCTGATCAGAGATCCTAGTTCAGATAAGTACTTACTGCTTCTATCTGTATATATTCACATTTTCTTGTGTTTTATTATACTAATCGCTGTAATCGTTTTTACTAATTAAATTATTGTATTGTGTGCACTACAGCCTGTTGCTTGTTACGTTCCGTTGCGGCATTGTATGAAGCCAGCGGCTTGAGTCGCTCCTTCCCAGGGTTCCAGCAACAGAAGTCGGCTGACTTTGTATTCTTCCCCTAGGCTGCATAGTTCCGGCTGGAGCTTATTTTATTTCATTTTTAGTGGTGCAATTGGCACCCTAATTTCGTATTCAATTATCGTATAGGCATTTATCAACGATAATCAATGCATTGACGTTTTATTTTTCAAAATAATGAACAAACATTCATTCTTTTTTTTTTTTAATAGAAGACCAAAAACTAAAAACACTGTTGTGCATAATAGTTAAACAAAAAGGCACAACTTGCATTCAAATTAGAACACTTATTAAAAAAGAAATACAAAGGACTTGTTTAACAACTGGAAAGAATATGCATGCGTCCGCATCAGATGTCCCTTTAACACTAGAACCGCCGCAGGGATACTCATACCTGAAACCGTCGCCAGCAGTCATTATGATGGTACATTTTAAACATCATCAATATTAAAATGAAAGACAAACTATCGGATACAACTCCAAGTTTTATTCAAGCACGTCATATCAAACATCTGCACAGCCGAAATGCCGTATTTAAATGAACAATTAAACATAAAAGGGTTTATTTTCTAACTTACCACTATAAAGAATTACTTCAAAAAATGAAAAAACTATGTAATAAAATAAACATTTCAAAAGAAACTACTGTGTGAACAGGTATATGGACATACAAAACGTAAAACGTTTGTAATTTTAAAACGAAAGTTACATATTTTCTCTGCATGTGTCACTCGAGCACTGAGTCTGGGTTGAGCTGCTGCAGCCTACTGCTTTGCAGTTTTCTAATGGAAATGTTTCTGCTGAAGCTCTGTGGCTAGCTTCAAGATGAAATCTCTCCTACTGATATTTTCCCCAGTGCATTCCTTTTACAAAACGAAGGAATTGGTGGCTGCGAGGTCCAGTACAGATAACAGGCTTGTATATATATATAAATATATTTTTTTTAAAGTAATATTGTAGGTTATATTGAAAATAAAACATGTATTGTAAAGGGCCGTCAAAATTCCCACCACAGCAGTCATTTTAACGGTTTTCACTTTTAAAATTAACCCTTTGCGGTCCATTTATTAATTCTAAGGTCAGGCTCGCCAGGTCTAATTAATTTTTCACGCACAGTTAATTTTAGGCGCTGTTTAAAAGTATTTTTTTCACAGTCAAACGGGTTTAAATGGCCCTGCATATCAACAAAGCACTCACTAGGGATCTCCAGCCCCCCACCCTTTCGTTTGCTATCGCTTTCACATATGCTACCAAATAAAAATAATAATAATAATAGTCGTACATACCCGATCAATTGTCTCCTGATGACTCGTTTTATCACCAAACTCCTCAATAATGCAATCCAAGTCATTATTTTATTGCTATAACATCTCAAAAAAGCTCTGCAAATGTCCGTGATAGTCTCTGTGCGCTGATACTGTACTCCCAGCTTGTTTCCATCACCGCCGCCCATCTGATGCCAATGGGGTACTATGACTATTCATGAGATACGCCTTTTTTTTTTTTTTTTTTTATCGGCTTGTCTCGGCTCCTTTCGTTCCACTCGGCCATTGAATGGTTTTCGGCTTTTCCGTTGAAAAACCGACTTTTTGCGTTTTTGCGTTTTAAAATGATGTCGGACAGGGTCCGACAAAGGACCTGACGGAAATAATTGCAATGTCGGACCCAGTCTGACAAAGGACCGCAAAGGGTTAAATTACTCTGTGTGAAAGATAAGCGGTTGTCCGTTCTTGACCTCCTAAATCCATGTATTAAATACCCTGTTGGCATTTGAAAGGCAGGATAGCAAAAATAAAAAAAGTTATAATAATCCCCTCTACCTAGCACCGCCAAAGCCACCACTTTGACTGCCTTTTACAATACATGTTTTTATTTTGAATATAACCTACAATATTCTATTTATTTTTTTAAATAAACAACCTGTTATCTCTACTGGACTTGGCAGCCACCAATTCCTTCATTTTGTACAAGGAATGCACCAGGGAAAATATCAGATGATGTCATCTTGAACAGCGCTTCGGCAGAAACATTTCAATCAGAAAACTGTAAAAGGTACAAGGCTGGTGCAGCTCAACCTGGATTCCGTGCACACAGAGAAAACATACATTACTTTCATTTAAACTAAAAAATAGTTTTACAGTTTTGTATGTACATATACCTGTTTACACACTAGTTTCTTTTGAAATGTTTATTTAATTATAATTTTTCATTTTTTAAAGTAGTGCTTATCATGGTTAGAAAATAAACCCTTTTATGTTTAATTGTTCATTTAAATACGGCATTTCGGCTGTGCAGATGTTTGATATGTCATGCTTGAATAAAACTTTGTCTTTCATTTTAATACTGATGTTTAAAATGTAACCGTCATAATGACTGCCTGTGGCGGTTTTAGGTAGGTGTATAACCGCTGCGGTTCTAGTGTTAACATTGTAATAATAATAAAAAATAGTAGTTTGAGGTAATTTCTATCTGAACTATCGTTTTTCATTAATGTTAACATTTTTTCCAAAAGCAAAGCAAAACATTTGAATTAATCTCACAAATCCTGACTAACTTAAATGTCGTATAAAATTCAGCTTCTTTTTATATAATATTGCCATATAATCCAAACACAACACGCTTTGAAACAAAAGCTAAATCGATAGTTAATAGATTTAAATAAAATAAAAAAAATCAAGAAAACGTGAATACAAGAGGCCTAACGTGTGTATCCTAGCAACACTCAACTATACCGTACTAGCACTAAAAGAATCACACTATCACTTACGCAAGGTTTTAATACAAACCGGCAACTTCAAACTGGGTTCTAATTTGACCAATATGTAATCGAAGCTCAGGAAATTTAAAGCCAGGTGAGCAATAATCGATGCATTGATTTAATTGTTGCCCCCCTACTCGTTTTTGCTAATTAGATGTTTTATATTATTCCTGTACTTGTTAATTTACTATTTTTTGTTGAGTATTTTCTCTTGTATGTGCTGTTTTTTTTACAGATAGTATGTGCAGGCCTGTCTGCAACATGGTGCTGCTCATGCGCCCTCTGCAGGAGTTTGGCGGGAGATATGTGCTTGTTCGTGCAGACAACACAACAGTGGTGGCTTACATCAACCATCAGGTTGGCCTCAGGTTGCCATGAGTGTCTCCATTGTGTTGCCCACAAGCTTTTGCTTTGAGTGCAAAAGAACCTACTCTCACTGCAGGCAGTTCATCTGCCCGGGGTGACAAACTGGGCAGCGGACTTCCTGTCAGCGGCTCAGAGTGGAGGCTTCACCCCATGGTGGTGAAACCTCATCTGGGAGAGGTTCAGGAGAGCAGAGGTAAACCTCTTTGCCTCCCAGGAATTAACCCACTTTCCCCTCTGGTTCTCCATAATAGGAGGCGGGGACCCGCTGGCAATAGATGTCTTGGCACACCAGTGGCTGAGGCAACTGTTATACGCCTTCCCACCGCTCACCCTGCTCCAGCTGTGTCTCGAGAAAATCAGGCAGGACCGGACCAAAGTGCTCCTAGTAGCCCCATATTTGTCCTGGAGACAACCCTGATGCAGCTCCTGAACGGCCAGCCCCTGGAAACTGCCAATGCGCTGCAACCTCCTCGGTCAGGCAGGGGGTCCTTATGGCATCCCCGACCCATTGAGCCTGCATCTCTGGGTCTGGCCCTTGAACGGCTGCATTTCAGTTGTCTGGGGCTTTCCAATAGGGTCATTGACACCCTGCAGACATCCATGCATTCCCAGTACAGGTATAAGTGGGGCGTCTTCCAGACGTGGTGTCTGCCTCGTGGGTTCAACCCCACGACCTGTTCTATGGCCGTTTTACAGAAGTTTTTGCAAGACCTTTTTGACGAGGGACAACGCCCCTCAACGTTAAAGGTCTATCTGGCAGCTATTTCAGCTTGCCATTTCCTGATGGGGCATTTTTTTAAAGGGGCTAGACAACTTCATCCCCCTGTGAAGGACATTGTTCCTCGCCGGAGGCTAAACGTGGTGTTTAATGCACTCATGAATCCTCCATTTGAGCCCCTGCATTCAGCTGAAATTTGTATCATTCAAAGCGGCTTTCTTACTCGCTATCCCCTCCGCATAAGCGGGTGAGCGAGATGCAGGCATTCTCGGTAGAGAAAGCCTGCTTAATATTTACAGAGGTCTGGACAAAGGTCACGCTCCATACCAATCCTCCCTTTTTGCCGAAGACCATCTCGGCATTCCATGTCTCTGGAAATGGAGACTTACCATCCACCTCCTTTCCAGTCTAACAGTTCCATACGCTCTACACAGTTTGGGCCTTTGTGTCCTATGTTGACAGGACAAAGTTGGAGGCAGTCCGAACTATTTTTTGTCTGCTGTGGGGCTAGGTCCCATGGTCAAGCCCTGTCTAAGCAGCGGCTGTCCAAGTAGATAGCAGACAGTCAGGACTGCCTATGAGCTGGCCAACTTGCCCCTCCAGAAAAGCTCACTGCCCATTCGACCAAGGGCATGGCAACTTCGTGGGCTTTATTCCAGGGTGCATCTGTCATGGGCATATGCAATGCGGTGTTGTGGGCTACTCCCCATACCTTTACTAGGTTATACAGACTGAATGTCGTGGATCCTCAAAGCCCTGGTTTTGGAACTAGACTGTTAGGGTGGCTTCCCAGTCGACCCCTACAACACAGACATATAGAGGTGAGTTCTCCCTCAATTTTTTCACCCTAGCTAATTACTAGGGTTCCGAATGGTAACGCACAGGGCAGCCTTCGGCTTAGCCTTGTAGCATTTCAGTCATCTGCAATCTTGCCATGCGACAGCTTTGGTTCACTCATCCATTCGGTAATGGTTATGTTTCATACTTGAAAGGGAACGTTAGGTTATTATCATAACCCTGGCTCCCTGAAATAGAAATGTAACCATTAACCTTCAAGGTCGCTGCATCCATGATTGCAGCAGGCTTGAAGCAAAACTGACACAGATCTGTGAGCGCAGTCCTTTTGTGCCCTCAGGGGCTATGACTGTGTCACAGGATCAAAGAGCAGTCTTTTAGTAGGTAAATACCCATTCGGTAATGGTTATATTTCTATTTCAGGGAACCAGGGTTATAATAATAACCTAACGTTATATTTCCTAGACCTGGTTACCTCATTGCTGTTTGATAGAATACAAAATAAAGGCTATTAAGATACTACTTTCCCTGCCGCTTTGCAGTTTTCTGATCGAAATGTTTCTGCCAAAGCTCCATGGCTAGCACCAAGATAATCTCTCCTACTGAAATTTTCCCTGGTGCATTCCTTGTACAAAACTAAGGAATTGATGGCTGCCATGTCCAGTACATTGTAAAATACAGCAAATGGACACTTTCACTGAGTACTAAGTTTTGCACAGATGGTGGAAACACTCTTCTCATTTTGTTTATTGTTCCAATCAGACGTGTGTGTGTGTGTGTGTGTGTTTTTTTTTTGTTTTTTTTTTGCTAATTACAGTGAAATAAAAAAAAATTGTCCTTGGTAACATTCATACTTTTTCCTAAATATGGTTACATCAGCCTAAGTACCACATTGTCACCAAGCCTCTGACAAGCTGGGCGAGTTTCATGTTTGCACATGTAGGGGTAGGGTCCTCTGCCAGCCAAAACTCGATCCCAAATTTGACAGGTTTGTTTGACATGCATTGTGTCTAGCTACACCATGCTTTTGTCGGAAACAGCTGCTTGTCCATGTAGTGTTTTATGTTTAGCTTAAAGCAGGCAATGCTGTTTTCAATGAAGTTGTTCAAAATTTCTGATGCCAAGGCAAATATCTGTAGTTGCTCTCAAATCAAAACACAAAAATCTCAAGATTTCTCAAAAAATTCTTGTAATAGTAATATATAATAAGACAGCAGACTATATATGCTCACGTAGACAGCCAGATGGCAGTTCTCCAAGGAATTGATAGGATTACAATGGATATTTAGATAACACATATCTAGACTTCAAGAGCAATATTCTATTCAAATACATACTACTGTAAACTCAGTGGAGTTAGACATAACAAACCGGCTTGTATACATGTAAAAAAAAAAAAAATAGCGTATTGTAGGTTATATTAACAATAAAAGCATGTATTGTAATAAGCTGTCAAAATGACGACTTTTGACGGTTCTAGGTAGAAGTGCTTATAACTTTTTATTTTTGTGATTCTGACTTTCAAACACCGTCGGTATTTAATACATGTATTTAGTAAAAGTCAAGAACAGACAACCGCAGATCTTTAAAACACACAGAGTAATTAAAATTTCAAAGTAATTGAAAACCATCAAAATGACTGCCTTGGCAGTTTAGTGTTAAGGGTGATCATATCACACAGGTAAAATGTTACGAACGTTGCATATTTTTTGTTCAGTTAAGTGGTGATCTGAAAGCTATGCGTTTTTAGAAGCTCATGTTGATTTATGCATGAAGTGCTCCTGTTTCTGTTCTTCCTTAAAACAATAATGAAAGTGCTAGTGGAAGGCCATTATGTCGCCGGTGGGAACCACGAACATGCCACCTTATAACTGGTTCTGTGGTATAAAGAGCTACCTTATAAAAGGGGAGCGAGCACTGTACTGATAGGAGAACCAATATTTTATTGGGATACTACTTTTTTTTTATATATATGTATATCAACGGTGATCATTTTGGAAATTGTACACACCAGTAATAATGCAAGAACCTAAGGCGCCATAAAACCTACTAATGTTCTCGTTTGAATATCATACACTGGAGTTTAACATCCTGTTTTTAAAATTCCCTTCAATCGCAGTGTACTACAGGAACCAGATATTTAGCATTATATTTAATCTTACACTTTTCATTGATGCATCGTTAATTTGTAAATCTATGCAGTAACTTTTAATGTGTTTTTTTTTCTGATTTTATTTAGGACAAGATCATCTTTTGCCTGAAGCAGAAGAAATAGCTATGATTAGTATTCAGCTTGCTGCTAGATTTCTGTTTAGCACAGGATTTCACACCAAGAAATTAGTCCGTGGCCCTGCCAGTGATTGGTAAGATTTTACATTTTGGTGTCACTAGTTAGTTTCAAATTTGCAAGTGTTTTGTGCTTCTAATGTTGAGTGACTGAGTTATTAATCTCTTCTTCTCTTCCCTCTTGTTTGTTTCAGGTATGATGCATTGTGCATCCTGCTCCGTCACAGCAAGAATGTACGCTACTGGTTTGCACATAATGTCCTCTTTGCTTACCCAAACCGCTTCTCGGAGTACCTTCTTGAGTGCCCCAGTGCAGAAGTGAGGGGTGCATTTGCTAAGCTCATAGTATTTATTGCACATTTCTCTTTGCAAGATGGAACATGCCCTTCACCATTTGCCTCACCAGGACCCTCCAGCCAGGTTAGAAGAAAATAAGCAAAGAGCAGTAAAAGCATATTTTAATGGAGTTTGTACAATATCGTTACCTGTACGTTTTATGTGATAGTTCTGGGTCTATATACAGAGGTACAAATAGATGTGTGCTCTCGATCAGCTTCTTTAGCTCACTTAACATGGTGTATATGTGTGTGGTTCTTGGCTATTGTATAGCCCTGATCATATCTGATCATATCCACTTTTTCTAGGACTACCTACAGAGTCCTAGAAAAAGTGTTGGACCACTACCAACCAGACACATTTAGCATTTTGTGAGGCTTAAGAAGAAATCTTGAATTATTTTTTTTTAGTTGTACCTCTGTTTCTTTAAGGGCTGCACATTTTTGGCTTGGTTTTATTAAAACATCTGTTTGCCCATCTGAAGCACAATAAACTAACAACTTATATGTGGTCTAATTTACCTGTCCATACTGTTCTGCCCCTTTTTTCAGGGCTGTGACAATTTGAGCCTAAGTGACCACTTGTTGAGAGCGGTGTTAAACCTGCTTCGAAGGGAGGTTTCTGAGCATGGCCGTCACCTGCAGCAGTACTTCAATCTCTTTGTCATGTATGCCAACCTGGGTATGAAATTCAACTAAATAGTGTTAATGAGTGGGGTGTTTTTTTGTTTTTTTTTGTATATTTTACTAAAAATGTCTATTCTCGATTTTTGTTTCAGGTGTAGCTGAAAAAACACAGTTGCTAAAATTGAGTGTCCCTGCCACATTTATGCTTGTAGCTCTAGATGAGGGACCAGGTCCTCCAATCAAATATCAGTATGCTGAACTGGGCAAATTGTATACAGTAGTGTCACAGCTAGTGCGCTGTTGCGATGTATCATCGCGCATGCAGTCTTCAATAAATGGTAAGTTTTTAATTCATCAACTGGTTTGTTTTTATTACCTGGAAATAATCAGATTCTGGTTTTGTGTAATTGCAGTAGTTGGTTTGCCTAGTGGTATGAGTATGACCAGTGTTCTGTGTCATTTGGGTTGGTTCTTGGCATAGCTGGCATATGAAAACCATTATATTGACACCTTTTTGTAATTTGGTACACTATGTCTCTATATAAATGGGTTTTGTTTACAAGCTGGTCTAGCATGTAACCTGTTCCATAGCTCAGTGGAAATATACTGCAGTTAGGGCTTTTCCAGGGTCACACAATAGACCAGGAGCTGAGCTGGAATATGAAACCAGGATATTTTGGCCAACACTTCTAAGCTCTAACCATTGCTGCATGCGGTAGTTTTGCAGATATGCAAAACAAATAATTGCACTTCATGTCTGCATGAGTAAGATTCTTAGTGAGGGGGGCATGGAGTTCAACTTTGCAAGATTAACTGTGTGTGAAAATAGAAACCGAGGGGTCATGTTGTATTTGGAGAAGATATACTGTAGTAGCGAAGTGTGGACCTTTGTGTCTTTTTTTTAAAGCTGTTAACATTCTTCTTTTTTTTTTTTTTTCTTCGTAGGTAATCCACCACTTCCAAACCCCTACGGTGATCCTAACCTGTCTCAGCCCATCATGCCACTCCAGCAGCTTGTAGCAGAAATTATGTTTGTACGCACTAGTTACGTAAAAAAGATCATTGAAGACTGCAGCAATTCAGAAGAGACCGTTAAGCTCCTGCGCTTCAGCTGCTGGGAGAATCCACAGTTCTCATCCACTGTACTGAGTGAGCTTTTGTGGCAGGTATGACAAGCTTGTGGTGCTCAACATAATCGCACTCTCCTTAATTAAAGCTTTAGTTTACCTGTCTACTTTATGACCGTCTGGTCTGAGGGAATAAATGTTAAATTAAACACTTTGTATCAGGTTCTCCTTTAAAGCCAAGTCCCAGACTTTTGTATGATTTAAGTTTTATCAGAGAGTTGCCACTTTTTAAAATAGATCTGTGAAGTCACAATGGATATTCTGTATTACAATTCTGTGTTCATTCACCTAATAAATGAAAACCCCTTTAATTTCTAGGTGGCGTATTCCTACACATACGAGCTCAGGCCTTATCTGGATCTGCTTTTGCAGATATTGTTAATAGAGGATTCCTGGCAGACTCATAGGTAAGTGTAAATTTGGAGCCACAGCAGTGACCGTCTAAGTTTGAATACTGTAGAAGTATAGTGAGAACCTAATATGACTAAATGTAGGACCAAACGTTATGGCAAAGCAAGGGTATTGCCACATGTTGAAATTAGGACATCCTATCCAAAACAATACTGCATTTCAATAATTATTAAATGTTAAGAGAAATACAGTCAAAAAATGAATTGTATTTTTTTTATTTGCTTTTAATGGCCCTTTTTATAGGTGCTTATGATGTTATTTATTTATTTCTTAGCAGACGCCCTTATCCAGGGCGGATAGATGCTTATGATGTTTTTTGTGAGGTGGGTTGTTGTACGTAAAATGTTCTGGTCAGATCCAGGTTTTGTTGATTTTAGATTTGGACTTTATTATTGCATTATAGCATCCTTGTAAATGGAAATTCTTAAGAACAACATGAAATATGATTGTCATTTTTTTTCAGGATTCACAATGTACTAAAGGGTATTCCGGATGACAGGGATGGACTGTTTGACACCATTCAGCGTTCTAAAAACCACTATCAGAAGAGAGCATACCAGTGTATAAAATGCATGGTAGCTCTGTTCAGCAATTGCTCTGTTGCTTACCAGATCCTACAGGTAATTGTCCTTGCTTTAATGTTTTGCTTGAAATATTAGGGATGTAAATATCGTTTAATTAGGTATTTGATTATACTCTTGTTACTATTCTGTACACAATCAATGTTGCTTATGTTATTGTACTTGCCAAGAATCATTTATCCAGTGCTGAAGTTACTAAGAACAGTGAATAACTGCAGTGCAACAAAAAGCTCCAGAACAAAAAGCAATCTGAAGAACACAAATCCAGATATATTCAAAACACTCATTTCAAGTTGGGGGGGAAAAAAATCGGCTTCATTTAGAAATCCTTATTTTGAAAAAAAGGAAATAAAAGTTCAATTTTAATCTTAGTTTACAGTAACTGCGTCTTTCTTGAATCATTTTAATTGTCATCCAATTTTAGTTAAAGAAAATTCTGTTGAACAAAATCTCCAAAACAAATCCAGGAATATTCCAAATATTTGGCTGTTTTTCAGTAGTTCGCAAAGTTCTGCTTCATTCAGAAGTCCTTATTTTAAAAGACGAAAAATATAATAATAAAAAAGTTAAATGTTAATGTTAGTTTAACTGCGTCATTTAACTTTAGTTACAAGCTTTCAGTTGTTTTTGTTTAAAAAATTTATCTCAACATGCACCGGGAGTCTTGTGCTCAAACGATTGGCTGCAAGTCTAGCAGCGGAAAAATCATGTTCTGGGGGCACAGATGATCCTGCGAGGCACAAATACGTCTTTTGCCAGTTTGGTGAGCCTGGGAAAGCGTTGTGTGTTAGCCTTTCACCATTCCAATGGATTGCACTGTAACGAAGTGCAAGCCGCCTTAAACTTTCCATTTCACTTTCTACAACACTCCTTTGGATCTTGGAGGCAGTTGCCTCCAAAATAATTCCCTTGGCACACTTTACACTCTCCATCTCAGCACTGTAACTTTGATGCTGGCTCAGTTGTTTCAGTCGCTGTATCAGAGACCAATTGTAAAAACAGCCATTTGCACATCCGGCGAAAGAAAACTTAGGTGCTTGTGACGTGCATCCAACATTGATGCTTTCAGTTCAGGTTTGGTGATGATAAAAGTGTAATTTGGTGTCATTCGATTTTTTCATTGATCATCGTGTAGCTCAAGGGTTTGAGCATCTGCCAGTTTCGTAAATGTCCAGTCTGACAGCACTGCTATTATTGCCCATCAGGAGGTCACTGAACCACTACAGAACCAGTCCTGCTCAGGTCTTGACCCGCCTGGTGGATATATATATATATATATATATATATATATATATATATATATATATATATATATATATATATATATATATATAAATAAATAATAATAAAAAAAGCAGATTAAGGCAACAGCTGTACAATCCTGTACTGTACATTGCATTGCTTGCTCCTTGCATCATGCGTGGGTTCTATCCCTGTGAGACATGCAAGGCCCCTCTGCCTATGGAGGACAAGCACGGCAGAGCTGATCCAAATCAGGCCTGGTTGTTAACCAAAGTGTTCAAACAGCTAACCCTAATTATCCCTTTTAATTGGGTTGAGTTAAGTAGGGGGGGCAATAACTTTTTCACACCTGAAGATTGCATGTTAGATTACCTTGCACACCAAACAAATGAAAGAAGCACCAAACTTTGGTGTCATTTTTTTCTCTCAGACTCCCTCTATGTACTACTACAACCCACAAAAAAAAACTGACCAAATACAATGTGAAAAATGTGCAAAAATGCAGAAAATCAGACGGGGCAAATACTTTTTCACGGCACTGTATATATGTTTTTATATTATAAGAGTATTAATGGAGCATACTGACCTGTATTCAGACTTCAGGAAGGTCAGAGTTTTGAATTGTACAATTCCTGTTTTGTAGGGCAATGGCGATTTGAAGCGGAAGTGGACATGGGCAGTTGAATGGCTTGGAGATGAACTAGAACGTAGGCCTTATACTGGAAATCCTCAGTACACCTACAACAACTGGTCACCACCTGTACAGAGCAATGAAACGTCAAATGGCTACTTCTTGGAAAGGTCGCACAGTGCCAGGATGACTCTAGCAAAAGCTTGTGAGCTCTGTCCAGAGGAGGTACATCTTACACTTCATTTTTTGGGCTGAAAACTAAAATGATACTGCCTTGTAGGTATGAATATAAATTGGAAGACAAATTATAAATGTGGATTTTTTTAAAGCATTTGCAAAAACCTTTAAGCAAATAAATATCAACCCTACTTTTTAGAAAAAAAGTATACATCTCCCTCTCCATCTGCTATTGGAAAACTTTTCATTTTTATTATTTTATTATTCTGTTTTATTTATAAACCAGTCAGTTTAGTGCCATGTAAGGTTTGAACTGTTCTGCAGTTATTGATTGCATTTATCACCGTTGAAATTGCAAGGTGTAACGTAAAGGACTTGAAGCATCTTGAGGCTATGGTTTTAGCCTTTGATCTTCTCAAATGCTTAGCTTTGAAATTAATATAGTAACGGCATGCTGTGCCTTTTAGAATTTGAGTGAATTCTGTAATAAAGGGACTTTACCAAGCTAGCAACACGCAATCCCTGTGTCTGAGTCATGTGCTTGAATATCTCCCATGACTCTAGCTACCAGGAAATAATACAGGCACAGCTTGATGGCTCCACACACAAAGTGGATGATCTTTTGAATTTTAGACATTAAATCAAATAATTATTATATCCCTGTTCTTTCTTTTAGTCCTTTCAATAAAATCTAATTTAAACAACAATCAACACAAATTATAAATGATTGTAACACGGCAGCTATATCCAGTAGGCGGGTTGGTGTTGCTCTTAACTAAGTGAACTTTAATTGTAGCCAAATTTGGTGCTAAATTGTTTTCTTCACTGCAGACATGTATACATTTCTCTGGATCTTTCCTTCAGTATGAATAGTGAGCTCTGCCCAGTCAGTCAAGATTCATGTAAGGGAAAAGAGTGAGAAGCAATAGGCAGAATAAAGGGGTAACTGTATGGCGGAAGTGTGATGGTGAACTTTGTCTCCTGGATTTTGGAGTTCTGTATTCATTTTTAAATGCTTTTTAAAAATACATGTGGATGTAAGATGTAAGATTCGTTCAAGTTTATTTTCCACTATGATTTTATTACAGTAAGGTGAAGGTGGAGGCACTTTTTAAATATTTATTATAACATACATCACTAGACATTAAAAATAATAATTAGGCGCTTGACACTGATTTCATAATTATTTGAGAACCTGTTGTCAGATTCAGTTTATAGATCCATACAGAGCTAATCAATCATGTCTTTAAAGCATTTGCTTTTTTTACTTTCCTTTTGTTTACTTATATGTTGTTCTGATGCAGCACCTTTTAGATCTTCCTTCTAACTATCACAACCTGAATTTTAAAAAGTGCATTGATAAATTCCTTTTCCTTATTTTGCAAAGTACTTTTTGGAGACTTTAATTGTAATGTACCTGGTGATTTATACAGAGAGCACAATTTTAGAGTTTATTTGCTATAGTTAGGGCTTTGAGTTTTCGAAGTGTATTTATAGTAAAAGTCCATTTTAAAAAAAAAAGTCTATGCACTCTAAATTCTTTTTGTTAATTTTATATTTAAAACCACATTTGTAATGACTTGAAACAAACTTTACATTTTAAAATAATTTGAACTTGAACAGAAACCAGTATGATTACCTAAAATATTCCTTTTTGACGCAAACATTCACCATTTTGTCAGCAGATGACTTCCATATCACTTACATTATCACTTGATTTTCACACATTAGCAGACAGTTTAAAGACATAGTTGAAACAGCTGTATAAACAGTTTGATTTTCATAATTCTAGATGTGACAAGTGTGTGTGTGTGTGTGTATATATATATATATATATATATATTTTTTTTTTTTTTTCAACTTATGCGAGTTGCATTGACATTTAATATAATGTTTTACATTCTTGTATAACACTGTAGCATCCACACTTGCATCGTTTTTTGACACTTGATTGTACGCAATATTAACTGCTGTTTCAACATAGTGTCACTTAACGAAGCACGAGGTGGTGTCTGAAGAGGACGCAGCAAGGAAATCAACCTCTCCACACCAGCTATTGCCAGGGGAAGTGACAGGACAGCAACAGCAAACTGTAAGATTTGGTACCAACAGCAGTTACCTTGCCAGATCTGCAATCCTACTTATTTCATGTTTTGCAGGATATGGGGTAGTAAAGATTACGTTTTGTAATTTTTCCAGATTTATTTATTTATTTTATTTATTTTATTTATTTATTTATTTATTTATTTATTTTTGGGTCTCACTTCCATATTTTGATATTTCATCTAGCCTTCATTGAATTGAAATATTTTTTGGCATAGAGACTTTTTCGAGTGAAATCGAAAACTCCAAGCCTTGGCTATAGTTTAGTGTTCATTTACTATTCTGTGTTTACATTATAAGGGTGTTTTACTAAACAGCAACATTGAATACCTAAAGTAAATTAGGCAATGCAATCACAAGCAGTTGTGGTTAACCATTTGTCAGTCAACGTAAGTGCAAAATTACACTTTGAGTATATTCTGGAGGGAACATTCCAAGCTATAGATTTATTTTTAATTTGGCTGATTTGATGATCCAGGGCTGGTGATACAACTAGGGCTGTCAATTAATCTCAGTTAACTTCTGCGATTTTAATGCGTTCATTTCTTTGGAGATTTTTTTTAAATGCAGGTTAATTGCACTCCTCTGTTTTGACCCTCTTAGCACACCATAATTCATTCCCTGCAGCACCATTTTAATGCACTTGAGCACATGCAACGCAATGAGTGCAGTTGGCGTTTGCATAGAAGGTTAGTCATATAACTGTGTTATGGAGCAAAGTACTAAAAGTATAGTTGTGTTTACAATTAAGGAGAATATAACCGTTACTCAATGAATGCTTTGTTTTATTTAGACTAAGTTATTAATAAAAGAGAATACTTTTTTTTAATGCCAATGAAAAACATAAGTAAAGGATACCCTTTTAAAGGAAACTGATAAGAAAATATACAGTACAATTTGAAATCGGGAGCAAATTCGTTTTAGGGACTGTCAGAAGATTTTACGATCTCAGGGAACGACCAGGGACATATGGGGTCAGCAGATCTTAAAGATAAGAATGTCCAAGACCATGTGTCACCTTACAGGTAATAAAGAATAACTTTAACATCATAATAATAATAATAATAATAATAATAATAATAATAATAATAATAATAATAATAGCATCAGTAACAAAACAAACTTGAATGAGATGGATGCAGTAATTGTATCAATTAAATATGCAATTAAAACCAAGATTAACGAAGATTAATGGCAAGATTTATTCGCGATTTAATTTTAATCGCTTGTCAGCCCTAGTTACAACATTTGCCACAAAATTATAATAATCAAAGTAAAGGGAGTCTGTGAGGTGTACAGGACCTTTACAACAAACTATATACCTAGTGGCCTTGCATGACACCATAAACTACAACATAGAAAAATGGTGGTTTCCAATTACATTTGAAATGTTTGCTCCTCTGAATGCACCTTAAACAGTCTGTCCTACAAAGAAAGCTTGTTTACCAAGTACTTTGCAACTATTATCTTTTCCTGTTTTAAATTTTTGTACTGCATTGGCAATAATGGTCATTTATCACTACAAGAAACTAGTTAACTATTCATACTACAGGAAACTAGTTAACTATTCATAAACCTTATTAAAATGGTTGTTTCTCTGGTTTAATTTACTCCTATAGGCTGTGCATATCCCCCCTGGAAAGGATATAGTGGAGGCACCTGTATGTTCTCATTACACATTTTTATACACTGTAAATTTTAGTGGTAGAGGGGGGAATATGTTACTAAATATTTTAATGACTACAACTGTTTTTTATGAAAACAACACTTATCTGTATAAATATGTACTAGTTTCTTAAATTAAAAAAAAAAAAAGAGCGGAGGTCTGGATAATATTAGATGCTGGAATTTAAAGAGTTGACTTTCTCTGAAATGGGCAGGAAATTGAATGTGCTTGTTATGTACCATGGCATGTTTGAGTAAAATATTAAGAGCATATATAACTGGGGAAAGTCAACCTTACCAAGAACACATTTGATCTCTAGGAACGCCAATTACTAGACCCAGGTTGTTCTAACAGATTCTGTCTTAATAAAAAATCCAATAACCTGGATTTTTCAGGATTCAGTAAAAGCTTTATAATCTTTTAATATGTATTTTTTAATGAAGTATCATTCAATGTGTACTTTTTAGTTATGTCCATATTGGATAATTAAAACAAAACAGAGAAGTCTGTACAAGTCAGATACTAGTATTGTTTAGATCATAAACTGTTCCTTATTGAAATGAATTTGGCCCACCAGCTATAGTATGTAAGGCCTCACTTGGTGTGTGTCACTGCTGCTGTTACTACAGTGTTGATTGGAGCGAGGAAAGGGTGACTGCAATTAAAGCATGACTTTCATTTTAATGATGTTGTTTAATACTTTCACAATAATTATAGAATACACAAGTAGAATTAAACCGTTCTAAATTACTTCTAAGGTGTGTGTGTGTGTGTATGTATATATATATATATATATATATATATATATATATATATATATATATATATATATATATATATATATATATATATACATACATACATACATACATACATATATATATATATATATATATATATATATATATATATATATATATATATATATATATACATACATACATACATACACATACACACACACACATATATCTGCAGTCCTCACACTTCCAACACAATTGGTTCCTGAAAGAAACAAGAAACAATGTTATAAATTGGGGTTACGTTCCTGACACTTTGGCCAGATAATATATTTTTACAAAAATGATGTGTTATATTGTACTCATGCAAATATTTATTTAACTCTTTACACTCAGCCCGTTGATTTGGTAGCCACCAGTGGTTACACACATATTACTCAGGCTTGTTTTTATATATATATATATATATATATATATATATATATATATATATATATATATATATATATATATATATATATATATATATATATATATATATATATATATATATATATATATATATATATATATATATATATATATATATATATATATATATATATATATATATATATATATATATATATATATATATATATATATATATATATATATATATATATATATATATATATATATATATATATATATATATATATATATATATATATATATATATATATAAAATAAGCCTGAGTAATATGTGTATATATATGTATATATATATATATATATATATATATATATATATATATATATATATATATATATATATATATATATATATATACAGTACTGTGCAAAAGTTTTAGGCAGGTGTGAAAAATGCTGTAAAGTAAGAATGCTTTCAAAAATAGACATGTTAATAGATTATATTTATCAATTAACTAAATGCAAAGTGAGTGAACAGAAGAAAAATCTAAATCAAATCCATATTTGGTGTGACCACCCTTTGCCTTCAAAACAGCATCAAGCATCAATTCTTCTAGGTACACTTGCACACAGTTTTGAAGGAACTTCGGCAGGTAGGTTGGCCCAAACATCTTGGAGAACTAACCACAGTTCTTCTGTGGATTTAGGCAGCCTCAGTTGCTTCTCTCTCTTCATGTAATCCCAGACAGACTTGATGATGTTGAGATCAGGGCTCTGTGGGGGCATACCATCACTTCCAGGACTCCTTGTTCTTCTTTACGCTGAAGATAGTTCTTAATGACTTTTGCTGTATGTTTGGGGTCGTTGTCATGCTGCAGAATAAATTTGGGGCCAATCAGATGCCTCCCTGATGGTATTGCATGATGGATAAGGATCTGCCTGTACTTCTCAGCATTGAGGAGACCATTAATTCTGACCAAATCCCCAACTCCATTTGCAGAAATGCAGCCCCAGACTTGCAAGGAACCTCCACCATGCTTCACTGTTGCCTGCAGACACTCATTAGTTATGCGCTCTCCAGCCCTTGGTGAACAAACTGCCTTCTGCCACAGCCAAATATTTCAAATTTTGACTCATCAGTCCAGAGCACCTGCTGCCATTTTTCTGCACCCCAGTTCCTGTGTTTTCGTGCAGAGTTGAGTCGCTTGGCCTTGTTTCCACGTTGGAGGTATGGCTTTTTGGCCGCAAGTCTTCCATGAAGGCCACTTCTGACCAGACTTCTCTGGACAGTAGATGGGTGTACCAGGGTCCCACTGTTTTCTGCCAGTTCTGAGCTGATGGCACTGCTGGACATCTTCCGATTGCGAAGGGAAGTAAGCATGATGTGTCTTTCATCTGCTGCAGTAAGTTTCCTTGGCCGACCACTGCGTCTACGGTCCTCAACGTTGCCCGTTTCTTTGTGCTTCTTCAAAGAGCTTGGACAGCACATCTGGAAACCCCTGTCTGCCTTGAAATTTCTGCCTGGGAGAGACCTTGCTGATGCAGTATAACTACCTTGTGTCTTGTGGCTGTGCTCAGTCTTGCCATGGTGTATGACTTTTGACAGTAAACTGTCTTCAGCAACCTCACCTTGTTAGTTGAGTTTGGCTGTTCCTCACCCAGTTTTATTCCTCCTACACAGCTGTTTCTGTTTCAGTTAATGATTGTGTTTCAACCTACATATTGAATTGATGATCATTAGCACCTGTTTGGTATAATTGTTTAATCATACACCTGACTATATGCCTACAAAATCCCTGACTTTGTGCAAGTGTACCTAGAAGAATTGATGCTGTTTTGAAGGCAAAGGGTTGTCACACCAAATATGGATTTGATTTAGATTTTTCTTCTGTTCAATCACTTTGCATTTAGTTAATTGATAAATATAATCTATTAACATGTCTATTTTTGAAAGCATTCTTACTTTACAGCACTTTTTCACACCTGCCTAAAACTTTTACACAGTACTGTATATATATATATATAGTAGCGTACACAGGGGAAGGCAGCAGTAGGGCTGGCAGGTGATGTAATCACACACCGAAGACAAAAGCCCGATATACGCTCCTTTGCAAAGGAGACGGCTGTTTTGTACAGCGGTATTGGCGCTATGCTTTAGTGCGAGAGGTCCTAGGTTCGCGCCCGCTCTCTGCCTGTGTCTGGATTGCCTCGCCCTGTGTGATGTGCCTGCCTCCGGGAACCAAGATCGCTACAATAATTATAATTTATTTATTTTTATATATATATATACAGTACTGTGCAAAAGTTTTAGGCAGGTGTGAAAAAATGCTGTAAAGTAAGAATGCTTTCAAAAATAGGCATGTTAATAGTTTATATTTATCAATTAACAAAATGCAAAGTGAGTGAACAGAAGAAAAATCTACATCAAATCAATATTTGGTGTGACCACCCTTTGCCTTCTGTGGATTTAGGCAGCCTCAGTTGCTTCTCTCTCTTCATGTAATCCCAGACAGACTCGATGATGTTGAGATCAGGGCTCTGTGGGGGCCATATCATCACTTCCAGGACTCCTTGTTCTTCTTTACGCTGAAGATAGTTCTTAATGACTTTCGCTGTATGTTTGGGGTCGTTGTCATGCTGCAGAATAAATTTGGGGCCAATCAGATGCCTCCCTGATGGTATTGCATGATGGATAAGTATCTGCCTGTACTTCTCAGCATTGAGGAGACCATTAATTCTGACCAAATCCCCAACTCCATTTGCAGAAATGCAGGTTCAAACTTGCAAGGAACCTCCACCATGCTTCACTGTTGCCAGCAGACACTCATTCGTGTACCGCTCTCCAGCCCTTCGGCGAACAAACTGCCTTCTGCTACAGCCAAATATTTCAAATTTTGACTCATCAGTCCAGAGCACCTGCTGCCATTTTTCTGCACCCCAGTTCCTGTGTTTTCGTGCATAGTTGAGTCGCTTGGCCTTGTTTCCACGTCGGAGGTATGGCTTTTTGGCCGCAAGTCTTCCATGAAGGCCACTTCTGACCAGACTTCTCCGGACAGTAGATGGGTGTACCAGGGTCCCACTGTTTTCTGCCAATTCTGAGCTGATGGCACTGCTGGACATCTTCCGATTGCGAAGGGAAGTAAACATGATGTGTCTTTCATGTGCTGCAGTAAGTTTCCTTGGCCGACCACTGCGTCTACGGTCCTCAACGTTGCCCGTTTCTTTGTGCTTCTTCAAAAGAGCTTGGACAGCACATCTGGAAACCCCTGTCTGCCTTGAAATTTCTGCCTGGGAGAGACCTTGCTGATGCAGTACAACTACCTTGTGTCTTGTTGCTGTGCTCAGTCTTGCCATGGTGTATGACTTTTGACAGTAAACTGTCTTCAGCAACCTCACCTTGTTAGCTGAGTTTGGCTGTTCCTCACCCAGTTTTATTCCTCCTACACAGCTGTTTCTGTTTCAGTTAATGATTGTGTTTCAACCTACATATTGAATTGATGATCATTAGCACCTGTTTGGTATAATTGTTTAATCATACACCTGACTATATGCCTACAAAATCCCTGACTTTGTGCAAGTGTACCTAGAAGAACTGATGCTGTTTTGAAGGCAAAGGGTGGTCACACCAAATATGGATTTGATTTAGATTTTTCTTCTGTTCACTCACTTTGCATTTAGTTAAGTGATAAATATAATCTATTAACATGTCTATTTTTGAAAGCATTCCTACTTTACAGCATTTTTTCACACCTGCCTAAAACCTTTGCACAGTACTGTGTGTGTGTGTGTGTGTATGTATATGTATATATATATATATATATATATATATATATATATATATATATATATATATATATATATATATATATATATATATATATATACACATATACACACAGTACCAGTCAAAAGTTTGAGTACACTTGCTGGAAACTAGGTTTTTTCCATAATTGACAATGTCTTGCGTCGTATACGTTTCTGTAAATACTTGAAAATGAAAACACATGTTACAATATACAAAACAAAACATAAGGAGTATCAAAGCAATGCTCAAGAAAATTGAAAATTGTCTCAATCTTGGATTCCTCAAAATAGCCACCCTTTGCCTTAATAACAGCCTCACAAACACGAGGCATTCGGTTAACAGGTTTCAGCAGGAAATCACCCGACATGTCTTCCCAGCACATCTGCAGCAATTCCCAGAGATGTAGGGCACTTGTGGGTAGCTTTGCTTTGACACTTCTGTCCAGTTCGTCCCATAGAAGTTCTATGGGATTGAGGTCTGGAGACTGGGCAGGCCAGGTCATTAGATTAAGTTGTCCTTCACTTTCCTTCTTCGTCAGATAGTTCTTGCACAACTTTGAGGTGCGTTTCGGGTCATTATCTTGCTGAAGAATGAAGGACTGCCCAACTAGCCGTAATCCTGATGGAATGGCATGCCTCTGAAGTATGCTATGATAGCCATGCTGGTTGAGCTTGCCAAGGACTTGGTAAAGATCACCAACTCTGTCGCCAGCAAAGCAACCCAAGACCACGACACTGCCTCCTCCATGCATGAAAGTGGGAACCACACATGCAGAACTCATGCGCTCACCCTCTCTGCATCTTACAAATATTCGACGGTTGGACCCAAATATTTCAAATTTTGACTCATCGGTCCATAAGACCGACTATCCACTCCACAAACGTCCAGTTTCTGTGTTTTTTGGCCCAGGCAAGTCTCTTCCTCTTATTCTGCACTCTTAATCCTTTGCGGTCCTATGTCGGACCTGTCCGACATCATCAAAAACAAAAAACGGGTTTCTAGTCGTTTTTTCTCTGGAAAAAGCAGAAAAACAATTCAATGGCCGAGTGGGGCGACAGGAGCGAGACAAGCGAAAAAAAAGAGTATCTCATGAATAGTCATACTTGCCCCTCGCATCAGATACTTGGCGCCATAAGGAAACAAGCTGACTGTGACTGCATCAGCGCTCGGAGAATATCACGGACATTTGCAGAGCTTTTTTCAGATGTTATAGTAATAAAATAACTACTTGGATCGCATTATTGAGGCGTTTGGTGATAAAACGAGTGATCAGGAGATGATTGATCGGTATGTACGACTTATTATTATTATTATTATTATTATTATTATTGTTATTTATTTCTCAGCATATGTGAAAGCAATAGCGAACGAAAGGCGGGGGCGGGGCTGGAGATGCCTAGTGAGTGCTTTGTTGATATGCAGGGCCTTTTAAACCCGTTTGACTGTGAAAAAAATACTTTTAAACAGCACGTCTAAAATTAACTGCGTGTGAAAATAAATTGAACCTGACGCGCCTGACACGCACTTAATAAATGGACTGCAAAGGGTTAACAATGGTTTCTTTGCAGCAATTCTTCCAGTTAGGCCAGCTTCACGCAATCTCTTCTGAACAGTTGATGTTGAAACATCTGTACTTCTAGTAGCATTTAGCTGAGCTTGTATTTCAGGGGCAGTTAATCGCCGGTTTCGCAGACTTGTGACTCGAATTAACTTGTTCTCTGATTCTGAGGTCGCCCTTGGCCTGCCTGACCTTGTTCGGTCCAAATGAGTGCCACTTTCTTCAAATCGTTTGATGGTCTTGGCCACAGCAGTTACAGACACTTGCTAAGTTCCTGCGATTTGTCTTAAAGATTGACCTTCATTTCTTAACTGAGCGTATTTTGCCATTTTCTGCTCCCTTACATTCAGGAATGACAAACTTGTGCCTATGCTACCTATATTTATAGTAATCATGGACCCTCACCTGTTAACAATAATTGGTGACAAAAGGTTAATTAGGTAACATGCTAGTTAACCCAGAGAACATCTAACAAAGACACTTTTATACTTAGGCCAGTGTTCTAACACCGTGTTATACACATTTCAGACTTTTAACTGACTTGGCCTTCAGACTGAAATCCCCTTGCTTTGGGTGACCATTTCATTGAAATTGACAAGATTTACATTTTCATTTAAAAATAAAATTTTTGAATGCAATTCACTTATGATTATCAGCTTATATAAGTACACGTATCATATAATGAAATATTAAGTGTTTATAGACAAGTTTATACAGTTAAAAGCATTGATAATCATGAAAAACCTGGTTTCACGCAGGTGTACACTAAAACTTTTGACTGGTACTGTGTGTGTGTGTGTGTGTGTATATATATATATATATATATATATATATATATATATATATATATATATATATATATATATATATATATATATATATATATATATATATATATATATATATATATATATATATATATATATATATATATATATATATATATATATATATATATATATATATATATATATATATAAATTATTATTTTGAAATATGGCAAAGTTACTGCATCAGTAACAAATTTAAAAACAAATAACATGACCAAGAAAAAGCAATCTTTTAAACAATATTTTATAGTATATAAATTTGATCATATGTTTAATAGACTTGGAAAATAAAAAATAACATTATTTCAAAAGCCTTTAGATGCTTCGGGAACTAGATTTTAACATTTTAATTGCATTTTGATAGCTAATAAGTGGGGAGTGATACCAGTCCTTTAGAAATTGTATAACCCATCCCCAAGTTGATGATACAACAGATGTCATTAGGGACACTGGATGATGTTCCAGTTTACCTGCCTAGTAGTCCTTTTAACAAGTCAAATTATAGACCTACAGTGGCTCTCAAAAGTATTCACCCCCTTGGACTTTTCCACATTTTATTGTGTTACAACATGGAATCAAAATGGATTTAATTAGGAGATTTTGCCACTGATCAACACAAAAAAGTCCATTTAATGTCAAAGTGAAAAATAAAATCTACAAATTGTTCTAAATTACAAATACAAAACAGAAAATAACTGATTGCATAAGTTTTCACCCCCTTTGCTATGACACACCTAAATAAGCTCTGCTGCAACCAATTGTCTTTAGAAGTCACATAATTAGTTGAATGGAGTCCACCTGTGTGCAATTAAGGTGTTTCACATGATTTCAGGTTAAATATACCTGTCTCTGGGAGTTCCCACAGTTGGTTAGTACATTTCCTAATAAAAACTACATCATGAAGACGAAGGAACATTCAAAGCAAATCCGGAATAAGGTTCTTCAAAAGCACCAATCAGGGGTAGGATATAAGAACATTTCCAAGGGATTGAATATCCCCCGGAGCACAGTAAAGTCCATTATTAAGAAATGGAGAGAATATGGCACAACTGTGAATCTGTCTAGAACAGGCCGTCCTCAAAAACTGAGTATCCGAGCGAGAAGGGCACTAGTCAGGGAGGCCACCAAGAGGCCTATGGCAACTCTAAAGGAGTTGCAGTCTTCCACGGCTGAGCTGGGAGACACTGCATACGGGCAACAATAGACCGGGTGCTTCACAAAACTGGCCTTTTAAGGGAGAGTGGCAAAAAGAAAGCCATTGTTAAAGAGAACTCACATCAAATCTTGGCTAGAGTTTACCAGAAGGCATGTAGGAGACTCTGAGACCAAGTGGAAGAAGATTCTATGGTCTGATGAGACCAAAATAGAGCTTTTTGGCCTCAACGCTAAGCGCTATGTTTTGCGCAAGCCTAACACCGCACATCATCCTGAGAACACCATCCCTACCGTGGAGCATGGTGGTGGCAGCATCATGGAGGAAAACCTGCTGAAGTCTGCAAGAGACCTGGTACTTGGGAGAAGATTCATCTTCCAGCAGGACAATGACCCCAAACATACAGCCAAAGCCACATTGGAGTGGCTTAAAAACAAAAAGGTCAATGTCCTGGAGTGGCCCAGTCAAAGTCCGGACCTCAATCCAATTGAGAATATGTGGAAAGAGTTGAAAATTGCTGTTCACCAAAGGTCCCCATCCAACTTGACGGAGCTTGAGCAATTTTGCAAAGAAGAATGGGCAAAAATTGTAGTGTCCAGATGTGCAAAGCTGGTAGAGACTTATCCAAATACTCATGGCTGTAATTGCTGCCAAATGGGCCTCTACCAAATATTGACTCAAGCGGGTGAATACTTATGCAATCAATTATTTTCTGTTTTGTATTTGTAATTAGTTTAGAACAATTTGTAGATTTTATTTTTCACTTTGACATTATGGACTTTTTTTGTGTTGATCAGTGGCAAAAACTCCTAATTAAATCCATTTTTATTCCATGTTGTAACACAATAAAATATGGAAAAGTCCAGGGGGGTGAATATTTTTGAGAGCCACTGTATATATGCAGTATCTAGCTAGCCCCTTTGTATAGTTTTACTTTGTAAGAGCAGTGTGTTGGTTCTGACATTTAAATTTAACTGTTGTAGTGAAAACTTGTTATGTTTTTGGCAGTAGTCTGTATAGTGTTTTGCACAAAAATTGTGTAGCATTATGTTTAAGGTATTACACTTAACAAGGATTTGTTGCCTAGTTTTCAGATCAAAGTTAGTTTGTTTTGACATTGGGTTTCTTAATTCATTCTAGTCTTAATAAACATGCATTCTAATTATAATATCTTGATATTTTTTTTAATACATTGACTTACAGTGCAAGTACCAGGACACATTTCACTGTATATATAAACACTGATCAGTTAATCAGATATTTATCCGACTAAACTCATATCAGCTTGCATATTGAAATGTTAAAACAGTGTTACTTGAACCAGTCAATAAGAGAAATACATTTTCATAAGCTTTTGAATTGTGTAGTGTATTGCTTTTCTGATGGAAAAAGCATGCAAGTTACTTGAGTGTTTTACATCTTTTTATTCCAGGAGCCTGATGACCAGGATGCCCCAGATGACCATGATTCTTCCCCTCCAGAAGATGCCCCTCTCTACCCTCACTCACCAGGCTCACAATTTCAACAGGTAACAGGCTTTGTCTTTAACCATCGGATATTTTGGGGGGGATTTACAACATTTGTACTGGTTTTTAGTAGGAGCACCATTTGTGGCAGGGAAGCGTGCAGCCACAAAATGATAAAATTCCCTGCTCACGTCTTAAGACTTGCAATAAAAGCAGCCATCTCCTGCTTACTATTTTTTTATTACTCCACTGTGTTTGCTAAACATACATTTAACTGGTTTTATTTTTTTATCAAAGTTTATCCATTTTTAAACCTGTGTAAAACAACAAATTGTGATGTATTTCCTTCCAGTAAAGCATCTAATTGATATTGACTAAATTATTTTACAAATAATTCAAATATGAAGAAAAAACACTGTTTTCTGTATTCCCTCTAATTGTTCTTCAATAACAATGACCAGAAATTCCCAAATTCCTTTTTTTGAAGAAAATTTAAAAGGAACCAAAAAAAAAAAAAAAAATAGTCTAATTTAATGCATCATTGTGAACCATACATACAATCAATGGCCATGCCAGCAAGAATATATAATATGGTTTATTACTAATTTAATGTATAGGCTACTGAAAAGGTTAATCTAAAAGAAAAAGCTTTAAAACATTTCAGGACTACTAGCAAAACTATACATGGAAATCCCACTCAAACGAGTACAAAAAAATGCATCTAAAAGCACCAAGAAACAAGGTATAAACTACAAATACGTAACAAGCTATAAATGCATTCAATTATATTGAACCAAATCTATAAACATATATAAATATGTATACAAATAAGTACTTTTTATATTTTTATAAAAAATATTACCATACGCTTATGCATTCAATTGTATTTAACACATCTATAACTAACTTTCTAAAGCTAACAGCTGTCACTTACATTTAGACTACCGGTACTTAATTATACAGCAGTGTCCTCATGAGAAAATCCAAAGAACTCCACTTCTTCATTTTCCTCAGCAAACAGTTCACCTGATTCAAGACTCTTGCAGATTAAACCATCTAAAGCATTAGAAATAGCACAAATGAGAAAAGATTTACTAACGAGCTCATGTCTTTTCTTCAGTTTCAGTTCATTCCAGGCTTTCTCCGTCCAATCAGTAATATCCTGGGGGTCAGGCGATTTTTACATTTTTCACCATTGTTGCATTTCTTTGCCTGTTGCTTGATCCATTTGGTCCAATAGCCGCGGACCCTTTGTTTTAAACAGCTTGTTGAATCATACATCCAGGGGCTGTATCTTTTGAGCTGCACTCACTGGGAATGGCAGCTGGCAAAATTCTCAGTTTTTGTGCCGATAGGTCCAGTGCAGATTTGGCAAGGTTACATTTATCAGTGAGGGAAACTTTTCTTATAAAATCCACATCTTTCCTGAGGTAATGACAAGTGTGACATCTATCTCCCATTTCTGGAGCCATCATTTCTGGAGCAAAATAGGTTTCATGGGTGTGATTAAAACAACCTGTCCACACAGACGAACACACACACACAATTATTGTTTTAAGGTGCAGCAGTTCAAGTTTTTGAGATTGCTATTGTGGACAGTCTGTGAGTGACACAGTATTAAAAGGTCAGAATAATTAGATAACATTAGTTTGGATTTAGCAGTTGCTACTGTAAAAATCTGTGTTTGAATATTTCTATGCAGTTCTGGCTACCTTCTCGGGTCCTGTATGCAGCTGCCGGCTTGTTAATTAAAGCTGATTCTGCATTAACTGCCCTCTGTTTTGTGGAGACAAACAAACGTAGCTCTCTTGTTTCAGGATAAGTCAAAATTCAATCAAAAATTAGTGTTGTACGCATTGGGGTTAAAAGAATGTTGATGCACAACAGCAGTTTCCATTTGCAGTGTCAGCAGCCTCCAATGCGTACTCGCTTGTTTTTTGGGGAGGGGACTTTCCTCGGGGAATGTGAGCCCTGAAAATTGCATATTTTGAATTGTGTGAAAGTTCCACAACTGGTCCAAATTGTGCTCGGGGAAAGTTCGAAAAAAAGGGTTTTAGCATCCAGATAAGTGTACTGTAAATATTTGGCAAAGTTTAAGCGACACTAAATATTCACATTACAGTTTAATTGCTGACTTCATTTCATTTCCTCCCCATCCCCACCCTTTTTCCATCCATCTTGCTTTTCTTGCTGCTGATCTCAGCAGAGCAGTTGGTAAGTGATTTAGTCTCTTACCTGTTTCCCACATCCTGTTCTACCGCTGTCACATCGAAGCTCAAGCTTACTAATGCTTTGTTTATGTAGCATTCACCTTTCCCCAAGCAGAGTTTGAGAAGACATTTTGAATTATGAAGGATTGTTTTGTTTACTCAAGTTAAAGAACGATTTTTGTCTATCCTAATTTTAAGAGAGTTTTAATCAACTCTAGCTGGCAATGAGCACAGTTGTGCTTTTTAGACCTTTACTTTTGAACACCACGCACATTTCTCAGAATGGAATCCAAGTCCTGGAACTCACTGCTTTTCTTCATTTTCTTGTGAACTGCCTGCACCATGCATTGCATGCATTTTTCTGAACTGTGTTATTTTCTTCTATGTCGGTAACCAATAAGGGGCAATTTTGAGAACTATTTCAACCTCTGGAGCCTGGGAATACTGTGGTCATAACTAATACTATATTTCTTTGTTTAAATTAGTTACACAGATTCCCTGGTTGGGTGAAAGCCTTGTTAAGATACCTAATTCAAAGCATTTTGAGATTTCGTGATCTTGTGAAATTTTGGTTCTGTATTATATCTGCTGCACCTTGTGAAAATTATACAAAATCTTGTGATTTATTCATAATCATATCTGAGCTTTTGTAGTTTATACTTTCCTGACCAGTAGATGTAAAAAAAAAAAAAAAGCCTGTTAAACCCTTATATCTCTGACTCATTTTTAGGTATTGACTGAATATTTGCAGGGTTACACATACACACTGTATGTTAAATATGTTAATGGTGTTAACATTGACATCTGACAAGGCTGTCAAGTCAAGGTCATAGGACTATTCAGGTTTATGGAGTATAGATACAGTATGCTTATTGGTGTCCTAATATTTGGCACTCATCTGAATTCTATTACTTTTTTCATTTAAGTTCCATGTTGTCCAGAAAAAAAGGGTTTCACTTTCACATTGTTTTAACCTCTGACCATATCTATGATACAAACCACATGCTATTTACAGTTGATTTGCAGTTGTATTCTTTGATTCTCTCAATGAAGTTGCTATATTGTTTTAACCTGTGGCAATTTCAACAGATTCCTTTCACATGTTTGTAGTACTTGCAGTATGCCACCGGGGATGTTTTTCATTTCCAGTTTTTTTTTTTTTGTTTAAATCCATGTATACTCTGTTGTTTTTTTCAGAATAACCATACACATGGTCAGCCGTACACAGGCCCAGCAGCACAGCACATGAACAACCCTCAGCGTCCAGGCCAACGAGCACAAGAAAACTGGGAAGGCAGTGAAGACGTTTCTCCAGCTCAGACGAAAGAATAAAAACTGCACTTTCTCATCTGATTCGCTCCATCGAGACAGTTGAATTAAGTGCACGACCAGGCCTTACAGTTCAACTATTCTCCAGGTCCTTCTTGTTCAGAATAAAACTATTTCTATTTAACCTGGAGTGGAGAGTCTATTCACTGCCTGCCCTGCAGAATATTGCTGTCAAAATATAACCCGCCTGCAGTGGAAAGTGTATAGTGTTGTAAGAAAACAGGCCTGACGCTAATGTGTAAATGGCAAAGGTGTATATAGTATGTTTATGTTTTGACTGTTAAATTTCCTCAGCAAAACTGTCTGTTGCTGTAGGAGACTTGCAGATCTAAACAACAAAATGAAAAAAAAAAAATGTTGCTTTATCACCTGTGCTCGGCAGTGAAGGTTGTCTGCCTTACGGCAGTTTGGGTCAGTTCTTTTTAGGAAAAGAGAAAAAAAACAAAAAAGCCTAACCATGTCAACCATGTTATGTTGAGACTGCTGCCAGAGTTGATTTTACTATGGGCTACTAACTGGCTGGTATAACCTTATAATATTTGGTTGATGTGGAAAAGTGGTGATGTAACCTTGTTCTAGATCTCTTCCATTGCCTTTATTTCATTCTGGTATTAGTTGATTCATTTTGAAGCACTAGTTAATATGCTGTAACATTTAGCATGGCTTCACACCAGATTAGTGTAGCCGATGGGAAATATATGATCATACTTGACAGCAGTTGTAGGCCCTAATTTAACAGTTTAAGAGCCTTTTCTGTTACACATTGATTGCTGTAATTGGGAAAACAAAAATATAAGAATAAGTGGCTTTTCAATTGCACATATATTCCTCAGATTTAATACTTGGCAGTCTGTTGGTGGGGTAATAAACACATAGTTTTCAGTAATAGGAATTTTAAAGACTTAAATTTAAAAATATATGCAACAATTTGCTATGCCAGGATGCCTGGAGCATAATAGACTGTATTCGGTGTGCTTGTTTTAGTTTCATTGGTAGAGCTTACCTTTATATTAATTTCTTAACACGTTCCTTCTACTGCAGTCCAGTGAAGGCTGAAGTCAGCAGATATGTTTTGAGTGCCTCCTGCAATGGAGTAACTCGCTTGGATTTTGTTTCATGCAGTCCTACTTGAAAGCAGGCATTGTCTTAGAACTCTTCATCCATACAACAAAAATAAGCAGGGTTGTAATTATATGTAATAACTGCTGGTTAGTCGAACTGCAAATGTATCTTGAATGCTAATTAAGCATCCTTCTTTAGGATTTAAAGGAAAACACCAGTAAATACTGTATTTAATTGGTAACTTGAATGTGTGTATTTTTTTGGAATTTGTCTAAAATACCAAATACTCCTGCAAAAGAAAAGATACAGCCCACCATATTATATTTAAATATTTTGCTGTTTTATTTTATAGAAATTATTTTGCTGAATTTCACAAATAGAATTTGATTTAAGAGGAACATTTTTGTCCTTGTGTTATTTTTAAAGAAAATATTGACTGTACAGAGTTCTGCGCCCAGTTTTGCCGACTTTTGTTTTGGCCATGGTGTGACGTTGAATTCTGGAGTTAGTCGCGATGTGAACTTTCACTTTGTGAGGTTTTTGTGCACAGAAATATACTAAAAGCATTGCGCCCCTTAGCAAGAATAAAGAAAATGGAATATTGACACTGTAACTGTCTCGAATTTTATTTATGCTGTATTGTAAATATGTGGTGCACAGATGATACGGGCGAAAACCACAAAAATGGCCTATGAAGATGCATCATTGTCCACTGCTGTTGATGACATACAGTACAGTGCTGTACATACTGCAGGGCTTTACAGTCAAGTTAAGGAATGCTTCACCAAGAGTGAATATAGTTAAGAACCTGAAGGGTTTTCTGCAGGTGATCACAGCTTTGTGTAGCAGCCTGGTTTTCCCCTAAATTGTGAAACATTAATTAAACTAAGGGCAATTTTATTTTTAAAACCTTGCACCAGGGTATGTGTAAATGTTAATGATTTATGTATGCCTGTAAGGTCTTAGTAGTTTTTAAAAATTTTAGTCTAATTAGTTGGTTGACTTCTTTTTTTTTTTTTAAGCTTTTGTGAAACATGCATGGAAAATAAAATCCCTTGATTTGCCTTAGAGCAGTGTACAAACCTAGCACACTGTAAAAATGTTACTTTAAAAAAAAGCAAAAATCTAAATAAATTACTATTTGAATTCTGAAGTGCAGTACATGCTCCTCAACAGTCATCCCGTTATGACAGTGCTGGAAAGGATATGCTTACGGCACCCTGGAGTGTTAAATACAAGCGTGAGGTCCTTGAAATGAATGCATGACATTTCATACTGGAATTTATCAGGACCTTTCTTCTTTTAGACTGGGATAAGGGCACATCTTGTCCACTTGTGATACTTGCTTTAACAACATACATGTGGTCATTTCTTTGTTGCAAGAAATATCGAGCCTACTAGTCTGTAAACCGACACTGACAAAGTCTGATTTTAAAACCTTTTTTTCTTTAAGATTTGACCTTTAAGATTTTTGTATTAACTCTACCCTACCTTTTGTTGTTAACTACATCCTCATTTTTGGAGAATGCATTGAAAGAGGTAATTAAAGATTGTTCTTTTGAATTTGTTTAGTGTCCCACATCTTTATTTACAGGAGTAAATAGGTTTTATTGTAGTTGAAGTAGTTAAGTATCAAAGGAATTTACTTTCATTTAATTTTGTTTAATCAAAGTGAAACTCACTAAATCTAAATAGACAGTTTCAGTACTACAATGATATGGTTGGTACAGACGGTTAAAGTATAAAAATTAAATTTTTAAAAAGCATGTACAGTTATGTCCAACATCACCCTATAGAATTAAAAAATGTTGCTTCATAAAGTCGAATGAAACCTTCAGAAAAATGTTACATTTAACATACTAAATTACATACCACTTTGTAGTTTTCCCATATACTTAACGAAAAACTGACATGAAATACGGTACTACTATTTTGGCTTCAGGTAGACTTTTTTGCAAAATAATTTTGTAGTTTCTTTGATTATGTAAACTGTTCATATAGTTTTATATTTTTATGATTGTCTCAATCCTAAAATTCTAGGTGATGCAACTTTTGCAACCATCTCCACGTAGACAAATGCTTCTGTCTTCATCCATTCTTCGCAAGATTCCTAACTAGGAATGTGTAAGGGTATGAAAGCCAGCTTCAATACACATTCAAAGCATGATACACAATAACTTGTAGATAAAAAGATCCTCTTCAAGTTTAATCTGTTAGACCACTGGTACAATTGTATGACAGGCACATAGCCTTCCTCTTCACCAAAACACATTTAACAAAATATTTTATTACTACTATATCTAATGAAGTAGTGAACACAAGATGAAAACCCTTGGCTGCCAGTTGTAACCACTCCCTTTAGTTGAGTTACACCTGTCTCATGAATGTCACCCTCTGTCCAAATGTGCCTGGTCTGTTGGATAATGATGCTCAGATACTTACATAACCAACAATTACTGTATATTTATATTCAAGAGACATGTTTATAAGTGTGCTTGCAAAAACATTTAACCTTGCATGTCAGGTCCAATTTATTTTCACACGCGGTTAATTTTAGATGCGGTTTAAAAGTACTTTTTCCCCAGTCAAATGGGTTTAAAAGGCCCTGCATATCAACAAAGCACTCACTAGGCATCTCCAGCCCCGCCCCAGCCTTTCGTTCGCTATAGCTTTCACATATGCTAAGAAATAAATAATAATGGTCGTACATACCGATCAATCATCTCCTGATCACTCATTTTATCACCAAACGCCTCAATAATGCGATCCAAGTCATTATTTTATTACTATAACATCTCAAAAAAGCTCTGCAAATGTCCATGATATTCTGAGCACTGATTCAGCAGCAGCCAGCTTGTTTCCTTATGGCCACCGTTATCTGATGCCAGGGGCAAGTATGACTATTCATGAGATACGCCCTTTTTTTTCGGCTTGTCTCTGCTCCTGTCTCTCCCACTCGGCCATTGAATGGTTTTCTCGGCTTTTTCGGAGAAAAACAACTAAAACCTGTTTTTTGCGTCTTTTTGATGATGTCGGACAGGAATAATTGCAATGTCGGACCAGGTCCGACATAGGACCGCAAAGGGTTAAGGCATTGTGTTCATAAGAACAGAAAGTGAAATAAAACCCTATTACTACATTGGCTCAATTTCTCTGAGGCCAAATCACAATGGATAAAATAAACATTTTGCATTTGGGAGTGGTTGTTCCTTTTAATTTTTGTGCAAGTGGATGTTTTTGGAATGCTGTATTATGTACAGGATTTTGTGGTTAAGTCAGATTACCAGAACATATCTGCCCTCCAGGATCAAACATGAAATAAATAGATGTATTCAAAATTTGGGGTTTTTACACATTTTTATTATGAGAAAGTACTGTAGCTCAGTTCTCCTTGTCCGAGACGGTCTTTGTTCCACGCAGTCTACCGGTACGACGTGCAGCAATGAGACCGACTTTACGACCAGCTGGTGCATCCCTCCTGATGGTTGAGGGTTTACCAATGTGCTGATGGTTACCACCACCGAAGGGATGTTCCACAGGCTGGAAGAGAAGACATTCACTCATTAGACATCCGGGAATAAGCAACTGGTCTGATCAAATGTGTTTTTACAGACAGTGCAATAAAACTACTTCTGTATTATTACAATTGGACATGAAGTATTAAAATACATCTAAGCTCAAAATCAAACCTACTTTTAAAGCTTCTACAAAAACAAAACACATGACGAAGTTTAATTTCACTTACGTTCATAGCCACACCACGGACACGTGGCCAGCAGTTTCTCTTGGCCTTGTATTTGTGGTAGGCTCGACCCGCCTTCAGGATTGGTTTGTCAATACGACCACCACCAGCAACAACACCTAGATACCAATTTACAAGGTTTTAGTGGAGTATTAAAAAAAAAAAAAAAAAAAACCCTCAAATACAGAGGTTATACTTAAATCAATTTGAAGTGATATGCAAGTTGATCATACATGGAAAACATTTAACTTCGGAGGTTACTGAGGAGAAAGCTGGACACACCTTCCATGCAAATCTCATTAATTGAGCTTGGCAGGGACTTCAGCAAATTCTCAACCCCTTCTCAATACGGGTGCAATGATACACTAATGTCACGATACATAACAGGATATGCATCACTATATGCAATGCTCCTGATGGGCTACTTGTATGATGTTTAATATGACCAAATCATTATTCAGTGGACTGTTTTCTCAAGACAAATCTATGTGTTCAAAGTATGTGTTCATACCAACTACAAAACATTTATTAATTCAAGAAACATTTGGTGAACTACGATGAGCCTTGTTCTGCTTTTGGTCTTGTATAATGATACATACCTCTATTCCGATGACACATATATAAAGAAATTATCACAATTCATTGATACAATTAATTGTTACACCCTATTGAAGCTGCTTTGTGTGTGTTCTGAACTTGGTCCCTTGAAAAATGTGACCTACTGTATTTCAGATGTGCACTTACCGACGACGGCTCTGTTGGCAGAGGAGATTACTTTCTTGGACCCAGATGGCAGCTTCACGCGGGATTTCTTAGTTTCAGGGTTGTGGGAGATGACAGTGGCGTAGTTCCCAGAGGCACGGGCCAGTTTACCACGGTCACCGGGCTTCTCTTCCAGACAGCAAATAATGGTACCTTCAGGCATGGTGCCAACTGGGAGAACATTGCCAATATTCAGCTGAGCTGAAAGGACAGAAACAGAGCGTGTGTTACAAAACTTTCAGATTATCCAAAATCATAATGTGGACAGATAATTTTAAATCAAAAGGTTAAGTGCTATTGATTTTTTTTTTTTTTAATTTAATTCATATATATATATATATATATATATATATATATATATATATATATATATATATATATATATATATATATATATATATATACACACACACACACACACACACACACAGTTGTTTCCTGGATTTAAACAAAACTGACACATTTATGAATGACTTCAATAAAAAATATTGAAAAGGACCTGTGCAGGCCGAGTGCTTGTTAAGATAATCTTTAAATACACAATGAACTATCATTAAGTAGGCACTCGCCAAGGCCTACACCTACAGGATATTGCAGAATCTCTCACCACAAACATCATTCCTGTTGCCAAAAATTGCTGTTTAGTTCACAATGACCCAGATTCACAGTAAACAACCAATTGCTACAAAATCCCAATGCAAATTTGAACCTTTCTGCAAGCAGTTGTGAAAATATAGCCTTGAATAGCCCAGCGCTCGAGGAAAATAAAAGAAATGTACCCCCAAGAGGAGCAAATAACCCATGCACTAACTAGTATTCAGATACATTCACTGGGCAAGATTTCAACCACCACTTTGTATAAATGTAGTCAGCCACAATCCAAATATATCTTGTACAGGGACAGCTCAAATTATATTGGGACATAATTACCACAATGGGAGTCAATGAAAAAATCCACAAAAGCATCACAAGACACCCAACCTTGCCCAATTTAAGACGTCACTGGCACCTACAGTAAAACAGCATAAGTACATAAAAGGGCTGAAACTCACCCTTCTTGCCACAGTAGATAAACTGCCCAGTGTGAATGCCCTCAGCAGCAATGAAGAGCTCGGTCCTCTTCTTGAATCTGTAGGGATCACGGAAAGCCACCTTGGCCAGAGGAGCACCACGGCCTGGATCATGAATGATATCCTGGAAAAGTGGGGACAGTTCTTATTTTTTTTTAAATGAGACAATGCATTTTACAATATATTCAGACTGCTATTTCTTAAAATCAGCCTAATAAAAGTAGCTTTTGAGAAAGTGTTCTGTTTCAGTGTGAATTATTTCACATCTGACTCCATTTAAGTTATTCTTGAGTCGGGGCTGTACAGAGGACATTCCTGGTGGATGACATCTCAGGCGCCAGCACCATTTAGTACCGCACTGCAAAGATGTTCAAAATAATTACCTTTACAACCCCCTTGATGTAGCCATAGCGCTCAGCAAAGTCAACAGCTCTGAGTTTAGCAGCGCCTTTCCTGTGCTTCACATGGGCTTTGAAGACGGAGCCCGCACCTTTTCTCTGTCCCCTGATAACTCGTCCCATTGTGTACTGTTAAGAGAAAATTCAGTTTATGACAACAGCGTTTAGGCATCTGCATTCAGAAATGCAAGCAGTACTGTGGTGGTTTAAATAATAAAAAAAAAAAAAAAACTGGGACAGATAATAAACTTAAAAAACTGACATTCCCAGAACTGCAGTAGCGTTTGGATTGTTAATAATTTGAAGCTAATCTTCAATTTAATTTGGAAACGTGGTCTCCTACAGCAACAACTTGTTAAACCACATACAGGAGTAGTACCGGTAGCGTAGGCCACATTATAACTCACGATACATTGCACACCACCTAAAACCTAAACATACATACAAATGACAAATTTCAAACCAGTCACCGCATATGTATAATAACTTCTAGAAGAAAAATCGAATGCCATAATTTTACATTGATAACAACAGCGGTGGACGTAACAGCATTTACCACACTTCAAAGAATTAACGACCGGCACCAGCACCGCTGTTTATACTTGTAAAATATAAACACGTAGTTAACGTATTTAACCGGCGTTATGTTAACAAATGATTATAGTACTGGATATTTTCTCAAATAATTGCGGGCTGTCCCTGCAAAAACTGCAAAGCGACAGGGATGTCGTGTGCAACATGTCACAGTACATAGAAGCACTGGCCTATAAACGTTATTTTATTGAAATACAACATAATAATCAATAATGCCACTAGATACACAAAGTTTACATGTTTATCCACACAAACGAGGTGAAAATGTGTATGGATGGGGAAATAAATTAGTCGATTAAACGTAGATTTGAATTAGGGCAAAAAAACGCCATTCTCCTACCTAACCGAGGCTGTAGCAAAAGAGGAAGTCAAACGGGCAGAAGCTCTATTTCTTCCGGAGAAAAGCCCGGCGCCATATGGGAAAATATACATTAAATCATAAAACCTGTTAAAAAAAATATATAAATAACCTGTAGCATTTACAGCTAATTCCATATAAAATATGGAATTAGTTGTAAAAAATAATAACACCATACTACTTGCTTATTTGAAGCATTACATAAACTATATATAACCGCGATGCATAATGGGTAATGTAGTTTATTCACTGTTAATAATTGGTGCGTGGCAAAAATGGTATGGTTGTATATAATACAGTTCCGGTAAGACATAGATACCTGGGTGTATGGCTATAAACATGTGATAGAGTAAAAGTATCCTTTACTGCATAAAATATAAAACTGTAGCAAATTGACACCTCAGTGATATTGTTAAAGATGCCGTACGGTTTTATAAATATTTGCAATATATTATTTTGCCGTCCTAAAGCTACGTATACCTCGGCTTATGACATTTAAGCTATACTCAAGATCAATTAATAAAACTATATAGCAAGAGCGTGCCTATTTTGGCTCACAGACAGCAAGCGGTGTCAAAGGGGAAGGAAGGTTGTGCCTTTACGTATAAACTGGGTGCGTTCACGACATGCAGACTTTCGTCATTCTGCGCAGAATCTGCACAGAATCGGAGCAAGTAGCCAATGGGTACGTTCACGAGAGGCAGACTTTGCTAAATCTGCGCAGATTCTGCAAAGATTCTGAAAATTCATTGGCTACTTGCTCCGATTCTGTGCAGATTCTGCGCAGAATGACGAAAGTCTGCGTGTCGTGAACGCACCCAATGAATTTTCAGCAGAATCTGCACAGACTTAGCAAAGTCTGCCTCTCGTGAACGCACACACTATCTTTGCGCAACAGTTGTCAACAAGATTTTAAAAAATTAAACATCTATTATTAAAAGAATCGGTCAATGAAACAAAAAAAAGAAATCTCCAGCTCAACTGCTTCAGAGGTGAGATTGTACAGAGATGTATTCTTAACCCAACAGGTCACATAGCCATTATGCATAAGGATTTTTTAAAAATGGTATTTATTGTACATATAGATCACAAATGAACTTATTGTAAGTGGACGTTTCTGAAGCATTTGCGTGGCTTGGTACCATGAACAATGCACAGACGCACATGGCATGTTTCCGCACCTTCCTTTCTGTGTAAATTTAGGAACGTGGTCACTGCCATCAAAACGTACATCACTGATTGCCCTTGGCACTACGGGCATTTTGCTGGACTGCAATGTCCAGTAGCTGGCAAAAAAACATTTTTGGGGTGTGCGATACAGAGCTGCCATCATGTCTGCCAAGTCCACACCCCCATGTGTGTATTGTATTGCTTCACAATTGTTTTCTTCGCCTCTCTTGAGTAGCAATTCACATCCATGTCTTCTATGAGCGATGTCGCCCTGCGGATACATACAATTGATCTCGCTGTAAACAAAATGCATAAGCATATTTTTTTTATTGGATTTAACATGACCATGTCTACTGACTGTCAGGCATGAGCAATGGAGAGCTGAGAAGCAGATGTTAGAGATTTTGTATAGAAACTAAAGGGAACATATCTCAGGGAATGCAATGCCCAGTTTGTGTTCAAACAATGACATATGATAGATGGAGTGTACTAAAGGTGGTGTATCCTGGGGTACACACAACATTTTAACGGGAGGGGTGTTGGTCATGCAAATGCTGAGCTGTTGTTTTCTATACAACCATATTAAATAAGGGTTTGTCATGTATTAATGGTACAGATGAACCTCCCTCCAACCCATCCACCACCGAAGACAACAGAAAAGGCTGCAAGTATATATTGTGCACTTCATGTCTGTCTAGTTTCATCAGTTAAATGACCATCACTATCAGTCATAACAAGCCTGTTCATGTTACAAAACTATTAAACAACTGAGGTTCACGTTGCTATCTTGTTGAGTCGATCTTGTTGAAAAAAAGTTATTAATTTAATCAAAAAACCCATCTGGAAAAAAAAAGGAAATCTTTTTGTTTTTTATATCTTTACATTTTTGTCTCGCTTCCCTAAAGCTACATTTATAACCTCCCAATGTTGCAGGTAGCTACTTCACAAAGTGACAAGAAGGCTTGTGTGCTAATAGATCTTTGGGGAATGTAAGCAAAACCTCCTCTCGATCCCCCACCCCCCACTGCATACTGATCCCACCAGAGACAGCTGGCCCTTGTCAGTCAAAGAGGGACAGGGGAAGTGTCCTCAACTGGCCCTAATCACTTTAAATGGCTGCCAAATCACCCTCTGAATCATCAGCTGCTAAAGTGAGAATCATCAGGCCGAATGTTGCTGTTTCCTTAATCACTATTATTCCTCACTGTCTTGGTGCCCCAAACAGTTTAAATATAGTCTGTACATACCATATTTAAAAATCCAAGTAGACGATATAAACTACAGGTGATTCCTATAAAATGGTATCAGGAATGTGCAACAAAAACATCATTTGGGGAAAAAAAGGGAGATCCACTTTATTTCTTTTGTTTTGCTCCTTTGAGTTACAGTGAGGATGACATTCATAACCTCCAGCTCCAGCTGCTATATGTTCAGTAGTTCACAGTGTGGAGGAGGATTAGAAGGGACAGAAAGCTTGTGGCTGAAGAGTACCTAGGGGATTTAAACAAAACGGATTTCCTATTAAGTCTGGTTTCTGACTATTTTCATTTTTATTTTTCTGAATTTAACTGTGCAATAATACAGTACACTTTATATTATATTTCAAAGTTAGGCGTGATTGTTGGATGGTAATTTAGTTTAAAGGCTGCATGTAAAAAAAAGCATTATAGAAATACTGGATCAGTGAAAAAAGTGCCAGAACCTACCATCTTTCTTCTCAAGATATTGAAGCTAACACAGTAGCAAAGCAGTGCAGATGCTTTTATTATTGAACTGCATAACTAATAATATAAAACTAGTTGCATAGCAACTGTCATAGTGTTCCTGCTTGCAGATAAAGAGAACTATCATCAATCCCAGAAGCTTCTGTAATGCAGATATTCTTTGGTGCCGTTTACTTGATTGGATTAGCATTAAACACAATACCCCATCCTTCATAGATGAATGGGTGAACATCTGCTATAATCTCTTCTTTGTTTCAGAGTGAAGTAGGAATGTTTAGTGTTTAGAGATTTAGTCTTCAGTGTTAAGTGATCTGCTAAACTAAAACTGTGGGAGTCTTGTGAACAAATGCTGACAGGCTAACTGTTTACAGTAGTAATGTTAAACTATAGCCTGCTATAACAGAGTCATGTTGGCAAATGTCCAAATGTCTTCTGTGTGTCTCTTTTCAACATTTCACAAATGTAACACAAATCAGTATTTGGTTTGTATGGGAGAAATGCAATGGGTCATTTTGGCAAGTTACTTGTCATTTTTATTTTCAGAAATCAATTACTGGAGTAGAAAGAACAAAAAATGTTGAGAAAAAAAGTTTCTATTTCTGAAGAAGCTCTATTTTTCTTTTATAAGGGCTTTATTGACAATGTGTCAAACAAGAGCTTTATTACATGCCCCCGACCAAAGACTTGTTACACATGCAGAGGTATGAGACAAGCGTCTGCAAATTTACACTGGCAGTACCCTGCAGGTGGCAGCAGCTCTGTTTTTGAAATGGCTAGAATCCAGAATGAGTTCTGGCAGTCAACCTGTGTGGAATTACACTATCCCCAGTTATGTACTGTACAGCCATGGTGCAGCAGCAGTACCAGCAAAATCTCCTTTCAAAAGAATATCTGCTGCTTTGCATTGCTCAGTCTATATCTAGTAATTGGTATGTAATTGGTCTCCCCTGTAAATGAAACATTTATGAAATAACAAAAACAAAAAAACATTGTGATTAGGAAGAATGGGCAAGTGCAGCACTTCCTATAATAATAATAATAATAATAATAATAATAATAATAATAATAATAATAATAATAATATTGCTAAGAGAGATATTAAGATAAAAATACAACACACAAACATGACAATGGGGTTATTATTTGGAAAACTTACTACCTTGACTTCAGCTTTATCGTGCATTGATAATCTTAATTTCTAATGTGCTTGGTGATTAAAACAGGGGTGATTGTAAAGAAAACAAATTTCACATTTCTGTAGATTCACTGGGTGGGGGTCCTCAGTTAGCATGCCAAAAGTCATTGGGGACCTTGAGCCATGTTTGGGAGCCCTTGTCATAGGCATCATAAACCACAAGGCTGTACAGTATTTTGTCTGAAACCCTGAGTTTCATATTAATTCATGCTTCTTTCAATTGTTTCTTTATATGCTTTTGTTGTATTAGGTTTTTGTGGTTCTGGTTTCAGGTAATGCATCACAGCATAACTTAAAAAACAGGTTTACCAAGTCCTCCTTGATCCTTTGTAATCAGTGTTTTTAAAAAAATTGTCTGAACAAAAAATCGACACATATTCAAAACAGGATGTCATAGGCATGACCTTTCAACTGCATCGGGAAGAGACATATCCTCTTCATTTTGTACTTTATTTGTCTTACCCTAAGAAGTGTGTTATGTAATGTATAATAATAATAATAATAATAATAATAATAATAATAATAATAATAATAATAATAATAATACCACTTGCAATTCCACTTAGACATCCTGTTCCAACATGATTTTCTAACCCGTGAGATCGGAGAATGACACAGAGAACCAGTGGGAAGTGGGAAGTAAACAATGGTAAGGGGGTAGTGAAAAATGTACCACAGGAAATACTGTAAACATGTGGGCATTTCATTCATGAGGGTTTTCTCAGTCATGGCTTAGCATTTGGAATACAGTTGTATTCTTCATCTATGACGTGAGCTGGGATGGTCTATTTCACAATATGTGTGCAAATGTAAATAGATTTTTTTGTCATTCTCAAAGCTGCTTCTGTATTATGATGTGTAAAACATTGCTATATGAGAAAACAACTCTGATCTTACACCAGCTAAGGAGCAGTTAATCTGTATGAAAGTGTACAGCTGCCAGCACCCCCAAGACTGAATACTATATACTGTGATTTACTCTGGGTTGGATTCCATTTAAAGTGATACTCTCTGAGTCATGTTATTTCCGTGTTCTATTGTGCAATTCAATCAAACTTCCACACACAAGAAGAAAATATGTCACTGACCTAGGGAAAAAAACATAGTTGACATATGTTTGAAGTTTGCCATCTAACAGTGAAGTTGTTTAGTCTGCTGTATTTTTGTATTGAAACCACAACCAAGCAATGAGGTCCAAAAGCATGACCCACCCAGAGTGGTTTACATGACAGCAAATGTTTAATTTGAAATAGAGGGTCAGACTCTGCCCTTTCCCAGCTTCTACCTTAAATATCTAAACCTCCTCTTATAAAAGCTTACCATGATGCATTTGCACAGCCATTATGCAGTTTTCACTTGCTGTTTCCATGGTTATATACCATGGTTTGCCATGTTTTGTTAATAACATTTACCCTAATTCTCTGGGCTGTACAATGCTTACCTATGCTTTATTGTGTTTTCACTATGCTTAATTAAACTTTGCTGTGTTTTTACCATGGGTAACCTTTATAAGCCAGGTGATTTGTCTGCTGATAATTCTGCTCTAAAAGCAGTAGTCCTATCAATTTCCCTTAAAGCTGCAGTTCCTGTTCTTTTCACACAGGCACCTGTTCACATTTTGAATTATGTTCATTGTATTCATTACACTTTTCTAGACTGTATTTTATTTACCAAAATAGACTTTTTTTTTAAAAACAAAAACAATGTTTAAATAAAGCTTTATAAATAGGGCATTTTGTACTGTACAGAAACACATACTGTGTAAGATAAAACTCAGATGGCTATGGTTTACCAGGCTTGTTTTGGGGGGCTGGAAATCTGACTGTTGTGAAGAAAGAAATTATCTGTTAAAATCCGGTAATGATGGTAGCTGAGATGAATCAAGGAGTTGTGGATTTTCTGTTGCCCCAGGAATTTCCCGTGGACATTGGCCTTCATCTCAACAAACATTTATCGTCATGGGTCAGTAGATTTATTAATGTGCTAGCAGTAAACCTACACTATATATTCATCTGTATTTTCAAAGCTTTGGCTCCAAATGTAGTTGCAATCATTCAGAAGTTTACCCAGTCTGTATCTGTTGAAAGCCTGGGTTCCACGAATAGCCTTTCCTTAGTTCCTAAATGAGATGTGTCATTTTAATATGTTAATTCGCAAAGCAAAGAGTTGGTTTTATATTCAGACCACTTTTTGAGGCCTAATTGGGACGACAACAAGGGATGCATGTACTGCACAACATCAAAAGCAAGTTATTTGCCTGCTGTTATGTGTGGAGGTCTAACTCAATTTTTCATAACAAGTTAGTGCTTTGGTTTTATAACAATGGGCCTGTATGAAAGGTCATGGAAGTTACCTATGAAATAAAGAGGGCAGTGTGAGGTGTCTCCCCATTTATCCAATGTTGTTCATAAATGTGCCTCCCCCCCTCCCTCCGACTTCCTTCACATCGTTCCAGATTTGTCTGACCCCGCTAACAAAATGTACGTGACACTCCTCACTATTAATTACATGGATGACACTCAATTTTCAGACACTTATTGAGGCGTGCCAAGATATGTAGTAAGCAAAACAGAGTATTCGCTATAGAAAGTATATTTTTAATGCTATATTGTAGCAGAGTCGGGGGAGGAAATAATGAAAATGTAGTGCTGTGTATTGTGTTGTGTTCACTTGTTTTAGTGAACAAGTGGTTTTTGTTACCATAAGCGGATTAGCTGTAGCTAAGACTTTTGCAAAGTTTAGCTAGCACTCCAACTTGGAGTTAGGCTTTTGTTTGGTGTATGTTGTTTTTTGTACATTAATAAATATACAGGCAGCGCCTGTTTTCACTTCACTTGTTGTTGTGAGAGTGCTTCTTTTACCACATGGTATAAAAGACAGTGAAAAAGGTCCAGAACATGACAAAACAATCCCCGGTTTGTCACAATATATTTGCAATCAATAATTTGTATTTGTAGTGTGTGGATTAAAACAATGGTGTGAGTGCATAGCCACAATGTTGTCACCTTTATATTTTCTACTGGAATAGCTCCTTTGCTGCAACAGTGCAGGTCTGGCTGATTACACACTGTTGAGTCTGGAGAACCTCTTGGTGCTCATCTCACTGCTGTGGGATTTGATTGGCTCTGCTCACTGGAAAGCCTGTCAGATCCTGAGCACCTGGGAATTCTACAGCTTTGCAGCACAGCCAATTAACTGTGCATCAGCTGATTCACAACACATCTGTTAGGGCTATCTTAAACTTTTAAGACACACTGCTAATCAGGGCTACATACTGCTGCTTGAGACTACCAAATGTCTGTGAACATGTGGGTGGCAGTGTGTTAGGTGAAGGGTGATGCAGGTCTCCAGACAACGACAAACACAAAGTTCACAGTTCAAGATCTTTTACTTTATTTTTAATGGTTGCCTTGACCATATGAAATAATAATGCTGGCTCTACCCAAAGATGCCAGCGTACAGACCAAAGGGTTGCAGTTCCGAAATAATAATACAAAACACAGACACACAACACAGATACAGACACGTCACTGGACAGTGCGTGCTCTAGGTGCAGGTGGAGTGATTTAAACAGTAGTGCTTGTTTGTATAAAGGTGCAGTGTAGTCCGGGCTTATCGCTGGCTTGAAGCGGCAGCTCCCAGATTTGTATTAGCCGTCTGGCAAAGACAAATATACACAGTTATAAAACAAACAAAAACACTTCACACACGATCTCACAGTCCTCGTTTCCTCTCGCTACGGCATTAAGTCCCCCTAAAGTACCCTCAGCCCCGCCCCCTCCGATAGCTCGTTCAGTCACGTCCCCTCCAATTCATGACTGACACTTTGCTCACCGTATTAGGGCGATGACTCCTGGCACCGTGACTTCGCCCCCTTCCTGAATGGCTTCCGACTGCCCCTGGAATGAACTGCCCAACCATTCAGTACGAGGCCCACAGTTCCTGTTGTACAGCACCCTCACAGGTTGGGAGGGAGATTGTTGATTTGGATTCATTCGCTCTCTGTCACATATCCCACCGCTCAGAGTGGAGCTGAAGGAACACTCGGCTGAATCTAACTTGCCCATTACACCCCCCTCCAGGGAAAAGTAATCCACATTTTGATGATCTGTCCCTGCACGGTGTGTCATGAAATACATGAAGAGTTGCAGCGCCAGATACCACCGAGCTATCTGGGCGTTGCTATCCTTCATCGTGCTTAACCATCTGAGTGGGGCGTGGTCAATGACAAGATTGAATAAATGACCCAAGAGGTAGTAGCGTAAGGTCTGAGTGGCCCATTTAATGGCCAGACATTCCTTTTCTATGACGGAGTAGTTGCGCTCCCGGGGGAGGATTTTCTTGCTTATGTAGAGGATGGGGTGTTCTACTCCATTGACCCGCTGGGACAAGACCGCCCCCAGACCAACATCGGAAGCGTCTGTGTGAAGGAGACATTCCTTATCAAATTCTGGTGTGATCAGGGCTGGGGCTTGGCAGAGTCGTTGCTTAATGGTATCAAATGCCCCCTGACATTCTCCTGTCCATTTAATTAAATTTGGTCTGCTCTTTTTAGTGAGGTTCACTAGAGGGTTTACCACTGTGGCATACTCGGGGATGAATCGACGGTAATAACCGGTCAACCCCAAGAGAGACCTCACCTGGGACTTGGTTTTCGGGATTGCCGCGCCCATCAAAGCCTGGACTTTGGTGGCGACAGGTTTCACCTGCCCATGTCCCATAACAAATCCTAAATATTGTGTTTCTTCTTTGGCAAATGCCCATACCCAAGTTGGCTGTCAGCCGGGCTACCCTCAGAGACTGCAAGACGGCTGTGACCCTAGCCAATTTGCTCCCGCCAGGTGGAGCTGTAAATAACCATATCATCAATATACGCTGCTGTATATTCATGATGTGGGCGTAAAACCTGGTCCATTAGTCTCTGACAACACCTGTAAAACTCAACTCTTCCCTTCTGCCTTTAATGCACTTTAACTTGCACTTATCTGCTCCCTATTTTACTGTATTTAACCCTGCACTTAACCCAATCTGTAGTATTTTGTATTTCACTTACTCTTGTATCTAACCCTGATGTAACTATCAACACTGTTACCTGCTCTTGAACTGCCCCGATATCAAATCATACTGTGTTTTGTATTTGCTCTTATTAGGACTAAAGTCATTGTATTTTGTATCTTGCTCTTAATTGTACGGTAATTCTTGATATGTATTTTTTGTATACAACTGTAAGTTGCCCTGGGTAAGGGCGTCTGCTAAGAAATAAATAATAGTAATAATAAAGGCAGAGGGCACAGCATGTAGCCCAAACGGCATTGTTGTGAAATGAAACAGACCATCAGGGTAGAAAATGCATTTTTCTCACGTGATCTGCGGGTTAAGGGGATCTGCCAGTATCCCTTTGTCAGGTCCAAAGTCGAGATGAACTTTGGCGTTCCCAGTCTGTCGAGAGGCTCGTCGACCTGAGGCATGGGATATGCATCGAACTTCGCAATAGCGTTCATCTTGCGGAAATCAACACAGAAGGGGTTGGTGCCGTCCTTTTTGGCGACCTTGTCGACTTTCCAGGATCCGACTTTCAAGGTCTCTCTCGAACAGTGGTACCTGGGGGAGAGATAATGTCATATTCAACGAGATTAGTTCTGCCGGGCACATCTGAAAAAAACATCCTTGAACTCCTCAATTAACTTACGCAGATCTCTCTGCTGACCTGGGAGCAACTGTTCCCCCATCGGAATGTTATGTACGCTAGCGGCCTCTATACAAAATCATCCTCTACCTCACCTGGAGATATAAATAAGGCCTCCCTTGCCTGTCAGGGCTTCAATAAATTGACATGGTAAATTTCCAGTTCATTGCAGCGATCAGGCTGCCGAATTTCATAATTGACTTTCCCTATAGCCCGAATCACCTCATGTGGCCAGTGCCATTTAGCATATAGCTTGGATTCCGATGTTGGAAGAAGCAGCATTACCTGGACAAAATGTCAGAATTCGTGCATTTTAGTTGTAATGCTGCTGTTGCCAGTGCTTTTAGATTGTCCTGGGCCAAACGACCGACCGACTGAATCCAGGCGATCACGGAGTAGGAGCACATGCTGCACTACATTTTTGGATGAGCCATTATGCTCATCCCACCCCTCTCTCAACAGATTGAGGATGCTGCAAGACTGTTGGCCGTACAAGAGCTCAAAGGGGGAGAACCCTGTTGAACTTTGCAGCACCACTCTCACTGCAAAAAGGAGGTAGGGATGGAGCGCTGCCCAATGTTTCTGCTCTTGATTCACAAATCGTCTCAGCATCTTGTTTAATGTTTGATTAAAACATTCCACCAAACCATCCGTCTGTGGATGATAAACAGACGTCCGGATGGGACGTAATTTTTATATTTTATACACCTCCTGTAGTATTTGAGACAGAAAGTTAGTTCCATGATCAGTCAGTATCTCTTTGGGGATCCCTACTCTCGACGTAATCTGCACTAGTTCTTTGGCAGCTGCACTAGCGGACCTCAATGGAACTGCCTCCGGGTATCGCGTTACATAATCCACCACTACTAATATATGCGTATACCCGGAATCAGAAGGTAGCAAAGGGCCCACTATGTCCATTGCAATGCGCTCAAAGGGAGTGGAAATAATTGGTAGTGGGACCAAAGGCGGGCGACTTTCGACCCAGCACTGCTCGTTGGCAGTCTGGGCATGTGGCTACATATGACACATCATTTTGAAGCCCTACCCAATAAAATCGAGCCAATATGCGTTCCCTCGTCTTGTCGGCTCCCAAGTGTCCTGCAAAGGGGATGTCATGCGCCAGCCTCATGACCTCGGGCCGACATGACAGGGGAACCATCAATTGTGTTACAGGCTGTCCTGTGCCCAAGGCAGGGTTTATCTTATACAGTAATTGCTAATGAAGTGCGGCTATACTCACTAGGGTGATGAGACTCCTGGTATCGTGACTCCGCCCCCTTTCTGAATGGCCTGCTTTCGACTGACCCTGGAATGAACTGCCCAACCATTCAGTACGAGGCACACAGTTCCTGTTGTACAGCGCTCTCACAAGTCGAGAGGGAGATTGTTGATTCGGACTCATTCGCTCTCAATGCCCCACAATGATAGTGTATACACGATTAAAATACATTTTAAAACTCAATTCAAACATCGTGTAGAACAAACTTTCTTATGGAGGCCTGTAGTTGTTTTAAAAAAATAAAATGAAAACAGAATTCTCCAGGGTATTGTACCTTTGTACAAAAATTGGTCTTTTAGATTATATTTCTGACCAATTTGACTTATTTTTTATATGTTCTAAACATAAAATATATAAAGAATACATTTCATACAAATTGTATTTTAAAAAATGTGCTTGAAATACAATCAAATTAATTTTCGACAAGCTATGTGTCTGCAGCCTTGACTGTCGGCAAAGAAATAGATTTATTCAAACTCGAACCTTAAAAAACAGTTCCCATGCAGAAATGTACTGAACTAACAGGGAATATTAAGCATATGTTCTGCAAAGGATCCCTTAAATTAACATAGTGAGTTATTTAATAAACATTTTATGAAATTAATATAGGATTTTCCTTTTAAAAAGAGAATGGTGCAAAACTTTGTGCTGCAGAAGATGTTTAGTGAATGATACATCGATCATGTTGTCCTACAAAATACCACAGTAAAAAAATTAAACAAAACAAAACAAAACACACACACACACAAAAAACAGTTTCAAAACCACAGGTTGAAGCTGTAATAGAACCTTATCTCATAGGAGAAAAAACTGCCAGGCAATAAATAACTGGTTTAGCACATGGCAGTGTGCTACAGAAATCAACCCACCTTTGCCAACGTCTTTCAAATATAGGCAGTCACAAAGGTGGAATTCTTGGTTAAGGAAAACTCTACTTGCAGGCCTTGATTTCAAATAATCTTGCAGTTTCATGGTCATTTCACCTGGAGAGTGAATTTATCCCTACCTGTTCAGGGGCTTCATTACTGTCAGTAACCAGCTAGCTGCTTCCCCTGATGACACTGCTGAGGTGCAAGAACCTAGGAAGTGCAAGTGTAACAGATTTCCTGAAAGGCAAGTCAAACAAACAGAGAACTTTCTTTCACCTTGCGTGGTACCAGTTGTCATGCTTTAAAATGAAATACAAGTTTACGATATCACATATTTGTTTCGAAACTGCATATTTGAGACCTTTATAGGAAATGGAAGAGCACCACAGGTAAGATTTATGAACTTATTTTGTTACTAGCACGAATTTCAGTTTACATAAATAAAACATATCCTTTTCTGAACCGATTACAAATGTTGTCTTAACTAGTGCACACATCCTTTAACAAGAAAGCAGTGTGAAACTGTTGTAAGTCAAAAAAGGCTCTTGACACCAGGCTGTATTCATTTTCTCTGCCCTGGGTAAGGGTAAAAATAAAAAACAAAAACCTCAGCCAAATTCAACATAATATCTTCCTGCTGAAATGAATCCATTTTGTGTGTCTAAATTCCCAGATTGCAGTGGCTGATGGAAGCAGAAAAGAAAACTCTGTGATGATTGTTTGTTTAACCTAAAAAAAACATTTTTCTCATTAGATATGACATTTAAAAGCTTCATTATAGTTTTAAATATATAAAAGTAGCCAAAACTCATGACACAAATAACACTGTGTTATATAAGCCCAGATACCAGGTACTCATTTTTATTGTGGCAATATGCTGATAGTATCTGATGGGTAAAAGTCAACTAGCAACCAAAGGTTTCCCATCCTTTCCTCCTCCTCTCTGCTTCAAATAACAAACCAACTGATAACAAGGTTTGTTAGTGACATACTGACTGTATACTGTATATAGATAGATAGATAGATAGATAGATAGATAGATAGATAGATAGATAGATAGATAGATAGATACAGCTGTAAGAACCATGAAGCAAGCAGTTAAACAAAGAAATACAATCTAATGGACCATTAGCAATGTCTTCTAAACAATTAATTCACAGTTATGAGGGAGTTTAGCTGTTTCTAAAAGCGCTTGGGGACATTTTAATTTAATCTAGACCTATATCTAGTAAAATACCTAAATAAATAAAACAATAAATATAAGACAACCCAAGCACATCATGGACTATTAAGAGCAAGTCCAGAGGAAAAGACCTCTTCAGAGAGGGACAAAAAAATTGTAAATTTGAGCTTCCATTGATCGGAGCAAAATCAGCTAGGCATTGTCTAGCTCATCATTCTTCATCAACCCTACCAGTGAGGCAACCCACTAATCCAGCTGGAGAACTCCCAGGCTGGGCCCTACCTCCAGGCTTCAGCTGCTTGGTAATACCCCTTGCTTTGGCCTGGATGGTGAAAACAAGGGGTTGACTGGAGGAATGGAGAGTGCCAGTTTCAGACAAAATTTATCTCAGGAGAAGACTTTATATTCTCATGTATGCAACTAAGTTGTTATTTTTTACTCTGCTTTACTACACTTGGCTTTGCTATTACTGTGGTATACTGCAGCTGTAAACATTAATAAGGGTAGGTACAGATAGCAGTTCTAAAATCCTGTTCTTACATCTTCACCTGAAAAATGTACAGCCTCTCCTCTTACTCCGGTTCCTCAGTAACTGTCTCGTGATCTTCCTGGGTTGATCTGACATCATCCAAGGCTATTCAGTGATTTCTGTTTGGTTGCTATGCACACGCAAACATGTGGGGTTGGAAGGCGTAGTAGATTTGCAAAGGTGGAAGCCTTTCACCCAAAAAAGTTTGGGTATAATGTGAATATGTGTTAGTATACACTTAGGGGATGTAGAAGTCTTTTTTCAAGAAGGATTTTAGGGATCCTTTGGAAGTCTGTAACCCCCTACTGGACAATAAGTTCTGCTCAGGGTCAGATATTATATGACAAATCCTGTTACTCTGCGATAAAACAATACAGTTTGGAACAACAAAAGTCATAAAGAGTCCATTGACAGTACAGTAACAGCAGCTGGGCGCTACGCCAAATGTATGACTGAAGTTGGTTGAAGTCTGACTTTACTAAAAAAAATTAAAACCAGGATATTAAAACGAGGAAAGAACAAAGTCCTTGTCCATTCTGACTTTGCTGTCTATGTCCTGCTTTAAGACAGGGATCCATAAGCATTATTTTGATACTACATTATCTTGTGGTTTTAAGCCATTAAAGTAAAAGCAATGATACATATTTCACATTACACAAAATTTCTGTTAAACATATAGCAGCCAATAATAACTGCAACCTATATGGCCAAGCATCAGTCAAACATATAAAATACATATCTAATATACTGGTAGTCGTTTCTTTTTATTCTTTAATTTCAAAAAGAATGGAATTGGAATTGAAATTGAAAGGGTAGTGCCACAGGTTTATTAGCATCAGTACTCTTTTTAACTGCTCCCCCTATCATTTTGTAGTTGAATTTTCTATTTTAATACATTTTCTTCACAAAAAAGTGAATCATATATAAAAGTAAAACATAGGGCTGCTCTCTCATTCATATTGGTCTTCAAGTTTTAGAGTCCCTCGATTGGCTGGTTAAATAACAGGAAAGCGACAGTACCTGGGACAAATCCTCAAGACAATGCTAGTCCCTGGAAACTACTCACCAAGTCCACAGTATAGTTGCTGATGTAGCGTCTTCACAATAAAATATTTTGATGGTACCAGTGGCAACTGTCTGTCATGTAGAAGCCATGCCTTTCAATTTCAAAACCAACCTTTACTCTTTATATTGGATTCTTTTGGCCAGGAATCCCAGCTAACTTTTTCATCAAACTCCTCTTCTCCATTAAATAAAGAAATACAGACAGGAAATGGTCAGATAAAATAAAGTTGGATATGTCTTTCCAGTTTTAATGAGATTAAAACAATTAAAAAAAAATATATATATATATATATATATATATATATATATATATATATATATATATATATATATATATATATATATATATATTGATATTGATTAAAGAAAAACTCATGCAACCAACTTTCATTTTTTTCAAAATTATGTACCTATCAAAAGCTGAAATTGTGCTGCTCATCATGGTGACATCAATTTGTCCAACTGTTTTGTTGTTTTAGCAACAGCAATTGATAATTAAAGGCACAGCAGTCTGTCACAAATTTGCACCATTGGCAGAGCCAGTGGTGGCCTTTCAGCAACGTTGGCACTGTGTTAACAGGCAATGCGTGTCCAGTTTTCAGTGTAGGAAACCGGACAGCAGGTTTAAATGCATAATACATTAAATACAGTGAAATACCGGTCATAGTACATTAAATATAACATCAAAAAATAATGCAAACACATTAAATATAGGCATAATACATTAGATTACAGGCTAGGATGTGAATTCTTGTGGATGCATGTGTCAAGCAGAATCATACAGATACGATGGAGTAAAAAGACAACAGACAACAGACAACAGCTAATAACAGATACCAGGCTAAGAGAGCATTATAAGCAAGAGAGAACAAGTGGGTCTTGAGAGTTGATTTGAAGCAAGTGATTGTGGGAGCTGCACACACTAAAGCTGGGAGAAAGTTCCAGAGAGTCGGGGCTATGAAGCTAAAAGAGCGCTCTCCAAGTGTGGTGTTCTTTTGCTTGGGTATAACCAGCAGGCCTAAGTCAGAGGACCTCAGCTTTTATGTAGGGACATAGCGGGTCAGCAGGTTGGAGAGATACTCTGGACCTGTGTGATGAAGGGCCTTGTAGACAAACAGGAGAATTGTGAAAGTAATCCTGAACTTAACAGGTAGCCAGTGCAGTTGGGCAAGACAGGGGGTAATGTGATCATGTTTTTTACACCTGGTAAGCATCCTAGCAGTGGCATTTTGAATATTGCATTATTTCAGAAATTCCTAAACAGTTTTACTTTGTGATGTATAGTGAGAATAAACCATTTAACAATAGAAGGCCTTACGTAATTATTCATGCATAACAATTGGCAGAGGATCGTTGTTACCACTTTAGTTTTGAGTTTTAAGTGAAATAATGTAGATTTTGATTGTGGCAATATGTTGTATTGGAATAGAAAACTATGAAGATAAAAAGCCACACTACTATTTTGACACAAATCATATCCTTAGGTTAGGAAACATACTGGTACTTGTTTTTACAAAGTATTTACTTTTACAATATAGCACATCAAACAATTGGGGCCTGTCATGACATGGATGGGGCAGTAAACTTTTGAGATATTCTGACCTGGTGGTTCATAAATTATTTATTCACTTAGCAGACGCCTTTATCCAGGGCGACTTACAATTGTTACAAGATATCACATTATTTTTACATACAATTACCCATTTATACAGTTGGGTTTTTACTGGAGCTAAGCTAAAGTACCTGTGATTGAACCCACGACCCTCCAGTCAAGAGTCCTAACCACTACTCCACACTGCTGCCCAAATCTTATTATACCATAGCCAAATCTCCTAGAGCTTTACTCTTCTGTCATTTTTGTAAACAAAAAATAAAAAAGTACAATATTTGACATTATGAAACTAATAGTTTCTGGATTACAAATATTTTAGGCATGATTATGGTTTGACGCATATTTGTAGCAACCACTGCATTCCTTCCTCTTCCATCTTCTGCCAAAAAAAAAGTATCGCGAGAACTGCCCCCTTTGGTTCTCCAAATAAAGTCTCGCGGTAGTTACTGTTGTTCCATTCCACGGGCCAGTGGAAGGTGTCGGTTAAAAGGGCTCGAATCGAGTGCAGAGGCGGACAAGAGTAATACCACACGGGGGAAAAAATATATATATTAAAAATAACAATTTATATATAAGTTTAATCGGAACTGAAAAAAGAAACAGAGGCAGATAAGAGAAATATCAACGAAAAAACATTCTCTGTTAAGAAAACATATAATTGATATTCTTTAGTTATGAGTCATGTGGCCGTCGAAAATGCACTTAGTCTAGATCAGCAGGTGAGTTAAAGATATTATTTTTTATTTAAAATTTAACCGAGAAAGTAACTTTGGGTGAAAACGCTGTGTTGTTGTGTGGCCGGTATTTCACAAAAGGGATTATCTGGCATGTCTTCTGTGCTTTCGGGTCTAGCTCTGTAAAGTAAAATGGTGGTGGAGGAGGAGGTAATGGTGATGATGGCGGAGCATCGCATTTCAATTTAGACTTACAATGGCGGCCTTTGTTCTACTGGAACCGGCTTCTCGGTGTATTCAGATTACTGCTACTTTAAAAACGTGAAACCAGAGCACGACCATTTGAAAACCACGGTCTTCTACAGGCTTTTGTATTTTCTACATGTTGAAAAAGTATCTACGCAGTTAAGATTTTTTTTTTTTTTTTTTTTTTTTTAAATGGGCCTTCCCGGCTTTATTCTTTATATTTTGCAACAACGCAATTGATTTTTTGACCGGCTTCAGTAAGGTTTTTAAGAATCAAAAGAAGGGATCTGTTAGTTTTACACAATCTGTTTTTATTTAAATTACTCTTCAACCATAACCCATTTTTTAAATTAAATATTTAATGAAATAAATATGTAATGGAATTTTAGAGTGGTCCTTTTTAATAAACATTTAGTTTTTATATCTAAATTGAACTTTGAAATTGGCCGTGGAGTAACTTCGTACTACAACTAAATCGGTATCTGTACACAATTACTAAAGTGTTGGTAAAATAAAAAAGGCTTCTAGAATTGTTACGTTTAATAGTTTGTTAGTTACCTTTACATATTGCGGTTTAAGTTCCTTTAATCGGTTATTTGTTCCATTTACATATGGATTTGTGCGAAAGTTTAAACCCTTTGTCGGAAGTTGAACTTGTAATTTGAATTCCAAGTTTGTGGAAGGCAGAGAATATGAAGCTGCAAACAGTTAAAATAAAACGGCGTACTGGGCAGTTTGGTTTCTGACTAGCTGCAACGAATCTGTATGCGTCAACTTTTTCAATTTTTTAAAAAAGCAAAAAATGTCATAGTATGTAAATCTTAAATCTTTGTTTGAAAACCGTAAACCTTTTACATAATGTTAATTACTGCGTAATTTCTGCGTCATCTGAAGTAGGCCGGGGAAGCCGGTCTTTCCCAGCGTTAGATATTTAAACACGTGATTGTAGAATCGAAGCCAGAATTGATGAGAGCTGCTGGTTGGCTAAATCCTAATAGCTTGTTTAACAGATGGGGGTGGAGGTTAATTTTAAAGATTTACCCATGGATTTTTTTGTGGCAACACTCAACACACTGTAGTCATTGGCCTGTTGACTAAATACCTGCTCAGCAGTTACTTTTTAAGGTACTTTTTATTCTTGCTTTGCAGTTCAGTGTGCCAGTGGGGGTGGGGGATTGGTATTCAGTTTAAGTGGGTTGTCAGATGTGTTTTATTTATAAATTATGTAACCTAGTCCTGAATTTGTATTCATTTTTTTTTTTCCCAGCTTGCTGGCCTAGACTTGAACTCCGCTGCTGACGGACAGGGAGGTGGAGTGTCAGGCAGTGAGTATCTTATGCTTTTTTTAATTGAACTTCAACTTAGATGTTAGAAATAAGTGTGCCAGAGGGTTGTACACTTCAACAAGAGGCAAACTTGACTCAAGTTCACAGTTCATATTCTTGCAAGCGTGTTTTTTACATTGGGTTAGAGCATCCTTATTGAAACTACTTGGCTGTAGGTTCCTTAGTATGTATTCTTGCCTACTGGTAGTTTACGTCGCCTGTTTTTTTTTTTTTTTTTTTTTCTACCTAGGACGTTACATTCCACCCCATTTAAGGAACAAAGAGGCTTCTAAGAATGGTAAGCACTGAGCTAAGATTTTTGTCTTTTTCCATGGACATGTTGGCCTGGTGTCTTTGATCAGTGACAAACATTAAGCAGGAGAAAATCTTACCAAATTGCAGTTGTTCGTTAGTATTTCAAAAAAAATTTGATTGGAAAACAAGTAGCTATGTATTGCTCTTGTATCATGATAGAAGTTGTACCACATGAAGAGATTTCACAGTTCAACCAGAAAAAAAATACCTCCATTTTGAATTAAAGTATATGCTTTTCTGTACAAGTTTAACTTTTTTAGAGCCTGAACCAGAATTGACCCACATTTTGTGAATCTTCCAGGCACTTTTACAGAAAGATTACTCTAGGATAGGACAAATGGTGCGTCTTACACTGTGTCCCAGTCTGCTATAGAATTAAGTTTTCTAAACCTATATACAGGTCTGCTGTATTCAGAGTTGAAATATTTAAAATAAAAAAAAAAAAAAAAAAAATATATATATATATATATATATATATATATATATATATATATATATATATATATATATATATATATATATATATAAAAAAATAAAAATAAATAAATTGCCCCCTGTTTTTAAAGCAGCATATGTGAAACTGGACTTAAGAAACAGTGCAAGCCAGACTTACTTTAAGCCTGGGTAGGGGGTGGTTTGAACAGACTTGGCATTTCAAATCATACTCTAAACCAGTGGTTCTCAAACTTTTTGGGCTGTGCCCCCTTTCCTGTTGGTAATTGGTACTTGATGCTCCCTCCAACACACACATGTACATATACTAGTTTAAAAACGCTTACTACATAGTAAGCTGATAAACAACACATTGCCAGATGGCAGTGGAAATCCAAAAATATGCAATAGGTACCAGTCAGATGCACCGTGCCATCTACTAATATTGACATGCCTGGAGGTGTTGGCAGAAAGATTTGTTTTAAGTTTAATATATACCGTATAACGGGAAACTTTGGCTGGTATTAAATTCGGCGGATTTGATACGCTGGGTATTTTTCACAGCACGTTCACAAAAAGTCAGTTTTGCATTTTATAATTAATTCCAGAGACATTTAAATTAATAGTTACTTAAATGTCTGCTAAAACAGTATCTCATTTACAGTAACTCTTTATAGCAACTATGGTTCACATCATAACACAATGGAACGATCACAGTCCTACCGTGCAGTAATTGTAGGGCAGTATTGCTACATGTGAAATCTTTAACAAAGTTGAAATGAAAATGCTTTTATGTGCTTTGAAATCATTTCAAACTGGTTAATCAACTATCAAGCACTGGCAAAATCAGCTCAAATTCTATGCGGTGCAAAGCATTTTGTTTCTGGACTTTGCGATGCCTGCATTAGTGGTATCAACAATAACAATCATCCATTTTGGTAGACTGATGCAAACAATTTTGGCTGTTAATTAAACCCTTGTATATATTTAAAAAAAACAAAAAAAAAAACACACAAATGCTTAACATGAACAGTCCTACTACAGGAGCAGGCGCAGTTTACACTGCCTCTGGGTTTCTGATCACATCAGATCAATTCCAGATTTAAATCTATTGATGGAAATGTCCGGTTTACTTTTAATGTTTCCAAACAAATTGGTTTCATCGCTGCCATTCTCATATCCACTTTGATATGACACTATTTCTCTTGTCCAGTGCTGCTTTAACCTGTTCTGCATACCAGTCCGACAGAGGGCGTGATTGCTACGGGTACTGTATGCAGTCCTCTGATTGGAAGTATTATTGGCGATCCAATCAAAATAGCCAAAATAAAGTATCCGGTCCGTGACCCTGTTCCACGGTTCTAAAAAATACCAGAGTAACGCTGAAAAAAGACTCTTTGCATACGAAAGTTTGAATTTTACCTATATTTAGAATAAGCATGGTTCATTCCATGGTATGACTATTTCAGTGTGTGTATTTATTTATATATAGTTTGTGTATGAATGATTGATTTAATAGGATTCAAATGGTTGTTTTTTTTATGTGACTAAGTTATGTGAGTATGGATCATGCATGACTATGGAGGATATCTTTGTGAAGTGTTAATAAACATTTAAATTTTTTCATTTTTGGCATAATATCCTCCATAGTCATGCATGTCACTGTTTTAAAATCGGGTCTATTTAAATGGCAACATGGGGATGTGTAGTGTTTAAGACGGATACGTTTGCTGTTTGTGCACAAACATCAAAATTCCCTCGAAGGATATGTGCATTGATGGCTGAAAATGAATCTCCTTAACCCAAACAATATTACAACTACAGTAAACTCTGCTAGGTACAGATTTGATACATTAAACTAGAACTTGTTTTAATTAACACTGTCCCTTTTAAATCGCATAAACTCTGTAGTCCCCATTTACTGCAGGGTGGAGTTCGTGCTCCCAAGACTTGACAGTAAATGGCAGTTGGACAGAGACTGGGAGAAGTGCATGTTAATCCTCTATTGAAATATAGTAATGGTATTCAACTGGGTCGACAAACGTACTTATTAGCCTAATAACAGTTCAGGAGTTAACTTTACAATTAAGTTGGCCATATTGTTAGTTAATTACACGGTTGTATAGAATAGTCTTTCTCTGATTTTTAAAGGCACATGCCATTTATTTTCACTTTAGATTTCCTGTTCAAGTCCCACTTAAGTCTAACTTCAAGTCTGATTAGGTTAGGTCTCTTTATATTGTAACTTTCTTAAGTCAGACATAACCTAGTCTGACTTCAAAACCAACCTTATTGCAACCGGCTAAATGGAGGCTTTTTGTAGACTACGCTAAAAGGCAGTAAGCATTTGCTTGTTACTGCCTTTTGAATTGTAGCACTAGTTTCATTTCTTTCTTTTTTTTTTTTTTACAGCAGGAAATGCTTATACTTCTGGTAGATACAGCGGTTATTCACTACCCACAGTAAGGAGCTGTAAGTTTCTCTTGTGACTGCTTAAGCACAGGAAAGCTCTGCTTCATGTTGCGTGCATAAGGATTCAGCTTCAACATTAATGCCATAAAATTTGCTACGAGCTACACACTAATTGCATTCTTAAAATAAGGCTTGGGCTTTAAGTTGTCTGTCAATATCAGGATGTTAACATCTTATTTTTTCTTGATTCAGTGCAGTATACTTGCGGGGCTGGGCTGTTTGAGATCAGGAGTAGGGTCTATTCTATTTATATAAGAAATGTTCAACTGTCATTGTTTTTCTTCTCCTATAGCTCGATCCTGAAGAGGGGAAGGAGGGAGAAGCTAAAACTTAAAAATAAATGCCAGTAACATTTTTTAAGATCAAATGGGTCTAAAAGTTGTTATGCAGCAAAAAAACTAGCTGATTGACATTTGTGGGAATTGCGCAGTTAAAATATTGTGTATCATTAAGCATAAATGTTGATGGAATGGCTACATACAGTACAGTAATGCATTTTTAAAAAGAAATATATAAACAGTCTAGTTGTATCAGTAAGCAAAAGTCCTGGTGCTTTGTTTATTTAAATACACCCCTAAACTCATTTGACATTTTTTGTTGTGACAGTCTTGCATCTCCATGGCAGAATGGAGCAAGGTAAAGCTAGGAAACGCTTTCTTGTTTTTCTATATAGGCTAACGGTGTACAATAGTGTTTTTGTTTCCAAGTGTGGTCTACACTTGGAGATCAAGTACCCCACTTCTAATAAACAACATGCTGATGCCTTGTTGGTTATTGCAGTTAAAAAATATTTCGCCTTGTACCCGTCTCGAGTATGGATTAAATCAAGAGACAAAGTGATGGCAGGGGGTGGGGGACAGTTGATGCTGACGTGAGACTGTTGGATCCAAAAAAATGTAAGATATTCCAGACCTCATCAACTCCTTTGGGGCATGGGCTTTGGTGTGCAACTATTCTGTAGGTCTGCTCATATATCCCTTTTGATTTAAATTGTTTTATTTTAGGGTTTTTAACCCTTTTAGGGTCCAAGCTATTTTTGCCTTTTTACTGTTTGATTTGTGCTATAACTCTTAACTATAAAGGTTACAGGTACATGTAATACATGAAATGAATGTGCACACACTAGGCTTTCATGAAAAGTGAGACTCGCCCTGTTTAGTACAGATAACAAACACAGAAAAGTGCTTTCTACAAAATGTATTTATAAAATTTCTTGCCAGCTCAAATCTGACGATGTACAATGAAACTTAAACATTTAGGGAACATAAGAAAACAAATTGGATAATAAAGTAATTATGGCCATATATACAAAAGGGACCAAAAACAATAAAAAAAAAATTGAAAAACGTGCAAAAATAAATGCATTCAAATAATTTGTCCTAAGGACCCTGATCATGTGGTGCAAGATGGAGTAATTTACTGTGGCTGGCTAAAAGCCCTGCAAGATGGCAACCTAACCCTAACAGCTGACTGGTTTTTGTGGCTCAGACGCACGAGACCAAATATATTTATTGGAAAATAGGTCCTTGTGCCTTTTGATGTTACCATTTCTCGTTTGTAAAGATTTTTTCTGAAAATTGTTTACTGCACTGAGGTAGGTCTTGCAGTGCTCTTTCCTGACATGGTCCAGTGCTGGAAATGCCTCATTTTTGAAGTTGACTCTGCTCTTCAAACTGAGCATTGCCAGCAGGGCTTTCTCTTGCAGTACCTGAGTAAAGAGTTATTGTTATTGTACATACTCATTTTTTTCAAAGTTTCATTGTATCCAGACTAGGGGTGTAAATAGTTTACAGTTTAAACGTTGGTGTCAAACGTTTTTAATTTTGTTTAATCGCTTAAACTTTGTCAAATGTGCAGGTCAAATATTAAAAAGTGGGTGCCTGCAAATAATGGCTACTCCAGTTTTTTGTTTTTTTTAAATATAAACTTCCTGCCTACCGGTGGCATCGTTGTCATTGGATATTCTCCCAATGTCCAGAATGCTTTTGGTCACATGACGTCTGCTTCTACTTGAAGCTGGATCTAGTGTGGAGTAGGTGGGGCCCAGACATGCAAGCGCAATGTTATAAAATTCGGGCTGAAAACATAACACGGTTAATTGAGATGATCGCAAATGACAGGCAAACCAATTTCAGTTGTGGAGGATACCGGATTCAACTAAGGTCTTTTGCTATTCTGAGATTCGTGCGATTTTGTGTTTTTATTTTCATTTTTTTTCAAATAAACTTAACATTACTTCTATTTTGTTTCATTTTTTTGGTATTTTTTATTGCAGCCAGTTGTATAAGTACAAACTGTTTATTCTTTGAATTAACTTGATACTGTACTTGGAATAGTCAGTGTGAACGTAACTAGTTATTGTCTTTATACAGTAAGTAGGATAAATTAGCAATTTGGATTTTAGCACTGTATGAATAATTGGACTGCATAACATTTCTGTAGTAATGCAATTAATGCTCGCCCTCTAATCAAAATGGACCATTATTGTACCCCGATGCACTTTTTTAGATAGTTTTTTAATATCCTTTATTTCAATCAATCAAAACAATATTAACATTACAAAACAAATAGCACAAATGTCCATACAAAACCCTCTATTACAACAATTATAAACACATTTTTAAATTATCTTCCACCAAACACACCACCTCCCAAATTGCCTGAATTTTCTAGCTGGTGCACCAATTTATAAAAAGTAAAATCAACTTTAATTCTTGATTTACCAATACTTTAAAAATAGGTATTACCGCATCAGTTAGAACTCCATTCATTTTGTTTTTCCTAGTTTTCAAAATTGCCATTTTTGCCTGGCCCAGTAGAAAATTTGCCAGCGTCAATGCACTCTCCAGCTTCTCTTTCTCGCCTTCTGGAACCTGCGTTAGCCCCTGGAGGAACTGCTTGTCTCCCTCAGATCCATCCACAGCCTCTGCCGTGTACAGTTGTGAAAAGAAACCCACAGATAGATAGCACAGGCGCTCCTTGTTGTTTTTATGCATGTAACTTTTTAGAATTTTATTTGCCCTTAATGTCTGATAAGAGCAATGGACTCCAAATGAAACCTATGCTGTGAACTGTCACATGATGAGAGTCTTAACTTCAGGGGATCGTAGTTCCGGCTAGGAGTACTGCATACACACACTGAATGCGTCATTGGAAAGCCCTTAGTCTGTACTTTTTAAACAAGCCAGGATGGTGGCTTTTACGGTGCCCGAGTAATATGCGTGTAACCACTGTGGCGCCGGCGCCCTAAAATCCCCCGGCTGAGTGTAAAGAGTTAAATATTTGCATAAGTACAGTATAACTGGTCATTTTGGCCAAATTTTTTTACAAGGGAACGTAACCCCTGTTTATAACATTGTTCCTATGGGGAAAATGTGCTTTGACTTACAACCTTAGACTTAAAATGTGACTTTCAAGAACCAATTGTCAAGTGCGAGGACTGCCTGTAATTTGATTTAATTGTTGTTTTTTCTTTCAAACAACTTAATGGGATTTTAAATAGGCAGAGCCTTAATTTCATGTACGTACGAGGTCACAGCATGTTAATAAGCGACTAATAAAGCTATTGTGAGAAATGGTGTTTTGCTGGACACACTATTACACTCGTTATGACGAGTAACTATTTAAATTTAATAAAGATGAGTTGCTTCGGCATTTAAATGAAAAAGCCCATTTAGTTCATAGAAAAAAGTAAATTAAACCAATTTTACTATGAACGCGTTTCTCAGTTGATTTGAGACACTAATGGATTAACAGCTATCAATTGTAGGGCTGCTACGATTTAAATCGATTTTTTTCGATCGTTTCCATTCCTCATTTATATACATCAATATAATTACTGGCCCATCTTAGTACATCTACCACTAAATGTTCAATATATGCCACATGCTCTAAGGGCAGCAGTGTGGAGTAGTGGTTAGGGCTTTGGACTCTTGACCGGAGGGTTGTGGGTTCAATCCCCGATGGGGGACACTGCTGCTGTACCCTTGTTGCAGGTTTGCATTAAAACCGAATGCACTTTTAGTGCTATACGGTAGATGAACAATGTCTGCACGTTGCTAGGATATGCACTTTAGGCCTCCACAAGAACACAGCATACCTTATGTTCTGTGTAATCCTTTCAAGAGTGCCAATATTAAATCTACCTTTTTCTTTTTTTTTTAACCTTGTTTCAAAGTGTTTTGGATTATACGAATTATATAAAGTCAAATTTAGTACGGTAGTTGTCAGGATTTGAGTAATGTTTCTTTGCTTTGGACAAAATGTTTACAGTAATGAACAACCAGTTCAGATAGAAATTACTTCTGTTAATGTAGTAGTATTACAGTGTTCAAGGGACATCTGAGCAAGTCCGTTTTTGTATTTTTTATAATCGGAAGTATTCTAATTAATTTAAGAAGTTTTTTTTAACTATTCTGCACACCAGTGTTTTTAGTTACTAGATCTTCTGTTTTATGTAAGTGTTTTGAAAAATAAAACGTCAATGCATAGATTTATTGTTAAATGCCTTTAAATGTTACTTCCTTGGTACCATTAGCAGTGCTCCAATTAGCGACTATTGATTTAAGCAACTGTAAATATTAGTTTAACTATATATATATATATATATTTGCACACTATTTTTTTGTGGGGTGGTCAACCCAGGATTGAAGTATAAATGGGTTGTAATGCATAGGGATGTTCTGAAATGTATCTTAATTTAAAACTAAGACTTTTTTCCTGCATGGCTTTTAAACATTATGTTTTTACATGCATGTATAAATCTAAACCTTTGGTGAAATTGTCAAATGTTGTCCAACCAATCAAGGAAATAATTGCTACAGTTATAAAACCCCTTTTGACACATTGGTTATTGTAGTTGAACCTTTTATGTCCTCTTTGCAAGTTTCTATATTGTATGTATGCATGCATGCATGCATGCATGCATGCATGCTTTTCCAGCTTGCTTTGTGTCCCCTGATACATTGTCATCTCTATTGAACACTTGGATTTGTCTTTTTACTTTAAGATTCTCCTGGCTGGGACAATGGACAAGGAAGCAATGGCTTTGTGAATGGATATCATGATGATAGGGATTCTCGGATGAATGGTGGCAACAGCTTTGGAGGAAGAGGAGGATCCACACGAGGTGACAGAGGTGGGCGTGGAGGTTATCGTGGCAACAGAGGTGGTGGCTCCTTTAACCAGTGCCAACCAATTCAGAATACAGGTGGGAAGTACATCATGCCAATGTTCTGTCCTCTAAAACAGTTGCAAGGACATGAGAACAAGTGGTTGGACATCACTTAATTTAGTTAAATGGTGAACTGATGAGCATTTTATTGACTCCACATTTTAAGCTTGCAAACAGTGGCATGAATGTTTGGCATTTATCCTTGAGATTCAGAACAGTAGCTCTGTCAATAAGACCTTATTTGCAGAACCATTGTAGATAAACAAATGAGTTTGTAGCCAGCTACTCGGGCTGTGTCCGAAGGTTCATTCGCTAGCCAGGGATCTGAAGATTGTTTTTAAACCTTCGAAGGTTCTTCAGATGCCATTCACGCATTTCTTTTTTTTTTGTTCTTCCTGTTAACAGAAACTGTTTGACAATATATTAATACTATAAATGACATTAAATGTCACTTGCCAACAAAATTCGATCTTTTGGTTTGTATAATGCATATTACGTTAACAAGTTATTAATCTGCTACAAAATCGTTATACGTATAGCAACTCTACATGGCGTCGCTGCCGTGTATGGAGCAGAGTATAGTATCCAAAACAGTGGGTGGGTACCTCCTATTGGCTGTATTGCTTCAGCAAAATATGTACTGAATACCTAGTGTACAAGACAGTGTAAGAAGTGCTATGGCAGAATGTTTGAAACATACAAAATATACGCTAACTTTGAAAACTTGAGCACTGTCTGCCCTTCCTATTATCCAGAGGCAGACATTTAATTTTTTCATTCACCATCTTGATGGCAAAGCGTTGCATAGTGTAAGCTGTATTGAAAGAAATGTCTCAACCCCTCTGCTGAAGGGCATTTAACAAAAAAAATCCCAGACGACCAAAAAAAAAGTTGAATGCAAACTGTGCAAGCGACTTGTATCATGGAGGTATAACCAATCTCTTGGACCATTTGACAAGCGCAAGTTCATATTAATATTTTTAGTAGTAATGTGACAAACCTGCTTGGAACAGTGACTGTTAAATAAAGCTTTGTTTTGCCGAAGTCTGCTGCAGTTGGTACTGCTGCAATGCAAGCTTACTGTATCGCAAGCAACATCAATTGCGTGTAAATGTGTTTTTATTTAATTATAAACGAGTACTGTTCTCCTAATGAATTTTTAAACTACAGGTGTTTTATTCCATTTATATGGATTACCTGTAAATAGGATTTTCAATCAAATAAACAAGTAGCCATGGCGACGTCACCAGTAAATTATGCAAATGAGTACCATCGACGGTTCAAACCTTCATTCGGTAACGTGTTCCAAACCTTCGAAAGTCAAAATGTACCCTTTGCTACAGCCCTACTAACTACACAAGGCTTGTGCATCCTGCCTTTTTGGAGAAGGTTGAGATGGGTGTCCCTTCACTTGCCCACCTGCTGGTCTTGACGCATGGTCTTGATGCTGTATTCTAAAATGTAGTTGCAGTGACTTGCACTTCATGGTGTGGAAAACCTAATTGTTATAAAGTGGTTCAGACGCTTTCTGTTTTGTGGTCACGTGAAATGCTCATTTTAGGTCTCAACATTAATAGTTATTAAATGGCCAACTTAAAGCTACATTGTCACTAATATAGTACATGTGTTTCTAGGCTTTGCATATGATAAAGATAACTCTGGATGGAACAAAGACCAGAGGGACCCCTACACTAGCTTTGGAGGGCGTAACGATAGAGGAAAGTCCTCTTTCTATAGTGACCGTGGAACTGGGTCAAGAGGAAGGTAAGCAAAGTCTATGGTAATTATAAATTAACACTAAGAAGGGGGAGGGGGTGGAGAAGCTCCCCAGCTGTTTAAGTATTGTCGAAAGACTATTTAAGTGGTGCTAGGACGAACATGGTATTATGTTTGGATGTTCGTCCAAGAATGATTTGTTCAGATATTTTGTTGGTTTGCAAAAGATGATCCATTAAATGTAAAAGTAGAAAAACATTGGAGTTATGTTGTGTAGGACTTTTGTTTTGTTCCTGAAAAAATAAAGGACACCACATTATGTATTCAATAGCCTAATGAATTGGCCAAAGGCACATTTTGATTAATTTAACATTACTTGGATACTTTAGGCCCTTTTTTTGTAGCTGTTGAAGCTAACTGAACCAAGAATCAAATTAAGTTTTAATAAACATTTACTTGGCTTGCAAAAATGTGTAACAGGTGCTTTTATACAATAAAACGTAAACTTGCTGATTTTAGTTGCTCACTTATTAGTCTACATGACAACAGGTTGACCGCAAAAGGGGAAACATTACTTTTTTTTTTTTTTTTTAAACATTTTCCCTTGCAAGTTGGGGTGGTGTTGGAAAATGTGAGGCTTGTTGCTTCCACCATAAGAGCGGGTCCTCTGTGATGGTTAGTTTGTTTGTTTGTTTTTTGCAAGAACTCAATCTTCAGATCGATAATCTATGGAGGCTTGTTCCTCATCCTCGTCCCCAAACTGCTGTGGTCATGTTTTTTGCTTTCTTTTGGGCCTCAGGTATTTTTGAAATGAGGTCGGTGCATCGGTATCGCAGACATACCGATTCTGTCTCTTCCCAAATCCAAAACCGCACCAGAGACTTCAGCTGGAGCACTATTTGCAAGTTCTGGGTTGCATGCGCATCCTAATCTGGACTCTCTCTCTTGAGTTGTTTTTGCACTTCAGAAAACAAAATAAGCATCTTAAATCAGGGATCAGGAGCAGCTGTTGGCACTTGTATAGATTTTGGATTAAAATTAAGAAACTTCTCCAATTTAAGTTTTTGTATGTAACAGCAGTTGAATCACTCATGGCTGGTTTTGCAGTCCTATGTCGGACCAGGTCCTACATTACAATTTTCCGTTCGGTCTGTCTGACCCTGCCCGACATCATCAAAAGAGCAGGTCTCCTAGTTGTTTTTCTCCAGGAAAAAGCCAAGAAAACCATTCAATGGCGAGTGAGACCGAGAGCGCCCCCAAAAAGGCAGATCTGAGCAATACATAGCCCGGCACCACAGAGAATGCGGCCATAAACAAACAAGATAGCTGCTTCTGCATCCAGTGCTCAAAGAATATCACAGACATTTGCAGAGCTTTTTGAGGTGTTACAGTAATAAAATGACTTGGATCGCATTGAGGAGTTTGGTGATAAAACGACTGATCAGGAGATGATTTATCAGTATGCACGACTGAAGAGGTATGTGAAAAATACAGTGAACAAGGGGTGGGGTGGGGACGGGGCTGGAGATGCAGTACCGAGGTAAAGCCACATTTTCCAGTTTGGACATAAATGTAATGCGGAATGCAAGAGTTTTGTTTTTTAGATAATGGTTATAAAAGTTTTGACTAATGTCTTTGTTAAACAGGTATGACCGTGGAGGATTTAGCTCCCGGGACGGTGGCGGAAACAGCCGATGGGTTGAGGACAATTCCCGTGACGAAGATTGGTCAAAACCGCTGTCGCCTAATGAACGTGTGGAACAGTAAGTGGCCTGTAATGGTCATTGGGGCAGATATAGTTGTTGGTACTGCAGTATGGTAATCAGTAGGTTAGCATTAGTTGAACTTTTAAATAACTAAAAAAAGCTGCACTTTTTAAAAAAAAAAAAAAAAAAAAATTTTAAACTATGATTTGTCTCCTAAATAACCTTTAGTTATATAAATGTCATTGCCTAACTGATTTGTAATTACTGTGTTTTTCAGAGAGCTTTTCTCTGGAGGCAACACAGGAATTAACTTTGAAAAATATGACGACATTCCCGTTGAGGCCACTGGATCAAATTGCCCTCCACATATTGAAAGTGTAAGTCTTTTTACTTCGTTTACACAGCCATTTCAGATTTGAGGAGTGTCCTGGAAACCTGATATTGGGACTTCAGATTCATTTTGTTTTGCTTTTATTATAACCATTAAACCTGTTCTGAAATGTAAGGGAGTGGTGGAAACTAACCCATGAATATTTCAGTTTTGTGAAATGTGTGGTCTCATATGAATTTTGGCTTTTAAAAGCGAATAAGTGTGGGTTTATTTTTAAATGTTAAAGGTGAACCTTCATTTTTATTTCAGTTCCAAGATGTGGAAATGGGAGAAATCATTATGGGCAACATAAATTTGACCAGTTACACTCGACCTACTCCAGTGCAGAAATATGCTATTCCAATAATCAAATCAAAGAGGGACTTGATGGCTTGTGCTCAAACAGGTAATTGCATTGGGATTATGCCCATTACTTGGTCTCTTTTAATAGTTGTATGTTTTATTTAAGTGATGTCTTTGTAATATTTTAATTATCCACTTCCAGGCTCTGGGAAAACTGCAGCGTTTTTGCTTCCAGTTCTCAGCCAAATCTACACTGAAGGTCCAGGAGAGGCTTTACAAGCGGCAAAAGCCAACCCTCAGGTAATACTTAAGCAGTAAAGGCCTTGATGCACAAGACTCTTCAGAGACGATGCGTTTTTAGTATGCGTGGCTTGGGCAACAATATGAATGTCCAATGAAAACGTTGTTAGGAACAGTGTGTCTGAATAAAGACAGAACAAAACACTAAGGGTTGTTTTCTTAGGATTTTGAATGTGTTTTTCTTTTCGTACTCTGACATTTTGAACGGGTGTAGAATTCGTCTCATGCCCAGGACAGGTTTACCTTGTTTACCGACAAGTTTACCGTGTTTTGCCTGTTGGACAAGTAGATCATTTTATTTCTTCTGTTTCAAAACTTTTGTTCTGTTGCTAGAAAAAACTTGCCATTTTTAGGGAGCCAAGTTCCTGAAAACTGCAAAGTCTAGCACATGCACACAAACATTTAAACATGTCCTACCTCAAACATACAAATATACGTATCCCTTAAATTCACAAACCCTGGTTCTCGGCTTTTTCCGGATAAAAAATGACTAGAGACCTGTTTTTTACGTCTTTGATGTCTGACAGGGTCCGACATTGGACTGCAAAGGGTTAATGTTGTGATAAGCAATAAAAAAAACGAAAAATTGCAGGCTTTGAGTCAGATAAATTATAGTTTTATTGAAGATATGTTCCGAGTTGCAAAGTTACAACCAGACATCTTAAAGGTTACATGGTGACAACAGTTTGCAGGTATCCTCCAAGCATGGATCAGAGCAATACAAAGAACATTTCAGTAATTTCAGTTTAAATGCAGTTATGATTTCTTTAAACCAATCAGAAAGCCACAAATCTCTTCTGAGTTTCTTTGAAATCTCAACTGTGGGAATGAAGTGTTGGTCAGAAGTGTTATTTCCCTATAACACCTAGAGTAGGACACAAGTGTTTCTAGAGTTAAGCTTCTACCCTACAATTCTGGAGGATGTAGAGATCAAAGTTACTTTACCAGCAGGGCATCTCCCCAATTGTCCTCCTTTCCCAGAGTCGACCACAAATTGTCCCAATACTGAATTCATTTATTTCTAAATGTTCCAACAAATGTAAACCATGATTTCAGTTCTGTATCTGGGTTATTTAAATGCTGCACTGGAATTCTGTGACCATGTTAAACCATAAATGATTATGATCAAATGATTAATACTCTTGCAGCCAGTATATCCATTTTGTACTGTAAAAAAGTAACAGCTGGCAATAGACTGTAATATAGCAAAAAATAATCCCATGTTTGAGTTTTGCATCTTAAGAATCAAACACCCTTTTAAAAACATTTACTTACTGTTTTCCTAACTCTGCGTATATTAACTTTGCCATTTCTCAAATAATGCATTCCGTTGTAGAAATTAACTGTTACAGATGTACATTAGGGCTTTTACAATTAAATTAAAAAGATTTTTCTATCATCTGTCCTCATACATAGATGTAAATACTGGGTTATTGATTCAATAATTACATTTTTGTAACTTGCATAGTTAATAACATTTAAGTATTGACAAAGGCACCGAACACCCTGCCTTGGTATTTACAGTTTTTGCCAGACAAGCAGTGGGCGTGCTGTTTTCCTGCTTGTTAACTAGCATCTAATTTGCTGGTCCCATCCTACCAGCAAATCAGTTTTGAAAATACTTTAAGTACGTCCCTCTGTATTCAATGTAAACAAAAAAAAAAACTTTCCGTCTTGGATCCAGAACAGGATGACATGCTTGTATTCCTGGAAAACGGCCTGTAAATAAATTGTGCACATTGAAGAAAACTGAATGTATATAGGCTTGCGCTGCTTTGGCGTTTCAACATGAAACCGTACGGAGTAACTATCGGCTTGACCTAAAGCGAGTATGCATGTTGTGGTTAGGAAATCCAATTTGGTGGTGATTTATGATTTTAGGCAGGGATTTCCACATTGTGTGTGGTACAGCATTAACAAGATGCAATGTGTGATGCTGTCTCCGAATAAAGATGTTTTTCATTAACTCATGTTTAGTTTATATACATTACATTCTAAAGAACTGGTACTTTGTTTGGAATAAATATTTTAGTAACACCCCTGTAGTATGTTAAACTTGCTTTAGGCTAGTTGCAAGTGTGTGTTTTTTTTTTTTTTTGGGCTGATGCTACCAAGGAGTAATTTATCCCTCGCATTCAATTGTTGTGCGTAAACTTTTGCTTAACTGCAATGATATAAATGTTGCGGGCAGAGGAATGGAGCAAATGTATTTAGGCAGTACAATCATCGATATTTACTCAACGATTATATTTTGAGTGCCCAATTAATCTGTTTGCTATTTGAGGCTTAACTGACAAATTCAAACAATTGGCTCATCTGTGCATGTTATTTCAATGTGTGCATCCCAGTAAGCTTAGGTTGTGGAAAAGCTGGCTAAGGGTTTAACTTGTAGAAACATGGGCCTCATTTACTGACGGATAAGCCAATATTTTTATTTAATTGATGCCCCATCTGTTAGGGAGCCTTGTCAAGAAAAACATTTAACATTTTCTTGGGCCACCTGCTTATCTCTACGCCAAACTGGTTCCCCCTAGATATAAAAATATGACTCGAGGGGGATAGGGGTCCTTCTCTGCAGCAAAGCATTTTGTACCGTTCCGCCATAACTACAGTTCACCAGTAATTAGTGGTTATTCTTGCCATGTCTGAGGCATTTATTTCACGCCCATGAAATTCTTTACTCTGTGAGTATTGATGTCTGTAGTGTTATACAGATTTACCTGATGGTGATGGTTATCTTAAAATGAGATGCGTATTGATTTTAACTTCATTTTTTTAAATTTATTCTCTCTAGGAAAATGGAAAATATGGACGGCGTAAACAGTATCCACTCTCTTTGATTCTGGCCCCAACCCGAGAACTGGCGCTCCAGATCTATGATGAAGCAAGAAAGGTATTCCTATTTGCTCTCTGTAATTTTTAAAAAAATGTATAGGTCTAATTAAATGTAAATTCTCCACTGTTTTTCGTGGGTTAGGTTATGGAATAAAATTAGGAATTCAGACAGGTGGAGTCAGCTGACTAAGCAGTGGTGTTTTTGCTTGTCCTAAGATCTTTTTATCACATCTGCTTGGTGATTATTAAATACCTGTGGATGAAGTGAAAAAGATAACGCAGGGTTTATATCATGTACTGGATAGTGGTCTGAGAGGTAAATCACAAGTGTGGAATTCTTTTGGAATTGTAACAAATTAAAATGAACATGTGACTGGATTTGTTGCTTGTAAAATGTTTTTATTAACGACCGCCATAAAACTCTGGTACATCTCTGCGAAAGCACAGGTGTTGCGCCTTTTGAACTGGTGTCACAAAAGGAATAGACAGGTATTTTATAGTAAAGTAGCGGTCATTTAATGTTACTATGTTAAAATATATGCAGACCACTAGAGAGCTACCACGCTGTAAGAATGGTAGAGATCTGTGTGATGTGAGTGCGAGTCAGTTGACGCAGGCAGTAGATAAAGGACAAACACTTGTGGGTTTGGGTCTGTTTGAAGGTCTTAAAGTGGGTCAGGTCGCGGGTTTCGGGCCGGGTCCTGTAGTAGCAGGTACGGATCAGAAGCAGGTAATAATAAAAATCGGACCTGCGCAGATCTGGCCGCCTTTAGTAAAGGCCATATATGCAGGATTGTTGTCCTCCTGTACAGTACATGTCACAGAAAAGCCAGTACAGACGCACTGTTAGGCTGATTTTAAAACGTTGTCATGTAAAAACAGTTAACCACTTCAACTCCAGATGTAAAAATGAAACCCCTTCGCAGGTACCAGATTTTGAAAATGTTTTCAAACCTGTAATTGTTATAAAATGTTAACATGATGAAAAACACAAATTAGCTAAACCTGTTTTTCATGAACCCTTTATGCTCCAGTGTACTACATACTCGCGGTCAATCATTTTATTTTGTTTGAACAATAAAAAGAAACGCTGCTAATAACCAGTAAACGGTAACTTTCAAATATAAATCAAACAAAACGTGTGCCATTATCGACTCTGCTGTGTGCCATATATTGAAATGTTCAATACAACAGAACCCGGGGTTGCCTTCGCAACCACTGCACGTTTTTTTGTCCTTACTTTCGTAGCAGACTCTGCACCTTTTTTGTGCTCTCTGCTTCCCTAGTGTTGGAGGGATAGTCACAAATGCGTGTACAGGGCTTCTTTGTGCAGGCATTGTGATGGATCTGGCTGCCGCAGATGCCTGCTTCATTGCCTTGTACCCAGTACTGTGTTTTGATAGTATTTCGTCACAGCACTTCCATTTCAAACCAAACACCTTCCTGTTTGCAGCTGGCTTACCTGTAAAGTAGCTGCATGCTCTTTTGTTTGTACAGTAACAAAGGTAAGTGATTTAGCTTTTTGGGAACAAAAGCCAAAAAGCACTCCAATGGAGAAACGGGTGCAAAATCAAGTGATGGAGGACTGGCATGGCAGGGATCAGTAATAAACACCCAGTCCCCTGCTCTCTCTCTCTCTCTCTCTCTCTCTCTCTCTCTCTCTCTCTCTCTCTGTGTGTGTGTGTAGAATAGGCACGATTTTAAAATTGTGAAAAAGTCGAACAAGTACGAGTTCATAAACTCAACAGTAATTTTAATGTTGGACAAATATTTAAACAGCTTAAACGTTTGTGTAGATGTTTCACGGAACACTTGTCTTTCCACTATCTAACACACGATGCAAGATTGGTAGAAGTCGTGCTGCTCGTATTTTATAGCCGCCTTTGTCTTGCATAATTTGTGTTCGCTTACCAGCAGTGCTCAATCCAGACGTTTTTTTCATTGAGTCCTGGCTGACTTAATGCTCACATTTTTGGGAGAGCTTGGCTTTCATCCACAAGATGGGATGAACGGCATTGCTGACGTGCCTGTGTCATTGTCATCTGTTCTAGTTATATTTAATTAGTAATTCTTGTGTATTAGAGCAGCCGTCACTTACGCCTTAATGACCCAGTGGTTGAGACTTTTGTGAGATTTCGTTGAAGAGGTGGTGAGTGACACCAGCAGTCGGCTTTCAAAACTTTTTTTTTTTTTTACAGACTCAATTCCCAGGTAACCTGTCCTTGGTTTAGCGAGGGACTACTGTAATTAGTATAACCAGTGAAATTAAAATGAGCAAACAAATGTCCCACAATGTTGGGCAGCTGGCTCTTTGAGCTAATATATATTTAAGAAAAATGTAAATGTGTACTTTTTTTGCAGTTTGCTTACCGTTCCAAAGTACGTCCATGTGTAGTTTATGGCGGGGCTGACATCGGACAGCAAATTCGTGACCTGGAAAGAGGCTGTCATCTCCTGGTAGCTACTCCTGGTCGTCTTGTAGACATGATGGAGAGGGGAAAGATTGGTCTGGAATATTGCAAGTGAGTAGGCAACTTTTATTATTTACCTGTACTCTGACCAATCCATGGCACATCTTGTGCCCTGACTTGTAACACCAAACCTGATAATCTATTTTAAAAATGCGTACTGTATGAAGAGACAGTGTGTGTGTGTGATACAAATATCCAATCTATTGATGCTTGAAACATTTCAAAACAGAAGTACCAGATGTGCTTGGATTTGATTCAGTGCAAAAGCTGCACTGTTATATTTAATTGAGCTGACGCTTGTTTAATTAGACCCAACATCCCTATCTACAGATGCACATTTGCTTTTCTAGCACTTAACTATCATTTAAATATTGGGACTGGTTAGGTTTGGCACTATGACCACTCTTAATGGCATTTCTACTGTATTTTAATTCCAGGTATCTGGTGCTGGATGAAGCAGATAGAATGCTTGACATGGGTTTTGAACCTCAAATTCGTCGCATTGTTGAACAAGACGCCATGCCTCCAAAAGGAATCCGTCACACCATGATGTTCAGTGCTACTTTCCCTAAAGAAATCCAGGTTAGACAACTACCAGATTTGATTCTAAAATGAGAATTATATGTATAACAAGTGGCTTGATATGCTGTAATTTTGGAATTCTTCAGATCCTTGCTCGTGACTTTCTGGAAGAGTACATTTTCTTGGCCGTGGGTCGTGTTGGGTCCACCTCCGAGAACATCACCCAGAAAGTTGTTTGGGTAGAAGAGGGAGATAAGCGTTCCTTCCTGCTTGATCTGCTAAATGCTACAGGTAAATACTGATTGTACTGCTGTGAAGTCTGCTTTTGTTCCATTTAGCTGAAGTTGTAATTGTGTAGTGTTAATTATTGAAAATGTTCAACAGTGTGTGTGGTGTGTGTGTGTGTTTGTTTTTTTTTTTTGTTTGTTTCTGTGCTGATTTTAAGGTTCAATGTTTGTTACAGAAGTTTCAGATTCATTAATTCAGTGTCAATAATAATGTGACTTCTTTCAAATTCAAGGAAGCACTTCCTATAGTTGGCCTACTGGCCAAGAGCAGGTCTTGGGAGAACTATCTTGGCTTGCATTACAGCAGAGTAATGTGCTGAAATGCATGCAAGATGACAAGTGCTGTAGAATATGTTTGAGGCACAGCCAATATCACTGGAGTTACATTCCAGGCTCCCAATACTGTTTATCCCTTCAGGAAACCAGTTACAATGGCCTGCTCTGCCCCTCCCAAGTGGTAGGCATGTTTGTTGTAATTTTGGACGTACAAGTGCATATTAAATTGTTTAGTTCTGCTTGAAAGTACTATACGTTTATTGCGAGATTTGGTTTTATTCAAAGTAATTCCGAGTGAGGTTCAGGAAAACGCAAGTGAAATCTCCGACAAATCTGGTAAGTAGGCAATATTTTGTTACTATATTCAATATTAAGTGATAGAATGCTTGTCATTTCATTTATTGGAGCTAATTGTGTAATTCTAATTGAGATTTGCTTTTGTAATGTATTGTAAACGCCAATTAAAATAGACCCAATGCATAGCAACATTTTGAAAGAGCAGCCAAATTGACTTGTTTCAGAAATACTATTGCCCTTGCTGAAAGTTGTTTCTGACTCATGGTCTGACAACCAAATGTCTAGTTTCCCTTGAAGCTACTTTCAGGGTTTCCTTGTAATCTTTTACACCCAATTTAACCAGCATATTGCAAGTTGTATTTTAAAGCCCTCAAATGCTTGCATAACTTTTAGTGTGCTGTGACGTGTATGTTAGTGGTCCAGACTGTGAAAGGAAATTAACATGTCCAGAAAACTCTTGGACAAAATGCATACAAGGAATGCATACGTTTTGGCTTAGTGTTGTCTTCAAGAAAACTTAATTTTAAATCAGTATATTAAATGGCTTGTGTTTTTTGAATTTAAATGATTGAAACAAGGTGATGGCTTTTTTTCCCTTCCCTGTGGCTTCCTGAGACAAATCCTATGTGGACTGCTGTATGTTGCATATAAATGTAGACGTTGGCCAGGTTGTAGTTTTGATCAGATTTCAACTGCTGTTACAGCCGGCTATGCCAGTCAGTTTTAACCGGGACCCCAGAATACCGATTTTTACTGGTAGTTTATTGCATAGTACTCATTATTTAGCCAACGAATTAACTTTTGCCCCCCAATTTGATATGATAGCTATTTTCTAAAGAAAAACAAACCCTGTGACAAACATTGAACCCTACTAACAATATATGCAGTAATAAGATTGTAAAGATTGCATTTTGGATATGTTCCATTAAGTCTGCAATTTGGTGTAAAGTTACTGTCATAACTTGGCAGTCTTGAATTGTAGAGCTAGTATTTAACCAAGTTCATACCCTGTTTTTACAGACCTTGTTGTTTTGTAAAATGATACATTCTACTTTGTGTGGTTGTCAATGAAGGAAATTGGTTAATTATCAATTAAGTTAAATGTTATGAAACATGAGTTTTTAAAATCAAATGCAGTAAATCTAGATATCCCAACTTGTAAATCTGGCACTGATTTGGCATGTTGGGCTGTAACCACTGCTATTATGCAAGTACATGAAACTGTAGCAACAATGTTTTTGTTTTGAATAGGCAAGGACTCCTTGACTCTGGTATTTGTGGAAACCAAGAAAGGTGCAGATGCCCTTGAGGACTTCTTGTATCGTGAAGGCTATGCTTGCACCAGTATCCATGGGGACCGTTCACAGAGAGACAGAGAGGAAGCCCTTCTGCAGTTCCGTTCAGGAAGGTGCCCAATTTTGGTGGCCACAGCTGTAAGTGTCAATGAGTTGAACATTAACAGTTAATGCCTGTGGGTGGGGGGGAGAACAAATATAGACTAATTGATTTTAATTTTGCAGGTGGCTGCTCGTGGCTTGGACATTTCTAATGTGAAACATGTCATTAACTTTGATCTTCCAAGTGACATTGAAGAATATGTCCATCGCATTGGCCGTACTGGCCGTGTAGGAAACCTTGGTAAGCAATTTAGTTAAGCTATGATGCAACAACAGTTTTACTGCTTTTTCATTCACTGCTCATTTTTATGGCATCTAATGAGTTTTTGCCAAAGTCATTAAGGCTGCGAGTGTAAAGGGCTTTTATAGTGTTTATTGAAACGCTTTATTTTGGAATTAATAATTTCATAGACAAATCACAATTATTGAAGGGTTGGGATGTTCACTTTCTCTGGATAACTGCTTTATTTTTTATTCTCCTTTTTAGGTCTGGCAACCTCATTTTTCAATGAGAAGAACAGTAACATTACCAAGGACCTCCTTGATATTCTAGTTGAAGCCAAACAGGAGGTTCCCTCCTGGCTGGAGAGCCTGGCTTACGAGCACCAGCACAAGAGTACCGGACGTGGGCGTTCCAAGAGGTAAAATACTTACCTTTTTCCTGAGGTTTTGTTTATGAAGTAACTTTTTTTTTTTTTTTTGCTTGTCATTGTCACTACTATCTACACAATCAGCACTGCTGTAAAGATTAAATGTGTCTTCCATCAGGTTTTCTGGTGGATTTGGCGCAAGAGACTATCGTCAGACCAGCAATACTGCCAACAGCTTTGGCAGCCGTGGAAGCCGTCCTGGGGGAGGTCATGGTGGAAACAGAGGATTTGGTGGCGGTGGTGGTAAGCTTCCTCCCCAATTATATAGAGTGGTTACTTGGGTAGATTTAAACTTGGTGGTATTTTGAATGCCTTTCAAAACCAACTTGTATAGTTAGTTCAGCTTGCATGTAGAGTGCTTGCCTATCCTGGCTGAACCCCATTTGATAAGCTGAAAGTACTGTTTTGGATTTTTATATTTTGTCAGTCATGGCATTCCCATCCTGACATGTGATTTATTTTCTTAGGTGGCTTTGGAAATTTTTACAGCAGTGATGGTTATGGAGGAAACTACAACTCCCAGGTTGACTGGTGGGGAAACTGAAGATCACATCACAGTGGAGGTCACCATGCCAAACTAGCTGAATGGAAACCACATGTAACTTAGCCAGACTATACCTTGTGTAGCTTCAAGAACTCGCAGTACATTACCAGCTTTGATTCTCTGAAAACATTCTTTCTTAAAGGGAGCTTAAAGCAAATGAAGATGGCCTGCAGAGAACCAGAGCATCACACCTTATAAGACAAAATGACAGCTTTTTTTTTTTTCTTCAAAATGCCTATAGAATCTTGGACTCTAGAGTTTTCAGCTGCACTTCATTTCTTTTGTAAACTGAGGATCATTTGTTTGTTAATGTACTGTGCCTTTAACTTTAGACAGAATTTTATTTTTTATTGTCATACTGGCTCAAGTTGGCCAAGATCAATTGTTTTTGTGAGGCATAAAAGCTTGGACTAAATCAAACCTTGGCAAATACTGGGATGATATGACTTGAGAGTCATTTTTGTTCCATTTGAACTTCAAATTGTCACAGGGACAAAGTATCAGGTTGCCTACAATAAAGGCTTTAGCACAAGCAGCTTGTAAAAACACCAGAAGCGTTTGATAAAGGTATTGATTCCTTGTGTGGCAAACTGTTTTAAGGGATTAAGAGTTCAGATTTTTTGCTCACTCTATCCTGGATAGGTACCCATTAGGGACATGGTAGTCTTCAAAAAGCCATTCCAGGTGGTGATCTTAATAACCAATAATACACCTCAGTGCTTTTTAAAAGCACTGGCTTTTAGATGCACAAATGCTGGAACATTTTACTCCACTCTTCAAATGACTTGACAGTGTTAAGGCAGCTAGTGAAGTACCGCAAACTACCCATAAGTGGGGCAATTTTTTTTTTTTTTCCTTAACACATTCTTTAAGGGGTAATTTGAAAAACAATTTTTTTTAAAAAGATGTTTCTAAACTTTACATATGGGTAATCTTAGACAAATGCCTGCCATATTGAAACTGAAGTAGAATGGCTATAAAAGGACCACAGCGCCGAAAGCAGCCCTGCAGAAAGACTAGGCTGATTGTCTTATACGCATGCTAGTGTTGATGTTTTTTGGTCAAGAGGATAAAAACAGAGGAATTCTGCAGCAGGCTTTATTTTATTACAAACGTATAAACATTTTCTCTTTCAAGCTGCGTTTAAATTCTGACAGACATCCTCAGCTTACTAGTAACTTTGTGGGGAGAAAGAAGGCTCCTAAAATTAAAGTAAGCTGTATTGAGGATTACGGAGGTCAGAAATGTACCAAGAACTGCACAAGGTGTTGTGGCATTCAGAGTGCAGTTTTATAAACCAGAGTTTGAGTTGCGTAGGTTTCCATTGCATAAACTGGCTGTATAATCCATTTAGATCTGGCCAAAGAGGATATATTTTTCCTCCTGATGGTACATTAATGCTGTAAACTACTTGGAGTTAAACTGCCTTGATGTGTATTTAAAATCATTGGACAGGGTGCCAGCATAAGCTTCTTTTTGGAAGCAAGGTGGCTTGGGGAAGAAAATAGCATTTAACTTAAGTGCAATAGATTTATTCTCAAGTGTGTTGTGCCTTGTTCTGAAATATATACTGCTTTGAAGCAGATGCAGTGACAGTATTGAGGTAACTTAAGGTGACTGGTGCTATTTAAGTTTAGGCCCTTTGTATGTTGTGCCCATCACGGTTTACAAAATTATTTTATTGCACATTTAAAGAGTTTTTATATAAATGTCTTGTGTGCGTGTCCTTAAGCTTCCAAATAGTGTGGAGATTGTGAAACGCAGCTTGTTTACAAAAGGGGAAGGGGCTTGATACTTAACCAGGATTTATTTGGGACCAGGGTGATTAGCAGTTGGGGAATTTAGCTATTTGCACACAGATTTCTAGATTCTACTTTTTTGCTGCTAGTTTTGTGTAATTTATTAAGCATTTTTTTGAGAAATATTTATTTTTATAAGCCTAAAAGTGATTTCTTTGAAAGTTTCAAAACTTGACCAAAAGACAGTACAAAAACACTGGCACTTGAATGTTGAATGTCACCCGTATGCGTGAAATTTATATATTTCGGGGTAGTGTGAGCTTTTTAATGTTAGTCATATTGGACTCGGTGTCAAATCCACACCTGTTATTGGCCGTAAGGCCAAATGTTTCTATAGAACAATATTAAATTGGCAATCAAAATTTAAAAAAATAAACAAACATGCCAAGGTTTGGATAAAAGTTAACAAAATATTAGATGAAACACATTTCCTAAATGTTTATCAACTCGGTGTCCAGATTCTCCAATTGTGTGTTTGGTGTTCTTTTTATGTAATTGTTTTTTTCAGTGAACGTCTGGCACATGGCAATCTTAAAACATGTGGTTATTCTCTATTGCATATTTCGTGCATCTGGTGTTTTTATTGGAACATTTAGCAGGTTTCAGCTACAGCAATAAGTCTTAACTGGATTGCAGGCGGATTGAGAAACCGCTGGCTGGTCTATGATGAAATGCTTTTTAACTTGCTACATGTTTAAACTAAACACTTTGAATGCCATAGATTTAGTGTTTGCTTTATGTAATAGTTTAGAAGCTATGCACTGCATGAGGTGACTCAGCTGTGCGTCTCTTGTACGATTTTATCAACAATAAAAGTTTAAACTGCAGGATTTGTTTATTTTTCTCTCCCCCATCCCCTTACAATGTTACTGGTCCTACCCTTATCTAATACATGATCATGACTGCAGCACTGCTAACTTTTTTTTGTAAAGATTTAAAATTTAATCGGGCAGAACACACTGCGTATCTTTACACAGGTGGATCCTGTCATTCCTCTACAGAGATTTCATACAATAAAATTGGTTTAACTGACCTTTTTACTCTGGTATGGTACTGATTTTGTCTTTAACATCCATTTTAATTTTATCTTTACAAATCATTATCCGATGTAATTTACCCCTTGCATTATGAACCCAGGTCTCTTGACCTTGATTTTATAATGGGTGATGGATGCACAACATGAATAAAGAGATTTGACAGGATTAATTATATAAATGTGTTGCGTCTAGGGCTTCTGATTTTTTATTTTATTTTAACGGCTATTAACTGATAAAACGCCCCCCTATTGGCATTGTGAACTGCAGGATTGCAAATACATGCACCAATGATAACCTCAATGAAGATTACTTAACTGCTTTTTGGTACTTCCATACATATAGCAACAGTTATCTTGCAGCTTTAGTGCATTTCAGTGAAGCAAAACATTTGTTGTGTAATTGTTACATTTACATTTTACAGTAACGTCTATATAGCTCATTTTGAACATGGCATATAACATTAGGTCTTTTATGAATCGCTTAAGCTTTAAGTGAACCTGCAATGGCAGTTACCTTTTAAAGTACAACATGTAACCATTACTTAATTGTTGTTTTACCTCCTCAAGACCTGAAACCTGAATATTCTATACCAAAGCTGCTCAGCCAAGCCTGTGACGATCATGGCCAGCCCCCGAGGGAATAAAATGACAGTGCTTGCAAATCTTGGTGCTGTTTTTTTCTTTCAAGAGCTGACCTGACAGGAGGAGCCTATCAGAAGTGTTATGACTAATTTTTGCTAATTGTGTTTACATTATTTATGCTACAGTTTTATTTTTTGTTTTAAACTAAACTTGCACGTATATTGTGCACTACAGCCCGTTTGTTATATCCTATTGCAGCCTTGTGCCCCACATGAAGCTGGCGGCTTGAGTTGCCCCTTCCCAGGGATCAAGCAACGTAAGTCAACTGACTCTGCTGTCTGCCCAGACTGCAATAGTTCTGGCTGGAGATACTTTATTCTCATTTTGGCTTCGGCCAAAATTATGAGACAGTTTGTATAATTAAATTAATTGTTATTGCTGTATTTTGTATGAGATATGTTGTATTTTTCTGTAATTTGAGACTAAGCGCAGGCTTGTCTGCAATGTGTGCTGTGGCACGTGTGGTGAGAGCAGGTGCTGCACAGGATTAAGTGGCTGTTTTGATTGTGGTTGCTTGCAACCCCTCCCGCAGCATCTTGATGCTGTTTTGGTGACAGCTCTGCACCATTACGAGGGCTTAGGCACTGGTGAACTGCAGATTCTGCGAGTTTTGTGCACATTTCTCCAAGCGCATGATGGAGAAAAGTCTCTCCCACAGCACTACAGAGCACTCTGTGTCCCTCACTCCTGCACAGTGCTCTTCCCCATCATCGACGGGGACAAAGCAGTGCTGTTAGATGCCCCTATTACACCAAAGCATACCTTTGGTCCCGCAGTGGACAAGATGCTGCAGTTCTTTCAATCCGTGCGGGAATCCACGAAGGAGCTGGTGCACTTGCTTCCCAAGCGACCACCCTCAGTGCGCAAACCAGTGGCAAACTGGCACCCTAGGCCCCTCCAAGCCGGCACAGCCAGCTACGCCTGTTGCCAGAGATGGTGTTCAGAATTAGCCAGCGGCTGCTGCCACAGAGGCTACAGTAGGTTCCGTTGGCCAGCAAAAGTCTTCGGCAAAGCCACAAGCCAGGCAGCAGCCCAGGGCCCCTTTTCATGGAGCCATCTCAAGTATTGGCATCAGTGTACCATGGACATCTGGGTGCTTACTGCTGTTCAGAATGGCTACCCTCTACAGTTCAACAGTTGCACTGTTCCCCTCTCTTTTGGGGCGTGACTAACATCAGTTACGGACCCACAGGACACTGCAGTGGTGTCTCAAGAGGTAGCAGCTTTGCTGCAAAAACGGACTATTCGCATGACGGAGGAAGGGTTCTACTCCATGTAGTTCCTAGTGCCCAAGCGGGATGGTGACTTCAGACCGATTCTCAACCTCAGACAGGTCTACCTGTATCTGACCCAAAGGAGGTTAAAAATGTTGAAAATAAACAGCTGTTGCAGTCAACTGGTTGCGAATGGGTTCACCACGATGGACCTCAAAGATGCCTTTTTCCACATCTCCAGGAAGTACCTGTGGTTTGCCTTTCAGGGAACAGCGTATGGGTTCTGGGTCTTGCCATTTGGTCTCTCTAGCTCCCCGTGCCTTTTCGAAGAGCATGGAAGCTATCCTGGTCGTACAGACAATACAACAGGTGGTGAGCCTCATTTGCCTCCCAGGAATTAACCCACTGTCCCCTCTGGCTCTCCATAATAGGAGGTGGGGACCCATGGACGGTAGATGCCTTGGCACACCAGTGGTTGATGCTACTGTTGTATGCCTTCCCACCGATCGCCTTGCTTCTGCTGTGTCTGGAGAAAATCAGGCAGGACTGGGCCAAGGATCTCCTAGTAGCCCCCTATTGGCCCAGGAAAACCCTGATGCAGCTCCTGAGCAGTCAGCCGTGGAGCCTGCCCAAGTGCCGTGACCTACTCAGTCAGGGATGGGGGATCTTATGGCATACTGACCCATCAGTCCTGTAGCTCTGGGTTTGGCCCGTGAACAGCTGCATTTGAGCCATAGGGCAGCAGTGTGGAGCAGTGGTTAGGGCTCTGGACACTTGACCGAAGGGTCATGGGTTCAATCCCAGGTGGGGGACACTGCTGCTGTACCCTTGAGCAAGGTACTTTACCTAGATTGCTCCAGTAAAAACCCAACTGTTTAAATGGGCAATTGTATGTAAAAATAATGTGATATCTTGTAACAATTATAAGTCGCCCTGGATAAGGGCATCTGCTAAGAAATAAATAATAATAATCTGCATCTGTCCAATAGGGTTATTGACACCTTACAAAATGCCAGACCTGGTGTCTGCCTCGTGGGTTCAACACCACGACTTGTCCCATGGCAATAATATTGCATTTGTTGCAGGACCTGTATATTGAGGGGGAATCCCCCTCTACATTAAAGGTCTATCTGGCACCTACTTCAGCTTGTCATGTCAAGATTGACTCGGTCTCCCCAGGAGCTCAGCTTCCTGGCGGGGCAATTTGTGAAAGGGGTTTGGTGGCTTCGGCCGCCTATGAAGGACATTGTTCCTCGTTGGAGGTTAAACGTGGTTCTCAGTGCACTCTTGAAGCCTCCATTTGAGCCCCTGCATTCAGCTGAGCTAAAGTATTTGTCATTCTGCAATATTAGGTAATGTTTATATTTCATACTCTGGTTCTCCGAGATAGAAATGTAACCATTTCACAGGCTCAGCTGAGCAGCTTTGGTATAGAATATTCAGGTTTCGGGTCTTTAAGAGATAAACACCCATTAGGTAATTAGGTTACATTTATATTTCAGGGAACCAGGGTTATGATAATAACCTAATGTTTTTCTTGCAAATAGTGAATTCATGCATGCTGGTGCGGGAGATGTTAGTTTGGCTGTCTGGCAGGCTGTCACATGGATCTGGTTAAAATAAGGAGATTTCTGACGCTGTAATTTGTATGAAATATGCTGTTTCTGTGTTCTAGGAGAGACTGGGTTGTGATTTGATCTGGGAACAGAGATTTTACTCCATCACCTCTAATCCTCCTTTTCATCCAGAGAATTTGTCAGCCATTAAGTGACAGCTTAATGGAGAAAATGCATTTAAAATAAATTAATCCTAGTGGTCAAGGTAGAGAAACTAAATCCAGTCATCCACACGCCATGCAGGGAGCAAACAGGCTGGCAGTCAGGCACAGCAGCAAGGTAAACGGCATGGTTGTGCATGTTTGCTTATTTACTCAACTGTTCGAATTTCAAAACGATTTGTTATTTATGTCTCTGTTTTTTATGCAGGACACACATTGTATATTTTGTTAACCTTTACATGCTGTAAAATGTTCTTTTATAGTCATGTTTTTTTATATAGAATGTTTTAATCTTCTTTTATAGTCATGTTTTTTATATAGATTGTTTTAATGTTCTTTTATAGTCATGTTTTTTATATAGAATGTTTTAATCTTCTTTTATAGTCATGTTTTTTTATATAGAATGTTTTAATGTTCTTTTATAGTCATGTTTTTTATATAGAATGTTTTAATCTTCTTTTATAGTCATGTTTTTATATAGAATGTTTTAATCTTCTTTTATAGTCATGTTTTTTATATAGAATGTTTTAATGTTCTTTTATAGTCATGTTTTTTATATAGAATGTTTTAATCTTCTTTTATAGTCATGTTTTTATATAGAATGTTTTAATCTTCTTTTATAGTCATGTTTTTTATATAGAATGTTTTAATGTTCTTTTATAGTCATGTTTTTTATATAGAATGTTTTAATGTTCTTTTATAGTCATGTTTTTATATAGAATGTTTTAATCTTCTTTTATAGTCATGTTTTTTTATATAGAATGTTTTAATGTTCTTTTCAGATGCTACATGTGTATTTTATAGAGATGCATTGTGTTTTCCTGTGTAACGGAATTAGTATGAAAACACTTGAGCAAAGATTTCTTAGTGTTATTTATTATTTATTTTATCTTTCCCACTTCTACTCATTCCCATTTAATCCTGAAATGCCACAAGTGAATAGACACTGTGATGTTTTTTCTAATTTTAAATGGTGAGTATTGATTTTATGTCTACATTTGGAACTACAGTAAATTGCAAAATGCATCTAAAAATGAAGTTTTATATCCTGTGTTGTATGGTTTTGACACTTGTTCTCTGGAACTCTGATTAACAGCTATGTTAGGACTGATAGAAGTTCATGTGACTTACCAACTTCTGTGGGTTATCAAACACACTCCTCCCGTCTTCTCCCGGGCCTGAGCAGTCAGGAGTAGTGTGAAGCTTGGAAGCCTGTGTGATAGATTACACTCTTTATTCCTACCTGGCAAGCAGGCCTTTCAATAAGACTTCTTATGTATCTGTATGGTTCCTGCCAGGTATAAAAAGCCAGGAGAAAATCTGAGAGAACATGAAGCCACTTTGTGGCTTGGAACTTGGTTTCAGGAGACTGCATGGCACACCAGGAGAGACTTGGGGTTTGATACAGGAAAACTGCCTCAAACTAGTTTTCCCGGTCTCCTGGAACCAGATTTCAATCACTGTTCCTGAAAAACTGGCTTTGTGTTTTCTCTGCTTAATGTGCTAAAATCTTGTATTTTTAAGTTGGCCAAATAATAGTCCTAGAAGACAACAGGCATACACTACCACAAGTTATATACAATAATGACTGCATACCTACAGCATAAATAATGAAGACAACTACATAAAATGTTATCGAAACTGAAACATTTTAACCCTGTAATTCTAAGGTATTTTTCTATGCAGAAAGGCTACATTTATGTGAGTAGACCCCGTTCCTTGTATCAAACACACGATCTATCCAGCAACACATAATGTATTGCATATAAATATTTAGGATTTTCAAGCACAATATGCTACAGAGGGTCATGGCAAAATATTGTACTATATCTGATACAGTAATGTAAATACAAAATATATATAATAAAACAGTTCTTTGGATGTATTTGTATGTGTAAAACATTTCAAAAACCTCTAGTTTGCAGAGCAGTTCTTGACATTTCTTCTTCCTTCTCATTCTCTTCTAACCCCCTTCTCCAGTCTCTTTTCTCCTGTTCCCCTCTGTCCTTGCCCCCTGGGCCTGTGCCCTTTCCTGCCCTGCTCGCTGCACCTGTACCCCAGAGCGGAGCTGCACCGTGCTGTGTGACCGCTCCAGCCTTGCTGACCTCCCCAAGGAGTTCCCCTGCGAGGCCGTGTCCATCAACCTGGACAAGAACAACATCAAGTTTCTGTCTGAGAGGGCCTTTGGCACCCTGCCTTCCTTACGCTACCTGTCGCTAGACCACAACAACATCTCCTTTATCACGCCAGGGGCCTTCAAGGGTCTGCCCAACCTGGTGGAGCTCAAGATGGCTCACAATGAGTACATCCGCTACCTACACACCCGGACCTTCACTGCCCTCAAGCGTCTGGTCAAGCTGGACCTCTCCAACAGCAACCTCTTCAACATGCCCGACCGCATCTTCCTGGAGCAGGTTGCCCTCAGGGAGCTCCTCTGCTTCCAGAACAACTTCCGCCGGATCCCAGGGGCCATCCGAGGCATGGAGAACCTGACACACGTCTACCTGGAGCGCAACAGGATCGAGGCTGTGGCCTACAACTCCCTGCAGGGCCTGAGCAACCTCAAGTACCTGAACCTGCAGGAAAATCACATCAACGTCATCCATGACCAGGCTTTCCAGGACTGCAGGCGGATCGAGTACTTCTACCTGAACGACAACCTGTTGAGTGACCTGCCCCGGCATTCATTCAAAGGTCTGAGGCGTCTGAAGATGCTCAACCTGGGCGGCAACCTCTTCACCAACGTCTCCAACACCTGGTTCAGTGACCTAACAGAGCTGGAGGTGCTCTTCTTGGACAGGAACCAGCTCACCTTCATTGAGGAGGGAGCCTTCGAGAACCTGACCAGCCTTATCTCCCTCCACCTCAACAGTAACAACCTGACCTCCCTGCCCTTTTTTGTCTTCCAGCCCATCTACTTCCTGGGACGGCTCTATCTCTTTCGTAATCCCTGGGAGTGTGACTGCACCATGGAGTGGCTCAAGGAGTGGATGGAGAACTACAAGCTGGTCAGGGACATTCCCTGCACCTCTCCCCCCTCGGTAGCTGGGCTGGACCTCAGTTTGGTGGTCTTCACCAAGTCCTTGGATGGGTTTTGCCTGGACCCGGCCGAGCTCAGTGTGACCTCCATCGCACCGACGCCCACTGAGGGCCTGCGCTACACCACAGAGAACAAGTTCAGCAACCTCATCTCCAAGCTCTTGCATCAAGAACTCAGAGAGCCTGGAAACTCCACCGAGACCTTCAGGAATGCGTCACTGCTGGATGGAATAGATGATAAAGTGTCTGCTGGAGTCTTGCACTCCCAGATGAATGTGCTGCTGCAGGCTGTCCTGCCCTGTTTAGCCCTCTGTCTCCTCAATCAGTGATGTTATGGTTGCTTTCCTGATTGATAATCAGTATGTGTCCTTATGTGTTGAACTGTGCCATCTTACAAACACCCCACAATTCATTGCTGGAGATCTGGCAGCACAATGGGAAGGCAACTTTGTTTGGACCTGGCTGTTTTCTGATGTATCATGTGCACCTTCCCTGCTTGCGGACGGTATGTTACTGATAAAGCACACTAATCCTTTTGAAAACCATTGTAACTTCATGCATCAATCTGGGTAAGACTGGGGGTGAGATGCAGAAGTTCTTGCAGATTGAGGCAGTTCATCTGCAGCTGTTGGGTGCTAGAAAGGAAACTACACAAAACTGGTTGGATATTAAAGCCAACAAAAGTTTGTTCTGAAGCCTGGAAACTTACAATCATGTTAGTTTAAGAATTAATTTGACTGAATTGGATTTGCACTACTTTAGCAAGCAAGGGATCCCCTGAAAATATAATAAATTAATTAAAAGTGTTTTAATGAATGAATACTTAAGAATGTGACTTTAAATAAGACCTATTCTGACTTACAGACTATATAATTGCTTGTGCTTTGCATAAGGTGTAATATATAATAAACATTTTAAATAACACTAGACACAATATCTTATATGTTAGTTCTAAATAAGAAAGTGCCGTTCTTGTATGTGATTAGTGTAGGATTCTAGCATATTCAGGCAGGCAACCTTTTTTAAGTGCCACAAAAACCTCTGCAGGTTACTTCAGTTACCGTACAGATGGTATGACCTGTTTTGTTCATTCAATTCAATGACTTTGGATTTCCAAGCAATTCATAAATGCATTAATCTTCTTTAAATGTCAGGATGATATGCTTTACACAGAGCTGCTCTAAAAGCCCTTCCCTCACTTAAACAAATGGAGTAGATTTAGCATTGTGTTTCTTTCAGTTATGGAAATATCTAGGACTGATACAATCTTTCTCTTCTTGAAGTTTAGCAGAGAGCACAAAGGAATTACGGGGACAATTATGTTATGTACATTGTGTATCTTTTTACATTGTGTTTTTTTAAGGCTGGATGCAAATAAAGGGAAAACTTGCAAGTAAGATTTAAAACTATTTCTTTCTTTCTTTCATGCCTGTTTTTAGCAAAGTAGATTTAAATTAATCTTGCACTTTTATAAAGAGAACAGATCTGGCCATTTTGTTTGGTTTGCAGAATCATCAGATGTTTACCACGTTATGTATACTTTATAGACACATTGTTTTGGTATGTGCCATGTTTGTTGTTTAATGTTTTTCACTTAAATAAACAGAGAAATAAGCCAATTACAGATTTTTTGTTAACCTTCTTTGGTTGTATGTTATGAAATACATACGCAAACGTTAAGGAATGACAGGCTCAGCTCACACTGCTTTAACGGGTTAGTCTGTTTTAATGGATTAAAACTTAATATGAAACAAAGACGATTATATCCTTATAGACTGTCCTTCCAGTAAGGATTTATATATACAGTACTGTGCAAAAGTTTTAGGCAGGTGTGAAAAAATGCTGTAAAGTAAGAATGCTTTCAAAAATAGACATGTTAATAGATTATATTTATCAATTAACTAAATGCAAAGTGAGTGAACAGAAGAAAAATCTAAATCAAATCCATATTTGGTGTGACCACCCTTTGCCTTCAAAACAGCATCAAGCATCAATTCATCTAGGTACACTTGCACACAGTTTTTGAAGGAACTCAGCAGGTAGGTTGGCCCAAACATCTTGGAGAACTAACCACAGTTCTTCTGTGGATTTAGGCAGCCTCAGTTGCTTCTCTCTCTTCATGTAATCCCAGACAGACTCGATGATGTTGAGATCAGGGCTCTGTGGGGCCATACCATCACTTCCAGGACTCCTTGTTCTTCTTTACGCTGAAGATAGTTCTTAATGACTTTCGCTGTATGTTTGGGGTCGTTGTCATGCTGCAGAATAAATTTGGGGCCAATCAGATGCCTCCCTGATGGTATTGCATGATGGGTAAGTATCTGCCTGTACTTCTCAGCATTGAGGAGACCATTAATTCTGACCAAATCCCCAACTCCATTTGCAGAAATGCAGCCCCAAACTTGTAAGGAACCTCCACCATGCTTCACTGTTGCCTGCAGACACTCATTCGTACGCTCTCCAGCCCTTCGGCGAACAAACTGCCTTCTGCTACAGCCAAATATTTCAAATTTTGACTCATCAGTCCAGAGCACCTGCTGCCATTTTTCTGCACCCCAGTTCCTGTGTTTTCGTGCATAGTTGAGTCACTTGGCCTTGTTTCCACGTCGGACGATGGCTTTTGGCGCAAGTCTTCCATGAAGGCCACTTCTGACCAGACTTCTCCGGACAGTAGATGGGTGTACCAGGGTCCCACTGCTTTCTGCCAGTTCTGAGCTGATGGCACTGCTGGACATCTTCCGATTGCGAAGGGAAGTAAGCATGATGTGTCTTTCATCTGCTGCAGTAAGTTTCCTTGGCCAACCACTGGGTCTATGGTCCTCAACGTTGCCCGTTTCTTTGTGCTTCTTCAAAAGAGCTTGGACAGCACATCTGGAAACCCCTGTCTGCCTTGAAATTTCTGCCTGGGAGACACCTTGCTGATGCAGTATAACTACCTTGTGTCTTGTTGCTGTGCTCAGTCTTGCCATGGTGTATGACTTTTGACAGTAAACTGTCTTCAGCAACCTCACCTTGTTAGCTGAGTTTGGCTGTTCCTCACCCAGTTTTATTCCTCCTACACAGCTGTTTCTGTTTCAGTTAATGATTGTGTTTCAACCTACATATTGAATTGATGATCATTAGCACCTGTTTGGTATAATTGTTTAATCATACACCTGACTATATGCCTACAAAATCCCTGACTTTGTGCAAGTGTACCTAGAAGAATTGATGCTGTTTTGAAGGCAAAGGGTGGTCACACCAAATATGGATTTGATTTAGATTTTTCTTCTGTTCACTCACTTTGCATTTAGTTAATTGATAAATATAATCTATTAACATGTCTATTTTTGAAAGCATTCTTACTTTACAGCATTTTTTCACACCTGCCTAAAACTTTTGCACAGTACTGTATATATATATATATATATATATATATATTAGTGCCTTGCAAAAGTATTCAGACCCCTGACCAATTCTCTCATATTACTGAATTACAAATGGTACATTGAAATTTCGTTCTGTTTGATATTTTACTTTAAAACACTGAAACTCAAAATCAATTATTGTAAGGTGACATTGGTTTTATGTTGGGAAATATTTTTAAGAAAAATAAAAAACTAAAATATCTTGCTTGCATAAGTATTCAACCCCCACACACTCATTTTTGGCAGAGCCACCTTTCGCTGCAATAACAGCTTTAAGTCTTTTGGGGTAAGTATGTACCAGCTTTGCACAGTGTCGGAGTGATTTTGGCCAGTTCTTCTTGGCAGATTTGCTTCAGGTTGGTTGGATGATGCATTTGGACCGCAATTTTCAAATAGTGCCAGAGATTCTCAATGGGATTGAGATCAGGACTTTGACTGGGCCACTGTAGGACATTCACCTTTTTGTTCTTGAGCCACTCCAATGTTGCTTTGGCCTTGTGCTTGGGATCATTGTCCTGCTGAAAGGTGAATTTCCTCCCAAGCTTCAGTTTTTTAGCAGCCTGAAGCCAGGTTCTTTTGCAGTATTTCCCTGTATTTTGCTCCATCCATTCTTCCTTCAATTTTAACAAGATGCCCAGTCCCTGCTGATGAGAAGCATCCCCACAGCATGATGCTGCCACCACCATACTTCACTGTAGGGATGGTGTGTCTTGAGGCATGGGCAGTGTTAGGTTTGCGCCACACATAGCGCTTTGAGTTTTGGCCAAAAAGCTCTATCTTGGTCTCATCTGACCACAAAACCTTTTCCCACATCGCAGCTGGGTCACTCATGCTTTCTGGCAAACTCCAGATGTGCTTTCAGATGGTACTTTTTGAGTAACGGCTTCTTTCTTGCCACCCTCCCATACAGGCCAGTGTTATGCAGAGCTCTTGATATGGTTGACTGGTGCACCATTACTCCACTCCCAGCCACTGAACTCTGTAGCTCCTTCAAAGTGATTGTTGGCCTCTCAGTGGCTTCTCTCACAAGTCTCCTTCTTGTTTGAGTGCTGAGTTTTGAGGGACGGCCTTTTCTTGGCAGTGCCTGGGTGGTGTGATGCAGCTTCCACTTCCTGATTATTGATCCAACTGTGCTCACTGGGATATCAAAACACTTGGATATTATTTTGTACCCTTTCCCTAATCTATGCATTTGTATTACTTTATCTCTAACTTCTGTAGAATACTCTTTGGTCTTCATTTTCCTTCAGATTCACAGCCTGACCAATGATCCTTCAACAGTGGGGTTTTTATCCAGAAAATGTGACAGCAACTTTAATGGTTCACAGGAGGAGGCCAATGGTAAGGTAATTGTGTCCTCGTTAGGGCAATTTCTTTCATCAGTGTAAACCGGGAGCTTCCACAGCACAGGGGTTGAATACTTATGCAAGCAAGATATTTCAGTTTTTTATTTTGAGTTGTTGTCATTGGAGTTTTGATTCAGAATAAACACTACAGACATCAGATACAGAAAGTTTATTATCCTGCTGGGGAGGCAGTCCTGAAACTTGGTATTAACATGATTTAGTGACAGCAGGAAACTACATTTTTGATCCTCACTTGGTAGGCGAAGTCAGTCTCTATCTAATCAGCTCTAGGATTTTATGTGCAAGTTAATTAATATCAGTAATTTTGGGGGGGTAGGATAATTAAACACAACATTGGAAAAATTCCATCTCAGAAACATTCAGAGCAATTACAAATCAAACATTAAAATAGCATTTGCAGCTACTTATTGTAAGGAATGTGCTATTACGGGGGTTAACTGCTGTTACGCACATTGCATGCCTGTTGAGATAGTGCTGAGGCTCCTCCACAACCCACTCTGTTCTTGGCAGGACTGAACCTTTCTCTTAGCTTCTACAAACCTGTTGCATCACCAGTGATGAAGTACAGGGGAGAACATGTAGTCCCTCATGTGACTGACTGGATAAAATCAGTTGTGGAAAGAAGTCTGAATAAAAACTTACAATACAAAAGTCATGTATGTGGGCAGTTTCATTTGAGGAATGACTCTGCATTCCCTCCACAACAACTGAAATACCTTGCAGACTTGTCTTGTCCCTACAGCAGAGTTTCTCAATGTTTTGCCCTCAAGGCCAGATGACATCACCTGGAACAGTGAATGCTAGAGTGCAACGTACTGGAGCAGCAGGGGAATTGAAGGTATTACATTCTACTGCTCTGTTCTCTAAATCTCGGTTTTGGTTCTGTATTTTAATGACATTTTATTTGACATTTTGAAAAGAGGGGTTAGCTAAATGTAAAAGTAAAAGTGCTCCTTTTGTAGCTCACATCTCTTGGTCACCTCTTCATTTGCCAAAAAAATAAATCAGATATGAACATGCTGAGCACTGCAGCTACCCAGACATGTCAAGAATGTTGTCGGAATGAAGGAATGCAATGGAACAAGAACAGGTTTTCTATTTAGGTAAAAGGTCAATACATACTGTTCACCCGAGAGGAGTAGAACTCATGTATTAACCAAATCAATTACTCTGAGCTGCGACATAAAACAAGCAGGCTCCAATAGTAGAGTTGGGACTGTGTTGCGTCCCATACAAATTAGAATATTTTTTGTACATATTTATGAAGGTACTGCCACCCTATTGTTATAGATGTTCAATCCATCATTTAGCTGTCTGAATGCACCGGTACAGTCCTACTTTTAATGACTACATATTCTTGTTACCATTACTCCAAAATAATAATTAAACAAAAAAACAAAAAAAACAACACACATTATTGGGTGGAGAGTTAGTGGTAGGGTCCTGCATTCAGGTTTAACTTTAAATGTAATAAAGTATAAAATAGAATTCCTTTGTGTCTGTGTAATACCGAGCTGCATGTGGTGTTTATGAGAAAGTAAAAACTGGACCACTGTGAATGTAAAGAGCAAGTGTGACACCTCAATATGTGGCCAAAGACGCAAACCGTGCGTCACTCCAGCAGACTAGAGGAATGCCTTGCTTCTACGAAACAGAAACTCACAAGCATTTCCAGTAAATGATTGAATAGCAACAGCTACCAGCTGGCTTGGTGCCTTACAGAACCTGTTCCTGTTGTGGTTTTGAGTCTGCAGCTTTTAATGCGCATGTTTACTACACAGTATGTATAGTTTATAAAATATCTGAAATGAGGATAAGGGACAGTAAAGTTTAAAAAGTGTTTTTTGTTTGTCTGTAGTTACTTGTGGGTGATAAGCATGCCCAACTTATTAACATTTTTGCTTGACATTGACCAGTGCTCATGTACAATAACTGAGAGTGGTACACTCAACTTGAACAGAAGATCCTGTTGTCAAGGTTTACAGTATACTGTAATGTCCGGTTTGAGACGTATATGCAATTGTTTTTACAATGTCTCCCCTGAGAATAAATGGAATTCTGCCTGGTGTGTTTTCCTGCATAATAGATATGGGATATTTTCCCTTTTCTTTACCTCTGAAATTGTCTATTTCTGCATGTCCCCTGGCATCAGGAACGGTATTTTATCCAATACAGCACACTAATCCAACTAATGTAGGTGGTGAGGAAGTGTTGCAGATCAACGCCACTGTAACAAACACTAGAAATACACTGCAGTCACCCCTTTGAGAGTTAATTAACTGTATGCCTACTGCATCTTACTGCTGCCCCTCAAGTGACCGGTGACTCTAAAGGTTTATGGGCACACTATATAGTTAATGGGGATGTGCTATGAGAGTTAACTGACCCTGAACATGTTAGGAAGTTTATAGCAAATACATTTCAATTTGAGAATGCACTATGTTTGTAAGTGACTGTTTAATGGGATAGGTAACACAAGCAGAACACCTTGGAATCCTGTTGATTACTGTCAATTATATTTTTGGTCATTATATCTTAGGTGTGTTTTGAAAGGGTAAGGAGACAAAAGACAGATGACTGTGCATATATAAAAAAGATGAATCAAAGGCGTTTTACTTGTTGAACACATAAAAGGAAGTATATTTAAAAAAAACTGGTTCAGACTAGAGCTGCTTCTCATTTTCAGAGGAATTTACACAGGGCAGTTAGAAGACAACAGTGAGATGCACACAGCTTTTTTAGTTTTGTCTTGATGCACAAACTGGCTCTTTGCTTACACAGTATTTGCTTGCAAATTGTGCGCATCTCCTTGAAACAATTACATACAGAATAAAAATCAGCATTTTTTTTTTCTTTTGATTAAACTTAATTAAAACATTAATACTCTCAGACGACACATTTTTCTGCAATGGCGAATCCGGTACATTTTCTTCCCCCTTTTTCTTACAACAAATTAAAATCGAGACAATTTACAAACACATCTCCACTACATGATTAATAAAAACCAGCTGTTTATAAAGTTGCCCAAAATGCAAGGGATGTGCATAGGTTTACATTTTTTTTCCATAAATATTGAATTCCCTTCTGGTGCGTTTGTGTATTTTCCAAACTAATGGAATGTACTCTGCTGTTGATTACAGTAGTTTGACACTGATAACACCAACAGCATGAAAGCTTAAGCTTGCAACTGTCCACATGCATAAGACCTCATTCAAATCTCTAAAACATTTATGTACCTCTTTAAAGAGACAGTATTGCTGTGAGGGGCAGGCGTGTTAGAAGAAAGGTAAAAAAAATGAACAGCTTTAAGAAAAAATAAAAACACCCGAATGAATGCATTTTAATACACATACACACTCCTTTCACTTGCCTGATTCAAACAAAATATCTAAGTGAATAAATGAGCAGTTTTTAAATCATGAAATAACACTGTAGTTTTACCTACTTAACATCTGTCTACACTAGAGATGGGATATCATACAAGGCAGCATTCAGTATGCAGGTTACGCTTGTGCTCGAAATTGAAATCTCTTCCAATTTAAGTACTGTATAACCGATGACACATACTGTGTTATGGGATGCACATATATTTATGATAAATAGAATATGCTTTGTTATTATTTATTTTTACATTTAAAATCTGTACCTGTGAGTAATGTCATACTGTCTCTTTAAAAATTCTCTATAAAATGTTGCCTCCTATCTATAAGGACATGACAATATTAAAAAAAATGTTATGCAACACTACGTCTAGGTAGTCTGTAGGGGCCGAGACCTATTGACTTAAGGTCATTTACAACGAGGTTTCTCACTGTTTGAGGTGTTGTTTCAGGGAATGATGAAGTTCTGCAAAGAAGCATTGACAGGAGGGTCTAATAGACCCAGGAGACAGGCACCCACTGTGGGGTAGTGCACACAATGTCGATAGCTTCCTCCAGGTGTCTGATGGTCTCATCAATCTCGTTGTTGATGATCGTCAGGTCGAAGTAGTGCGCGTACGTTTTCTGTAAAATTTCGGATTCCTTCTGCAGCCTCTGAAGGGATTCATCCTGAAAGAACAAGGAATCAAACTAAGATAAAGGACAAGGCCCTGTGTATAGGTCTGTTTCTCTTCTAGCAGCCCTGCACACATGGGTACCCAAGCAAGAGCACAATCTTATATCCTTCAAGGTCACAGTTCTGTGTTTTTTAAGTTATTGAACTTATTAAACATGTCTTTGCATTGGGCTGTTTCTTTGACTATGACCTTCAACACACAAGCTTTCACATAGCAGGATTATTTCAAATTTGACATGAACTCTTATTACATGCTCTGGAAGTTTGTTATTTCATGGCACAGACAGATGCACTGCTACCGCCCCCCTTTTTTTCTGCTGCCCTGATCCTTTTTTTACCTTGCATCAACCAGGTTTTTGGCATCGGCAGAGAAGTCAGACTTTCGTCTTTGCTAATGAATATAAGTACAGTGAAGCAAGGCTTTATCCCATCATAATAATAGTAACTTTGCTATGTAATTGCTATGTACTCCACCCCCTCCCATCTCTGTTTGGTTTAGAATAGCCTAAAAATTGGTTTGCTACTACATGGATTTGTTTTGTTTTGACATTGGACATGAACACACACCATGGACAATTAAAACATACAGGTGCTAAACATCCAGAGACCAGCACAGATTAATATCTAATATCCATAGACTAACTACCATTAATACTTACAGGTAATTTTCTGCACCACCTGGGAAGCTAAGTAGAATGAGAGGGAATGCAAGAAAATAAAGGAAAACCATGCACAGTGGACAGCAAAAGTAGATATATGATAGGCGGTGGTACAGACACTATGGAGGCATTTGAAACGCATTGTACAGGACAGCATGCCAACCTATTTTACATAGAGCAGATAATGCAAATACAAGACACACAATTCAAGCTATAAAGAACAGTTAAGTGTATGAAACAATGTGTTTATACGAACAGCTACTGCAGTTCTACTTGGGATTTAAGGTCATACAGGCCCTGCCTTGCCATGTGTGCAATCAGGCACTATCAATCCTAATAGAACTGCAGCAGCCGTATATAAAGCCTATTTTGAGGAAGTGGCCTGTACTCATGAAAAGAGGATTGCGATGAGGACAGTAATTCAACAGTAAAGAAAGACGAAACCAAAGATGGCAGCAGTGGTGGTTTTGTTTTTTAAAGAGGTCACTGGCCAAAAGCTCAACAACAACAACAACAAAACTGTTGAAATGAGCAAAATATAAAACCATTACAAAAGGTAGATAAAATGATGCAATTCTGGAAGTACAGAACACATACGTGAAAATGGACTGAACAAGTTTCAATACACTGTTAGTAAAAGATACAAACACACAGGGACCAGCATGAAGAACATGAAACGGCTGGAAATGTGCACAGATTCATAGAGTTCTAGAATTCTCAGGAATGAATGTATTCCTAAAATAGATTCATCTATTTTTCATTTATCCACCCCCAGACTACCCAGTCAATTAAAACCTCCGGTTTCAAGTAGTTGCAGGAGAAGATGTTTTTGGTGTAGCGGCAATATAGAAAGCTTTTAAAACAACGAGGAAGCTTTGGTTGTTCCCCCATATTTTGTTTCAGTTAATCAGAACATATGTGACTCTGCAGAGATCATATTTTGTTATAAAGTTTAAACCCCTCTCCCTGATTGTTGTGTTTGCTGTGCCATCTCAATCTATTTGCAAGATCATTTCAGTCCATTCTTTTGTTAATCCAGAAGTGCATGCCTTTAACATTTTAATAATGTGTTGTTTACTCAGTCTCTGGATGTTATGTGCATTACAATAATTGCAGCTGTGTAGAAAAGCCTGCCTGATGTAAGAGGTAAGCCAAGGGGAACTGGAATGAAAAAAGCAACTGTTTTGATTGTGGCCAGGGAGCAGAATTAGTGTAGCCAGAATTAGTATTGAAGAAAGAGCTCAAAACAGTGGAAAGCCACAGCAAGCTTTTCATTTTCAGTTCCAATAAAATGCAAGCACACTCCTGATAACAAAGACTTCTCTATTTTCTGCATTTTTCAGGGAGGGTGGGGGGTTTACTCTCTTTTAGATCTATTTCATACCCAAACCATGAAACTAATTAACTAACTGCAGGAGATAAAGCACCCCTATGCATTACTGCAGTAGCCTGACACAGATAGATCAATTACACTCCCCTTCAGTCCTGTTAATAAGCAGCAGAGTGGGGAGTGCAGATCATTGCATTCTGGGACTGTGTATTTTGTTTAGTAGTGGGCTCTCACCTCATTGATGCCAGGGGTGATGGTAGGTGCAGCAATGAAGACAACGTAGGGAGCAAACTCGGCCGTTCTCAGGACTTTCAGAGCCTGTCAACAACAACCAAAAATTAAAAAAACATAATCAGTCAGCTGGCTTCAAGAGACAGTGAACTGGAGGTGTAACTGACAAACAAAAGAGCACTATAGAAAGACTACAGTTTGTAAATAGACAAATTGTAATTTAATCCAGCCTCCTACCATAAGAACTATTATATTTATTTATGTAAACAGCAGCAGGTGGTTTTCAAAACATCAACAGCTGCCCGCCAGTAGAATAGTGCTGGGGAGCTCAGGGGTGAGGTGGCGTACCTGTGGTTCTACGTCTAGTATTGCTATCAGTCCCTGCTCGTGGATCTTGCGTATCGTTTCCAGTCTTGTCCCGTACATGGCGTCCTCGTGGCTGCCATACTCCAGATAATCGTTGTTTGAGATGTCCTGCATCATTTGGTCATGTGTTACAAAGTAGTAGTTCTTGCCGTTTTCTTCATCTTTCTTTGAAGGTCTGGTTGTGTCTGTGTAACATAAGGAGAGTGGGTGGGGGTGGGGTGGGGTTAGTTCACAGCGTAGCTTAAAAACAAGTTTGATTATTTCTCAGTAATGGAATGGCAAGTAAAGCAAGTCACACTAACCACTAATAAATAAAAAAGTGTTTCTTTAGAATACTGTGTTTATTTTTGTAGTCTGACTGACTTTACTACTTGTTTTAGTCTCTACTGTTTTTTTTCTTTGCTGCAGCCGACCCTGCCTTTGTTTCCCTTCTTGGTTTCAGTTTGCCGGACGGATAAACATGACAACCATTTTTTTTAAAACAAATCTCTGTTCTTGGCTTCAATTATGCTGTTATTATAGGGTTATAGAACAACAAATGTCTGCTGTCGTACGGCAAGTACTGGTATAAACCACAGTCCTATAATTCTTATACAGGTGCACTCCACTTAGAACGTACTGCAAGGGACAATGGAAATCAGTAGTTTATAAACGAAGTACGTAGTAAACACAATTCGAAATGTTGTATGTAACTGCGAACATAAGTACCTTAAATATAAACAACACAAGAAAGCTTAATTGCCAAAGAAATGTTTAGTACAATTTTACGAATTTATATTTTCGCTGAATGTATACATTATACATTTAAACTGTATAACGGCTGTGCCAACAAAAACACAGAAGAATAAAAGTAAACAGCAACTGCTTTTCTTGTCTGACGTCACAAATGCCACTGTGACTGTCATTTGCTGTCCCGGATACACCTTATTTGCGCAAAATAACAACCTGTGGAACAGGAAAACTGTACGTATTAAACAGTATAAACGAGTCAGCTTTAAACAGTGTAATTCCCCATTAAAGCCCATGTTGTTTGGCAGGGACATGCCTCCTCAATACGTTGTAAAGGGAACTCTGTTCTAACAGTGCACCTGTATACTGCTTCATTATTAATACACTGTGAAATTCCAGCTGCATTATTTTGTATTCATGAGGTAAGGTGGCTGATTGTGATGTTACAGTTTTGAATTTACTTTGCAATTGAATGAGAGGTGCCTCAGGTAAGTTTTTTTTTTTATTTTTTATTTTTTTTATATATAAAGTAGGTGACTATCGTACTGATATTAAGAGTAAAGCACAATAAAAACACAGTACGGTACGGCTGATGTCATGAACTGGTTTTCACCACAATGTGTCAGCAGGCAAAATGTGCGCTTCGATTGGCTGAATGATCCTCAGCAGTCTAGAATGCCTTGGAACATGCCACAGCAATACCATTAGCCCTTAATTATGATCCATGGAACATTATACTGTAGGTGTAAACTAACACAGATGAATACAATTACTTTACCTGTGGCCATTTGGAGCAGGGCCAATACGAAATACAATATCCAACCTTGTCCTTTAAAGGCAAGGGTGATGTATGGTCCAACAACACTATTCCTACACACACCCACTAGGGAAATATAGGCTACATTAGAAATCAAATTCATGCTACCTATACCTTGGCACAATGCAAGATGAGGTAATTAGGATTGGGATTGGTTTATGTATCTAATGCCTGGTTCTCACTGGATCATTTCAGTGCTTCCAAGATTGTTTACTTTTTACACGGTTGATCAAATTAGGCAAGCCAAGACCACTTACTGACTCTTTTCCACTTTTTTCCAACGGATATCTGATCCCAGATTAATTTTAAATGAGCTAATCTCACATTAAAACATATAAACTGGATGTATTTATCTGACGAAACATGCAATAAATTTGCAAAACAGAGCATCCTAAGCCCCATACAAACTGCAGTAATCTATTTTAGTTTCCCTTCCTATCCCAATATATTGAATTTTCTGCTATAGATCACATGCTAAACGAGCCCACCGAGACGCACTATTCTTTGGGTCTCAGGTCGGTTTGATCGCCCCAGGAACAACTTGCATCTGTCTCACTGATCCTCAAACCTGGGAGCAGACAGTTTGCTCAAAGTGCAGTTCATCTCAGTAAAACCAGACATTATGTATTATATTCTCGCCAACGTTTTACAAAACAGCAACAGTCAAAAGCCTTTGATACTTCTGTATTCAGAGAATGTGCACCTCACAGAAGAGTTTGGCAGCTTTACCATTAGAGCATAACCAGAATCAATAATGGATCAGATGTCCCTATTCCCTCTCCTCGTAGCTTAAAATAAAATGGCTTTGCATCTGCAATAAAACCTGGAGACTGACTGTATTTCAGCCCCGGAGTGGTTCTTACCAGCCCAGATAAAAAGCAAGACTGAGTGTTGTGGTCTCAGCTGAGTTGAATGATGAAATAGCATCCCACTACTAGACGTGACTTTTTGTGAACAGATGTTTCCATAGAGCTGTATGCGATGCCTATAATTCACACAAATCAGAAATAACCTCATTTATAAATGGAGCTGACATGCAGAGATTTCTAGGGGACTTACAGAAGTCTTTGAGAACAAAGCGGTCAGCTGGTGCTTGCCTCATGACTGGATAAATACCGTGACACAGCTGGCGGGCCTATTGGCTGAGATTCCTGAGTATGTAAATTGCATTATAGCTTATCCCAGGCAGGAAAAAGCATGGTTTCCTATTTGGAAACCATTTAGACATCAAATTTTTAAATGGAGGACTGCTACTTGCAATTTTTTACATAGTTATTATTTAAAATAACTTACATAGTTATTTATTTCTTCAATTTATTTATAGATTTATCTAGTTCTATGATTGAATCTGAATCACAACCGGCTATACAGAAAATTATATGGACTTACGTGGAATGGGGTATGCAAATCTGTCGGGATGTTTTGTGATGAGTGTGTTCTTGATGTGTCTTCTACCAACTCCATGAGCACCTGTGATTAGACAAAAACTAAAACATTAGCCCGAAAAACACCTTTAAAATATTTTTCAAGGAAAAAAAAGAAAAAGAAGTTACCTAATAAGACTAATGTTTTCCTTTTGAATGCAGGCAATTTCACTACTTCTTCATATGTGACGAGATCTAGTTGGTCAAAGACTGAAAAGAAAGAAATCAAATACGTAAGTGTACAAGAGAGATAAATCTAATGCGGCAGTTCAATTTTAATGACTTATTAACAACACTCTCATGCCCATTACCAATAGGAAGAGGTGCCTTAAAAGATTGAGACTGTGTAGCAGCACTTGACAGTAAATTCCAGTCTGCTATTATCTCAAAACAAACTACTGGATACAATACTGACTGTGAAACATGCCACAAAACTCCTTTTAAAATAGCTTAAGTTTTTTTTTTCTTTTTAGTGCTCGTATCAAGATATTGTTGCAATCTTATTCCATGCTTCACAGGCCTAAGTTCCCCATCCTTTTGAAGAAATTATTATTCAGGGGAGACATGGAAGAATATGCATCAAGAAAATAGGTTTTAGCGAACCAGAATATATACACAGTTACTGACAAAGGTTACAAGACAATTGTATTCATTTTTTACTTCGTAGGAGCTGGTTGTTCATTAAAGACTTACATTAAGCAGCATTCCACAAAAGAGACAGAAAGAATCTCTACAGGAGGGATGACCAATTCCAGTCATGGAAAGCCATCCCACCCCAGGTTTAAAAATAAGATCAAATTAAACACTGAATTACTCTAGGACAGGGTGTGGATGTTTCACACTGGTTCAATTAAACAATTTAGAAATTAGACGACGGAATGACTTAAACCAATCAAGCCAAATTAGCCCTTCATAGCACTCGTTTAAAAAACAGAAAAAAATGACTACTGTGGATCTTTTTGTGGAAAGCGGTCATTTTAAAGCTACAGTATTGTATTCCGTCTTGTTCCCCCAAATTGTTATTCTGCTGCAACCCTGCCAAATATACAATCTTAATTTCCTGTTAGCACTTGATTGTTACTTTTAAGCAAGATCTGAATGCTGTAGTGTTGATACGAGAAACTGAGGATTAGTGTTACAACCCTGGCACACAGACAGGGGATACAGGCACCTGGACACTCAAAATAATGACTGTTTTTGCAGCACTCCTAGAGCAGGATTAAATAAGACAAATATAGGGCTACTATAGATGCAGCACCATTTTCAGTACCTGAAGACCATGTCTCCAATACAACATGACTATAACGGTGCTATAAATCTGATGTTATCCAGCTCCTGAATGGTGCTTGCTTGGGTTACAAGCAATTTTTCCACATACAGGGAAATGACCACAACACACAATTTAGATGGGCAGGGATGGCCAGGGAAGCAGGGGGCTTGATGTTTTCTTAATGTGCCCCGTAGCAGGTGCTAACAAAAGTAACTGACTGGGCATTAAGCCACGTTAGGTACAGTAATGTTTGGAAACAGCAAGTGGAGTCCTCGCTATTCCCTGAATTCAGACAAAACGACACAGGAACACTTGCTTTCACAGGTGCCAACAGGAAAAAGACTTTCTAACAAAACAACAGAGAAAGGGAGTGAGCGAGGGGTGGGGACAGCGAACAGTATTTTTTGGTTCCATGCTGGTGTTAAAGAAACCAAAAAAATATTAAATAAATCCATACATACATGCATTCTCACTAAATAAAAAAAGGTAAGAAGCAAAAAAAGAGGCTTTGTCACTCAGTGTTACTTACATGCACAGAGGCCATTGGGAGGAAGACAGCATGAAAAATGTACAGGGGGGTCATTGAGATATGGTTCAATTACATCAGTTAACCAAAAATATGTATCACAGAAAAAATACACACAGTAAAGCTAGCATGCAGTATTTCAAAGAACACAGCAAATTCTAAAGTCACACTTAACAGTGCTAACACTGCAGTTAGATCAACTAACCATTGTTGAGAGCCCAGTGGAAGTATATAAAACATGCTTTATTTTTTTAATTTTTTATAATTTTATAATTTTTTATACTGTAATAAAACATTACCCTCGCCCAACATGCAGATAACACATATTGACTGAGTAGCTATGCAGTACTGCAGGCTGTAGAGACTGTGAAATGTTCTAGCATCCTGAAACTAGGTCCTATAGCACATTAAGATGATTTTGGACTGGCAAACTCTTGACTTCCCTGCACAACACTGTGAAATATTATTTATTATGAATCCCTGTAAATCAAATAATGTATGTTAATTAAGTTTACAAATTTGAAGAGAAACATATTCCACTGTCTTCCACAGAGTAACAATTGGAGCGTGACTTTTCTGCAATCTTCAGGTCTCAAATAATTGCAGTCTTGTGACTATTTTCCAGTTAATTTTCTAGTTATACAGATACGTTGGCCACAGAATCATAATGAATTCAAGAAAAACAAGAACACCTATTTAATAGTTTTTTTTAGTGTCACCAAATATTTAAATGTCGGCTGGATTGTAAACACGGTATGCTACATACATGCATCATCAGACGGAAGTACAGAATTTTGAATCTGAACATGAATTTGGCCCAAGACACAAGAACTCTCCTGAATCTGGAAACAGGCTGAAAGCCATAAAATCATCTGGACCTCTGTATAAAACTGTAAACTAACATGAAACTTTTAATATCACATTGCTGAGCCCCCAGTACCACTTCTTACAGCACAGCTTGTGTTCCATGGAAAGAGGACTTTGTTCTTCCGTCTGATTAGGACAAAACCCTACTACTGAGATCGGACAACAACTAGCTTTAAAAAAAATAGGCTAGATTCTTTCTACAATGGATCTGGAAACAAAAGCTGAAGGTTGAAATTAAAACGATTAATATAAATACAGGCATTTATGAAGAGTACGGAAGTATGAATAATTGATGATCTTCTCCATTACACTGTAGTCTGTCCAAAGTGTGTAATGCAGAACAACAACTGGGCTCCAAGGTCACCTTGTGCATGAATTGAGCTCTTACCTATTTGTGGCTGTGACCTTACACATTTTGTTTCTAAATAAGCACTAATCGTCATCATGCAGTCCTGCAGTACAACATTAAATATATTAAACCAAAATAAAATAAAATAAAATAAAACAAAAAACACATCATTGGTAGAAGAACAAAAACAATCTGTGCTCTATTTTTACAGCACCTGCGTTGTGCTTTGCTAGGTATTTGTCTTTGTACTGCTTCTTCTTCTTGCCAAACCAGGTACAGCTGGCTTGTTGCTCCTGTTTGGTTTTCTCCATTGCTATACAGGCTACACGCCTAAAAACAGAGGACAGAGAGAGAAAGGAAAGCACAGGACAGTTAGCTTTTGTACCTGCTATCCTGAATGTCACATGACTAGATACATTTGCAAACTGACTAGGAGATTTTCTATTTTTGATATGGTGGGTTTACAATGTAAACACCATTCTGGTGGCAACTGGCTGTGACTTACAAAACTGGACACACAGTAGGGGCATACCATTACCTACATTCATAGCACGTTGTGCAACAATAACTCATTTCGCTGCCTTCAATAGACCTACCAATCAAAGCCAGAACTCACGAATAAGCAGGTCACCATGACCAAAATGATCACTCTCAAGAATGCATGCAAATGAAAATCCATATCAAGTTTCATCACTTTTAAATCTAAAAAATATACTTTTAGCAGAAACGCATGTACATCACTGCCGGCTAATACAACGGATCTTTGCGTGAAGTTTCATTGTATGGCAGAACTCACCATTCCTGAAGTTCTGGAGACGGGATGAGGCCTGCTGTCCCGTTCTTAGTATTTTCCAGTTTGCCCTGCCACCAGTTGTGATCATCCTTACTGATAATCTGGATGATGTCACCCACCAGGAACTTGATGCCGGCTTCCTTGCAGGGGATAAGATCATCCTTTGCTGGATCGTATTCAAATTGTGCTCTTACATATATCTGCAAGACAACATGTCCGTTAAAACAAACAAACACACACCAGTTCAGTTGTGAACGAGGACAACACAATTGCAGTGCGGTTTGTCTAGCAATCTGTTGGTACAGCAGGAAAAGCAAGCGGTGAAGATGTAAAAAGTAAGGTGATGCAAATGTGAACACGGATGTTGAAAGCTGTTTCCTGTATTGTTATTTGAAGACAACATGCAGAGGTGTTTACAAGTTAAAAAACAAAACGAAAGAGGAGGGCAAGCATCAGTATCCCAGGGTTTTGTCGAAACCCACACTAAGATTCTAAACTTAAGGATCCATCCACCCAGCCCAGGATTCAAAACAGAATATACAAAATGTTGCTTGTTGTAGAAGCTCATATTAGGTGCTATAATATATCCCCCCACCCCCCTGTAACGCAGGCTATTTGGTGCAAGATGCCTACTGTGCTTGCATACAATTCCAAAGGTAAAACAATTGTACATTTTAAGTTGTGCTACATTTGCTAACAATTTCCCCTTCCCATCCCTAAACAGTGTACATTATCAAACTTTTCATAACCTACTGCTGCCACCAGATGGATGCTGCCTTAATCAAAGATGTTTTAATAAATATAATTTCTATAGTTAACCATACTGACATCAGTCCTTAATCTGACACAGTAAGCATGGAGATTATCAAAATGATGTGCCATGATACGCATGTATCAAAGATAGAGGACTCATGTTGGACAGCAACAGAAATGTTGTCATCATAAACTAGATTTTCAATCCTAGTTTGAGTTTACCCAGGAAGGATCAAGAAGCATTGCTATGGTATCTTATCAAAACGTCAAACTGCAAAAAAGTTACCCATATCCCAAAACCACATCTCCCTGTTTCTGAGATAAAGGGAAGGAGTTGTTAATAAAAACTTTGAATACTCAGTTTAAAGGGTTAAAGAACACTTCTGTTTACAAGTTTTGTGAATGCAAAGTTTTAATGAAGCGATCAGGTGTGTCTTTAAAACGTAGCGAGACAACGCATCAGGTCTGTTGTCAGCAGCCAAACAGACAAGGAGAAAATGAATTGTCCTCAAAAGAGCATGTCTGACAACAAAGCAAGACTAATAATTCACTGCACAAGATTCCCATGTAGAAATGGTTTTATATATAAAAAAATACTATAAATGAGGATCCATTGAATTACTTAAGCACTGGAGAATAATTATTTCCACGCTGTGCCTGTAGCATAAGCATGTGTTACTCAGTTTTTAATGAAACAAACACCCCAGCGATCTACGTCTTAAAGGCACCCCTGAAGGAACAGTATGAGGGTATTAAAATAAAAAAATAAAGGTTTAAAAACATGAATAAAATAATATAGTAGCATCTTGTGCTGTGCAAGACTGAGAATATACTAGGGATATACTGACACCAAACGCTATTTTTTAATTTTTAAAAATTTTTCTTTATAGCACTTGCTGAAAACTGCAGCTGTTAAAAGCTAGTCTCCAGTGGCAGCTATACTGTGTTAAGCAGAAGTAATCTCTCTCCTCCTTCCATATTGTATGTATAATGAACAATAAATTACAAAACATCGTGCATGCTTGCAGTTTGTACATTTCATTTTAGGCAGCACATGTTATTTATTTTGGTACAAAAAAAACATGATGGTATATTCTAGTTTGGTATTAGTGTATCACCAGGTTATACTATGCCTAGTGTTAATGGATGGAAGTGTCTATTTAGTAAGCTGTGTGCGTTAAATGCGTCATGCTTTTGCAAGGTTAGCACATACAGTAAAGTATGAAATGGAAAGGGGAGTGGGTGAGCTAACTACATACAGCTACAGTATGCCTACAATGAAAAAGGTTTTATTGCACAAGTCTATTCACCTGTCGTCCTTTTGGTTGGGTAGTTAATGGAATGTCCTGCAGAATAAAGTCAACCCATGAAAGAAAAAATGTACCGTTTACTGAGGTGGAAATAAAAACACACTTGCAGCATGTCTTCACATTTTCATTCAAACTAATTGTGCACAGTTGACAACGATCAGTGTTTGCAGTGCATCAGTCCGCTAAAGAACACCAGACAGATCACTGATGCAGCAAGCTAGAAGAAGCAGATAAGAGGCCACCACCTTCAGCACCAAACCAGATCTTCATGGAGAACACGCTATCGCAACTGCATTACAAAATAAAGATTCCTTAATATACTCAAACCCTTAATATTCCAATGGATATCACTGAATCACTGGCTTTGGAAAAAGTTAGCAGCACTTTAAGGACTGTTCAGCTGTTTTGCTATTAAAAAAAAATATATATATATATATATATATATATATATATATATATATATATATATATATATATATATATATATATATATATATATATATATATATATACATATATATATATATATACACACATATATATATATATATATATATACACACACACAAGCATGAAGCACTCTGATATTCTTAAAAATGTACATCCCAGCAATGACTGACTACAAAGAGCAAACACGGTTTGACATGAATCTCTGGATGTGCAATAATGTAATGCTTTTGCAAAGGATAGCAGTTTCCCTCCCTACTGCAATAATTTCTCACCAATGTGACAGCTTATTCAATGCTGAAGATGCTGGCTGGCCCAAGCTTCGTTAGGAATGCACAGGAAGTCGCAGCCTCTTTATATTGAATTGCCAGGTCAGTGCCTTTACAGTGCAAGTACATGGAACACAACAGCAGAGGGCACACCAATTTGAGAACTCAGATAGCGGAAACTACACCACTCCTCTCAGAGCTCTCCTGCAAAAAACACTGGGTACTCCATGACAGGAAGGATTCTTAGGCTACAATTAATTATTATAATAATAATAATAATAATAATAATAATAATAATCCAAAACTCTTATGAACGATAATGCACCATCTCCTTCTGATTGTATCCATAAAAAAATTAATAACCCTAGAACTGTAAGGATTTCAGCTAAAGCGGTCTAAAAAATATACATATATATAAAAAAGAAATGAAATAATACACAGTATAATCAACCCCTTGAACTCACACATCTTTAAAGTTCAAAACAAAAAAAAAGGATCCATCTTACACAACAATTTTTTTTAAAAATAAAATCTGTACCACTCAAGTTAACTGGCATTCAAGAGAAGTCCCATCAGACACAGAAAATAAAAACACAAAACTAAAATAAAACAATGACAGATGAGCACCAACGACTAAAGGGTGGATTTTGTTTTCTTCACTGGAGATGGAAGCCTTACCAAAACGGAATTGTTAATGCTGGTGTGCCCATTAGCTGGGGACTGTCTGGAGGTAGAGGGGGACTCTCTCTGAAATAAGACACAACATTCAGTAACAAGAGAACAGCAGTCAACCATAACACATAGCGGCAACAGTCTGGGAATAAAAGAAACACAGAAGCCAAAACGCTACATACAGTACTAGGTATCAGAAAAGGGAGCTTTGAAACTACGGTTTATTAGACATTTGTGTTTCTGCAAATACTGTACCCTGATGACCTATTGACTTTGGTAGTAAGATCACAACACAAGCCCTGAAGTTTACTCCTGCTTAGGAACACCCTGATCTAACAAGCATCTACATATCTGCACCTCTAGGGAGCTGCTGGTCTTCATTATGAGTTGAAAAAATATCATGTGCAGGGCGCTTTGTGAACACAATGTTATCTTCACACGCATTGCTCCTGAGGAACACTGGCTTAATTGCGCATATTACTGTTAGTCCTTGAATCCCTGGCGCTACCTGCAACTTCAACCATTAAGCACCTTGGCTACTTAAAAAAAAAAAAATCAGTACTACCCAAGATCTATTTAAATGTTTTATTTATTTATTTTTTTACATTTATTTAAAACTATTTTGTATTAGGTGTTATTTCCCTGACCACAAACGTTGTCCTGCCATTTATGGGTTTTTCTCTGCATAAGAAAACAAAAAGACAAGTCACCAGGACAAAACTGAAGGGTTATAGTATAGTTGTTTTTTCTTACATTAACATTATGCAGTTCCTCCCATAGCCACTAAGTGGAGATGAACAGCAGCAATTGAGAACATCCCATTTTTTATGAAGGCAAAGCTCTCTATTAAAGATATGAACCACATACAGTACGGTAAGCACTAATGTGAAGGGATACAACAATCCCCAACATTTAGCATTGCTAATTTAATATCAATGTCATTATCTGCAGTTGAAAGTTATGCGTCAATAAAAAGAAGCAATTTTTGAAATGGACGAATTTGCATTGCTTTTATAAAATGGCTCACAATTGACTCCATCACCAATGCTTTAATAACATTAAACTTACAGCAGCAGACAACTTGATAGAGCACGCCACACTCTAAATCAATAAACATGTTGGACTAGAAGACTATCCATTCCAAGACAGGCTACTGTTCTGGTACAGAATGATGAAACTTCTGCTATACTGGTATTTAAACCTCCTTGGACGCCTGTAAGCGTGGCACGTAGCATTTTCCTGGCAGTGCGGATAATGGTATGTTTGTTAGTACATGGATATGGAGATGGGGCTGAGCAGGTTCAGCCGTCTCCCAGGGTTCCGGTATCTTTGTTGTAAAATTGGTGCGCAGAGAATAACAGCTCAGGCAGATCCAGTCTCCCAGATAGCGTTAACAAACAAACAGCCACCAGCAGGCAATTAGTAAGTCACAGGGGCATTGAGAAATAAAACAAAAACCACGAACCCCACAACAGCAACAATATGAACACACTTATTAAATCCATTACCTCACAAGATGAAGACTGATTGCGATAGCTTGGCACAATCTTGAATGTGATGCTCCCTCTCATTTCCCTCTGTTTCAAAAAGGAGGAGGAAAAGCAGGAGGTATTAAAAAGTCAGCGGTGCACTGGGTACCTCTTAGATTAAACTTCTACAGACAGGATTGATGAAATAAACACAAGAGTTAGCGGCCAGGGCTGCTTCAATAACAGCCAGTGCAACATGCTGGAAAATAAACGCACCTCAAAAACACTGCCTTTCTACTATATAGAAAACTATATAGAAGACTATATAGAAAACTATATAGAAGACTATATAGAAGACTATATAGAAGACTATATAGAAGGTTCTATAGGGTCATTCTTTTTTTTCCTCAACACTAATAACCACCTCAACTTTATTAGTGAGCTATTTATTTCCAACAATGTGAAAAGAAAATCTTCAAATCACATACACCAGATACATGCACTACCCTCCAACAAGTGTTGCGACAGATAAGTAAGTAGCCAATTTTACCCTACTCTTTTCAACAAAGATGCAAAGTTTATTTATGGGGTCTAAAACAGTGCTAAATACTGCCATCATTTAAAAACCATTACAAAGTTTTTTCATAGTTTAAATAAATAAACGTATTTTATTATTTACGAACTAAAGAGACATACGTGAATTTTTTGATGCATTATAACCTTGGGGTCTTTATTGATTATTTAAAACAGTACTTAGATCCGCCATCATTTACATTAATTGAAAAGACTCCCAGCAGTTCTTCGTGAGAGAGTGCTTAGCAGGCTGCGCGGCAAGTGTCCCTCCAAACACGCATTCAAGATCAATGGAGCCAATGTAATGCTCCCTTTAGAATCCCCAACGAAGAAAGACAACTTCGCACAACCTGTGCTCCCCTGACAAAGCATGCCAGTTCTTTTACCAGGTGAACCACTCAGGGACCCCTCCAGGTTCAGCATTTTAAGTCAAATTACCCAGGTCTGGTTACATAAACAAAAAACTTTGGAATCTAAGACGTATGGCTGGCTAAGTTTAGGAATACAGACATCTGGTTTAAAGAGATGCTTGCGCTTGCACAGTTTAAATATGGGAAAACAAATGGCCAAACAAAGGCATTCTGTACATTCTAAATAGGTTTATGAAACAATAATATGCAAATTCTCCTTTTGTCAATCTGAAATGTCTGTCAGGTAATGCAAATACCTCCAGTAGGGAGGACATTGCTCCAAAATGATGCAGATGCTCTGTTATTGTTACTGGTTTCAGTCGCAACACAGTACTTGGAAGTTTGCAGAATTAATCCCACATATCTCCACAGCGTGCTTCTGTGTCAATGGGAGCTGATAGTTCTACTTGTTAATTCCACTTTTGTTTCTTGTCATCCAGAGTTTGGTTTTAAAAGAAGTAACAGATCCAGACACAAGCCCTCACTCACTCCGTTTACTTACAAGCATCTTTTGAAGCTGTTCCACGGTCTGGTTGGCTACACTGATTCCATTTATTTCTCTGATTTCATCCTCGACATGCAGTGTGCCTAGAAGGGAAAAAGAGGGTACAAGCTTGTTAACACTCTGGCAAACCTGTGAGGCAGGTCGAGAGAGAGAGAGAGAGAGAGAGAGAGAGAGAGAGAGAGAGAGAGAGAGAGAGAGATCTGATACAAAAATGCACAAACTCAATGCAGCTGCCTACTATAAAGAACTTTACTCCCTGAGTAAGAGATATATTAATTCACAGTCTCCTATTTTCATGCCAGATCCGAAGTTTGGCCCAGCTTTCAGTATCAAACTCAATTTGAATCTCCCTCAAGACCTACGAATTCCAATAGGACTGTCAATCACCCAAGCAATCTCACCTATTTCTGTTGTCTAACCCCTCTTCTCACCTGTCAGCTTACCTTCAGCCATCTTCACTGTGTTAAAATGTTTCAATATATCTTTGGTTTATATGTGGACCGTTCAATCAAAACTGACCCAAAACAACCCAAACAAGCCCTTACCTTGCCTGTGGATCATCCCGCCATGCATTATTCGTGCAACAATACAGTGGTTCAGTTCATTCATTTTTAGAGTGATGCCCTGTTTGGAGGGGGGGGTGGGAGAAGAGAAAAAAAAAAAAAAATCTATGAACATTTTGGAAAATACTTGACTGTTTATTAGACTGAAAATATTATTTGATACACTGACGAAGGCATTAGCTCAAACATTTGTCTACTTGGCTTTACCTATGGTTTGATTTTTTTTTTTTTTTAACAGAAGTGAACACATCTTAAAGATCAAGTTCATACACAATATTTGAGTAACTGCACTAAAGGCATGGGGGCAGAAATCAATTTGAGGCAGCATCCTTCAAGGCTATAGTTGATCATATCAGGTTTTAAGTTGGTATGTCTAATAAATGGGATATGAAATTATATTTCTGTACAATCTGGCTCTCTCAACAACTGGAATGTGGGGTCAACAGAAAGGCTTTTAATAATACCAGCCAAACGGATTACTAAGCAGAGCAAACAAAGGAAAACATGAATCACAGCAAAGATAAGAAAGAAAGGCATTTAATTTAATAAGCACTCATTTACCCTTCACAATCAACAGATCTTATGGACGAAGGCAAAATTGTTTACCAATGTGAAAAGAAATGACTTACCCTAATGGTCTCAATGCAAGCGATATTGCTTTTTACATGCAATTTAATGTAATGCAATTACCTGTATCATCATTAAAATGTTGTTTTTTTGACCACATACAGCCCAATCTCTCTATCATTTTACTATTCATGTGCAGTGAGGCGGGTTACTGCCTTTACTATACCACTAATCATCAATCATTCAGTCCCAGCGGTGGGCCTAACAGACATCACCAGGGAGTAATGGATATACAGAAGAACGCCCCTTCGATGGAAGGTCCATCTGTATTAAACCTGGTCGGTGGGCAAAGTCATTTTTAGGTTCTAGGGTGGTCCCGACTGCTTAAATGCCACATTTATAGAACTCTGCTTTAATGTATTTTTAATGCTTCTGGATCTCGCCACCACGCCAACATGATTCAAATGCCTTACCATGGGCTCGTCCGTGTTCTTCTGGAACTGGACCAGGCGCACGCGGGTGACGTTCTCCATGTCCATGTCGCCGTTGGCACTTTCCGGGGACTCTCCGTTCAGGTAGGGAGAGGTGGGCGGAGGCGTGACTCTCAGCGCGTCGTCACTGTAAACCTCGTGGGCCACAACGTCATGGGTCTGCAGCAAGGCCTGCGGGGTTCAAGAAACAGGAAAAACACGCTAACATGGCGTCCCGTACATACTGAAGACTCAAAGGTACCGCACATAGTGAAGACTCGAAGGCACCGCACATAGTGAAGACTCGAAGGAACCGCACATAGTGAAGACTCGAAGGTACCGCACATAGTGAAGACTCGAAGGAACCGCACATAGTGAAGATTCGAAGGAACCGCACAGTCAAGACTCGAAGGAACCGCACATAGTGAAGACTCGAAGGAACCGCACAGTGAAGACTCGAAGGTACCGCACATAGTGAAGACTCGAAGGTACCGCATATAGTGAAGACTCGAAGGAACCGCACATAGTGAAGACTCGAAGGAACCGCACATAGTGAAGACTCGAAGGAACCGCACATAGTGAAGACTCGAAGGTACCGCACATAGTGAAGACTCGAAGGAACCGCACATAGTGAAGACTCGAAGGAACCACACATAGTGAAGACTCGAAGGTACTGCACATAGTGAAGACTTGAAGTTCCCCTGTACTGCATGTCTATAAAAAATACTTCAAAATACACACCAAGACATTGCAAATTAATTCTCATTTTCCACAAGGTAACACTCCATTGGGGTTGCACATTAAAGTTTGACATTAACAAGCACACAGCAGAAACACAAAACCTTCATATAGCCATATTGTGTTGTAGCCCTGGTTATTTCTTTTTGTTATCCAGTGAATTTGAGAGGAACTCACAACATTTTTTCAAACAGTATGTCTTTGTCCCATAACATGCCCCCTGTGCTATTTCAGACAATATATCAACTTTCCCACCACTTCCTCGTCGCTGAAATTCCTCCACAGCCGGCTGCATAAAACTTATGCAGTAAGTTTGAGCATAACCTTTAACCATAAGTTTCCCTTATCTAAAGTATTGACTAACATGTCACGTTGGTTTCTGCAGCACACTTACTGAAGAAAACGAAGGTCATTTCTCAAAGTATTCTATGTAACTAGCCACTGATGTTTAAAAGTCTCCAGCAAATACGTTCTGAGCGCAGATTGATTAATGAATTACAGTCAGTCTGGTCACAGGAACTTACAGGGCTCTGTCAGGAGCCAACAAATTAATCAATGAGCCCTTATCCAGCAGCACTTGGCTGGCAGCCTGCTCAGTGATCTCCTCTCTCCTCCTGTCCCAGCCCCGATGAGGAATGCACCAGTGATCACTCTTAAAAGGTGCCCTCCTCACGTGTCATACATATATATACCGTATATATAGTTAAAATGTCTTTAAAAGACGGTGGCTAACAGAACTTCCCTCTGAAAGCCCACTCATTTCAGCCAAAAGCAGATGAATCCTGGCAGTCAGATAACCAGGCTGGCTCCCAGATGGGGTCTTTTTAGGGGAGGGGTAAAGAAAGCTACTGTATCTGATATCTGACCCTGCTGCAGTCTTCCCATACTAAACAAAAGTACAGCACAGGCAAGAGAGACTAAATTCAAACCAATTCTGGGTTAGGAACAATTCTCTTCAAACCTGAAATTTAAAGGTGTAAACACACATTTCAAATATAGTGTAACCGACACAAATGACTTATTTTCTGTCCTACAATTATTTAAAAAAAAAAAAAAAATCAATTCTATCAATTTTGGTTGCTTCTCTTCATTTTTCCAACTTTATTATTTTTAAAAGACTCAATGCTGGCCTGGTCTATTTTTTCAGCAGGAATGACTGTGTTTCTCCAAGCACTTTCAACAACTCGAAAAAAGAGCGGTTTGTCATCAATGTCAACGTACTGACGTTTTAAAAACGGGTCTTACTGGCTGACTCTGCTTAAAAATGGTGTCATCAGTGTATTCGCTGGTTCTCTGTCTGGTCGGAAGTGTTTGGAAAAACACAATTATATACAGTAGCTAGAAAACAGTCCATAGAGAGCGCTGCATCAGTACGCAATGCAGCACAAATGTTTGGAATACAAAAAGCATAGCTCTCCCCCAGCTATGATTGTACTGGAATCAAGTGGAGATATGCAGACAATAATGGCATTGGACTTGCACATGTTGAAAAGGACATCATGGTACACATGACTCATCCACTAATTTTAGAGAAGCGATTTGCAGTGACAGAATGTGTCTGTCCATATGCTTAAGTGTATCTATAACTATCTGTATAACAAAACATGTCGGAAATCCATAAGTAGGCATCAAAAAAGCCCTCTTGAAAGCTTTCTGTGAAGCAGAACTCACTGTCTGACTCCCGAGTTAAGTCACCACATTTATAGTACTTAATTTCCCTACTTGTATTTCGCCTACACTTCAATGTGTTTTTCACGCTTCCTAAAAGCAATTTACAAGATGCCACAAAACAGCATACAATTAAATAGTGTCTTTAAATAACTTTATATACAGTACAAAAACAAAAAACCCTGCTGACTAAAAAAAAGAAGCCTGGCAAAGAACTAACACAGCTAACCATATTACAGGAATTGGAAATGCTCCTGCGTTCTCACCTAGGCCATGGGGATGTCTGCACAACCCTGTTCTCTTCACATACACTTTCCAATCTGTTTCTCCTTCTGCCACCTCCTCCTCACCCTGTTGCACGCTCAGCAGTCGTACAAGCTGGCTGGGATTTCACCAGCCTGTACCTGACAGTACCTCCTCCCTCCCTCCCTCCCCCACCTGTTGAAATAAACTGCTGGCAGGAGGGCTGTGATGACATCACCATGTAACCACAACCCTTTAGGGGGCTTTACAAGTAACCCTTTCTCCCCCGTGCTGCTTTGTTATTTGGTAGCTACGCTAAGGGAATTCCTTTAAATCTGTCTCCCTCTAGTCTGAGTGCTCATTAAAGAACAGTGCAGTGTAAAAATGCAAGACAAAGTGGCATCTTCAGGAGCTTAGCAGATGACACTGTTGGTTAGTGATTATTTTCTTTTGTGTTGTAAGTTATCACTATTGCATTTAGATCAGGGTTAACACTTTGTATTGTAATGGAAAAAAAAAAAAAACATCCTTAAATCAACATGTACTTAATTAGCTTTTGAACGGAGTGACAAGATTAAGCAGCGCAGACCAGCTTAAAGAATCCACCAGCTTCTGACCCATAACCCCTCCTATAAATCTCTTCACTGCACCACTGGCATTACCACACAGCAGATTTGTGTGAAGGTACCAAAACACACACACACACACACACACAAAATGTCTGGTTGTGCCACACGCTCGAAATAATCATATCCCTAAGATAACCAACGCAGTCAATTCTCGTTAATACAAATTTCAAGGGACCAGCAAATAAAGTCTTATCAGTAATTCTTATTATCAGGTTCTAAGCCAAATGCATATGGTCAGTTTCTATTGGTTACAGTAATAATTATTGTACCCCAGTTTTTAAGAATGGTTGACAAAGTGTTTGCGGGCATGTTGAAATCTGCAGCAGCATCTTTCTTTTTCATGTACAGTGCTGCATTATCTACCGCTTTCAACACCTCCACTTCGATAATGCACGTTTTTGCATGAGCACAAAGACTACTCCAAATGCATCATGGGATCTGTAGTCCCCAAACAGCACTAAAATACAGAACAGAGGCGCTAATCTGGATGCAAGTGAATACATTTCTTAATATCCTTTACACTCAACTGTTAAAACTACGGCAATTCATTTAATAAAAACGTTTTTTTTCCCTGGGAGGGCTCCAAAATAATTTGCACTGACAGGAAATTTGTGTTAAGTGTATTTGTATTATAAGAAGTAATTTACAATAAGCAACTGTTAAATTTGTCCAAGGCCCTTGTAGAAAATTTGTATTATCAGGAAACTCATCTAATCAGAGTTTGTTTTAATGAAAATGGACTATTAAATGTTGCTGCCTTATAATGCAAAAGGGAATATTGTCTTTCCTATTAAATCTTTTTAAGATATCCACGTAAAAAAAGACATTTAATAAATTAACTCTGACATAATTGCACTGGACTTCACTCCCAATACATTTGTGTGCTGAACTCACCATAAAATGGGGCTGTGTGAGGATCCGCTTTAGTTCTTTAGCATCAGTGTTCTCTGGGTAACATGAAATCTCTTCCAGTACCTGCAAAATATATAGAGTTTGAAAAATCCTTGAACTTGTACTAGATATACAGTGCATAGCTGGTTATTAAAGCTCAGCTATCACATGAAGCAAAAAGAAAATAGAAAGCAAATAATCCCCCCTTCTCGTTTTTCTTGAATCAATCTGACCTTAAAATGATCACATGATACCACAAAAAAAGGTAGTGGTGTTGAAAAATGTGAATCACAGCCATTTATGATCAAGCAAGTCTTCTCATGAAATCATTCTGTATTCCTGTAAAATGTGAGATCGATCATTATTAACTTTACTGATTCACTCCTTATAGTCCTCGTCTTTGACAGTATATTATTCAATCAATGTTTAATTGTCTAACTGTTAAGATACAAACGTAACTATGTGCAGTATTATTTAAATATAGAAACTTTTTTTCTTTTTTGTCTTCTTTTTTTTCTTACTGTTCATGGTACTGGTCTTTTTTCTGCCCACATAAAATGCCAAAATGCTTTAAAAAGACACTGACAAGTTAAAAGTTTTAAAATGCCTCCAGCTTACATATTCCAGGTGTTTCAAAGCTGCGCTGGCTTCGTCTTCAGTGGAATTCTTAGTGTAAGAAGACACACAAGTGAATTATACAGTGCTTTCTACCAGCTCTACAATGATGATGTGAATTACTAAAAGACAGGTCATATATAGTCAACCAAATCAAGAAGAATCAGTCAGAGGTAGTTGGTTAGTTTTGCCCATCATCAGTGATCACCAATACCCGCGCACCCTGGTCATTTTGAAAACAGTAACTTGAAGAAGATATTTTTTAAAGCATTTCAGTATTGCTTGTGGGTGAGAAGTGTAGAAAGGAAAAGCAGTGCAAAAGGAAACTTGCGATCTTGATTTATCCCAGAAAGAAACAACCATATTCTGGAAGCGTTATGGATTCATGCATGCCATAAAACTCACCCTGCAAATGGTAGAAGTTACCATTAACAATCATCCTGAATACACAGCGAGGTTTATACTGTACAGCTAAAGATATACAACTATTTATAGCAAATAAAAAATGCTGTCAAATTTATAGCCAAATTAACAGCTTGTATGTATTTTTACTAAGCTAAAAACCCAGAATAAACACAACATGAATGGGTGCACATAATTACATCTTTCAGGTCATAATTAATACACGCTCCAGCTTTGCAGTATGAACTTGAAGACAGTTCTTGTTAAAAAGTCTCTTCTGTGATGAACAAACAAACATCCCTAAAGGAAATCTGCTAGACTATACCCCCTCCCCTTTATAGATTCAGACTATACACTTACTCCTTGTTTTTATCTAAGATCAATGATAATATGTTAAGATATAATACGGTTGACTTGCTGACAGTGATTGAATGATGTAGGAGAGTAACGATGGCATAGGTACGTTAGAGCTGAAAGCTTGGGATTAGTGGAGCTGGTTAGTAGCCGTAGTCTTGCATTTGGGAAAGTGTTATGTACAGCTGAGGTCAGGTAATAGCACAGAATAGGAGGTACAGTGTACTCCGTTTATAAGAATCACATCCGTCCCGGATGATTTGATTCTTATAAGTGGCTGATTCTTAAAAGCGGACCGATACGATTACTGTAGTTGAGAATGAAAAGCTTTGTTGGGTTGACCACTAGATGTCATGAGTTCCTGCATGTATTCACAGAGACCATACAAAGTATTGTTTAGTTAGTTCTCCAACTGAAAGCTTGGTTTATTTTGTTTGTTTTATTAGGGGTTGTTTCCCCACTGCACTGTAAGAAAAATAAAACCGGTTTTAAACTGTCAAGACCCAGCCTCATCATTTACACTGCCCTCGGCCACGTCACATTACAATTAGCAAAAGCGCCTTTAACTACAATATACAAATGTAAATGGTGCTCAATCACTGAAGATAATCCATCAAAACAAGTCCTCGTGGGTAAGCAGGTTGTTATATGATCACGATTATGTTTACTCAATTTTACTACAGTATACTTGAGAAACAATCCTCTCGTGAGGGTGCTTAGTTTAACTGCCGTGTGGTTTTACGTGTAATGGCCTTTGAATTAAAATGACATCACAGTACAGTATTTTACTGTCTGGACTACCACTGCATTTAAGCATCTGTGGCTTACTTAATTTCTGTTGCGATGCAAATCACAGTTTTTCACTAAGCGGAGATGCTTTTTTTTAATCTGTGTTAGTAAATATTCATTTTACAAGGTTTGCTTCCTTATTAACTGAAAATAATTTTAAATGGATACATGAAAAATGCAATTTGAACTTTATGAAGTCGATTGTGCCATGACTTTTGTTCCAGTGCTAAGATTAAAGCTTCATTCTCATTCCCTCAGATAACCTGGCATTTCTTCAATAGCAGAGAATCAGGCCTTTGCATTATAAAACATGTTTTAGCATTTAACACTCTGCGTTCTAAACGTCATATGCTTAATTCTGACAATAGAATCGTGATTGCAATCTGAAAGATGACTCTGACTGCATGCAATAGAAAAGCTGGGCTCACCCCGATTAAGAGAAATGAATCGTGTGGTTTCTCAACCACATTGAAAACAATTGTAAAAGTACAGTGCTTCATGCAAAAAACACAATTATCATCTTTTTCATATCATTTCAAAAGCATATCTCTATCAAGAACTAACACAAAAGGAGAACATATACACAACAATGGGTGGTCGAAGCATTCAGTTCCAAGAAAGATATTTATGACACAGTAGATTCCAAGAGCATCACCACAGAAAACACAATCTGACAATGTTGACATAGTATTGAGGTAACCTTTATTTAAACTACTTGAGCTTTTTAGTTAATACACTACTTAAATACTGCTAACATGTTCTCCACATTTGTTAAGAATGAACACAAATTCCTTCTCTAATGTGGACCACAGTGCCTGAGCCAGAAAAGAAAGTTATTGTCTAGAGGCAGGTAAATTATTGCATCCTTTTATAATACACCTTTTTTTAATTCTTCACCTCAGCGGTCTGTCTCTTCACTGCAGTAAAAGTCTGGTGGCAATTTATATGCTCAAGTTCTCTTTGAGCATCTGAAAATACAATATATACATATACCAAATACTTTTAACTTTAAAAACCTGTTAAGTAAATCCACTTAACAGGGCCAAACAGATACACAGGTCTCGGGTACATACTGTAACAGACATAACTTGAAGGTCATATATGAGTTCATTTTATTACTATAGAGCCAATCAACTAAATAATTAAATAAAATTAAAAAAAACGTTAATGTAGGCATTTATCAAAGACTAGATTATTATTATTTGTTTATTTAGCAGATGCCTTTATCCAAGGCGACTTACAGAGACTAGGGTGTGTGAACTATGCATCAGCTGCAAAGTCACTTACAATTACGTCTCCTATTAGTGCTGCTAGTTTTACTACTCATCAGCATGAATGAGAGCACTGGCCAGCTCACCTCTTTGGCTCTCTGTACAGCATCACTTGTAGGATTCCTGATCTGCGGGGAGGACTTTGTGTTGATCTTGTCATACAGCTGTAAGAACCATGAAACAGAAGACAGCGTTAGTCACCTACATGTATTTCCTTTCAGCCCTTAAGAATGAGCAGATATAAAGCCCTGAGCATGTACACATGTAAACATGTCTAAGACTTTTGCACAGCAGTGTACATTTCCATTTCCTAAACCTTGTATTTAAAACACTGACACTTTCCAAGTTTAGCAGTGATTTCATTCACCAATACCACGCCAGAAGAAGTCACAAATGTATTATAGGATAATTTTACAGCCCTGGGGAATGACCCTGGAATTCATCGACCCCAAGTTTTAAGGGTTATCCCAGGATCACCAAGCATAGGTAGCTGATATAAACGAGGACAATTCCCAAACACCATAAACTGTTCCAATTAAATCAAGCTGAGGCTTCTCCAAGCAGGGCATAAAAAGTTGATCAAATCAAGCCCTTAGCTGTCTCATGTAGAAACTGCAGTCGCTTTTTAAACTGAACACACCACTTTCTACAGTAAACCAAGCAAACTAAAACAAAGACACTATGAAACTAATACAAAACGGAAGACCCAAATTGAATCAAATGACATCAACTCCAGGCATCTAATTTAAGTTAAACCAAATGAAAAGTATAAACATAATAAAAACAAAACAACTTCACTAATTAAATCACAACCCAATCCGGGAGTTCAGATTAAAACAAGCTGTGGACAGATCTTCACCTTTATTTATACCTTACTTCCCTATCATTCATGTAAAAAATACAATGCTGTTTATACAATACGTATCAAAATGACTCCTTCAGGCCTCAAGGCCTAAATTAAAGCAATTAAAGGTTGTAACACTAGCCCTGGTTATGTCGAGAAAGGATTTTATTACTGGTATCTAACTCCTCGGAACTGCAAAACAGAAAAAAAGCAGATCCAGATCACCTCGGATTAGACTTTGTTTCTGGTTTCTTTCTTAACTTCATTGCTCAGAAAAAAAAGGGTTTACCAAGAGTGAGGTTTCAGCTCTACAGGAAGTTTTGTGGGAACTACAGTGCACTTGCTCAGCTAAACACCAAGTACAGTTAGGAAAGACCAATAACTTTAAATTTTGTACCTCACCGGAAATCATACGAAGTAATTATTAATATTTTTAAGCTTCTTTGCCAGTTTGTTAAGTGACTTGCAAGCTCAACTTTAAACACGGGCTTAATAGGTACCAACTGAAGGTCATTAGGACAGTAGGTTAGAAGTAGGTACGCATTTCAAGCCTTGTTGCCTTTAGTAAATGACAGACATCTCTCAACCGATGCATGGTGCAAGGGGACATTGGTGCAACTCTGACTGTGCATTTTCTACAAAATGTCCCTAAATGACAACAACTGATTTCAATAAACCTTACAGCAAGAATATAAAATAACAGTATCTGATCAACACACTGTGCTAGTGTGAAGTGCTGTTCTATGTAATTTTAATTTAGATTCACTTAAGAAACTAAACAAATCTTCCCTAACCAGAAGGATGACATCTGTCAAGAAGTGTCGTTTCCCTGTAAAAATGCTGAATTCTGCTATTTTTAATATCTCAATGACAAAAGACATGTAGAGAGGTAGATAAAATAAGCAGGCATCGCAACAAATCTTACAGGCATCAGTAACAGCCTTCTATGACTCATGGTAGGAGGCACAGAACAAGGTTGCCCATAGTTTGGTAATTCCACCTTCCTGGTTCCACTGTTTTGCAGTGAATGTTTTGTTTTCCAGAGAAGCACTGCAACGTGGCCGAGTGGCTGTACAGTATAAACACCCTGTGCTTGGGAAACACTGAGATCAGCTCCTGTTGGGAATATATAGAGGAGCTGCCAGCTGGCAGGCCAGCCATGAGGTCAGAAAAGTTCTCCACAGGGGAAGCATTATGTAGAACAAACTTGTGTTCACCGTGCGGAAGGCCATGAGAAAGGAAAACAAAAACACCAAACCACGGTCAACAGATGCAATACATTTGTAGCTGGGTTCCTGACCTATTTAAATCGAAGGACAGCCTTTGTTTCATTACCTGCAAAAATATATATGAATATACCTTTTCAACATATACCTTGTAACCTAGCATACAAAAAGTCAATGTCTTGAAGGATAAATCTAAAACAAATTAATTATTTTCTTTCCAAACAAGGCAGGAGCAAAACAGAAGCTATCGTGAAAGCTATCTGATGTTCAACTACACAGAAAAACAGTGTTTGTTGCATTCAAACATAATTGAGTAGAGCGCTATATTGTAAGTGAAGCTGCAGGAAGCAAACATTCTAAAACAAACAAATCTTTGTCTGTGTGCACATCTGTATCAAATACTTAGTGCTGCATTATGTAGCTCAAAAGTATGTTCTGACCAAGTTTCTTCAGCCCTCACAGGGAAATAAAGCAAGAACAACAACATTAAAATGTGAGCCTTGTCTTTATACAGATGCTTGTTCTTATCAAACATACAGAATATTTGTTCCTATCAAACATGGAGAACAGCCGCAAAAGCTCTACAATTGCTGGATTATAAATGGACTTTTTTTCTTATTTTTGCTGCAGTATAGTTGTGAAAAAAAAAAAAAAAACCTGGCAAACTTCTGTTGCAAAAGAAACTCCCAGAGCAGTCCATTCCACTGTGTAGCCCAGGCTGCTATTTAATTAAACTGACACAAACCTCACAATCCAGCTGCACCAAAGCAACCCACCACTACAGCAGTTCAACAAAGAGCAGAAAACCCAGCCAGTTTCAGTACAGCTATGTAGATTAAAAGGTTTCTAGGGTTTTCATCATCTTGACGGTTAGCTTTTTAGTTAATTCGAGAGATTCTATTAATAGGTATTTGAAATTACAGTGAGAGCTCTCAGGATACATCACTGGGCTTTTACTATTTATCACAAACAGACACTCTTCAGTATGAAAGAAAAACACATTACATATAATATTATACAGATTAATTTATTTTTACCCCTTCCCAACCTTTTTTATTGATGTTTTCCTTCATTCTGAATAGTCTGTTTTTCTATATTGCTCAAATGGCTGGCATTTTGCTCGAATGCATGTGTTTTTTTGCCATTGTGCTTGTTCTTGGTACCTGAGAAATAGTGTTACTGTAGCCCTTCATCTCTGTTGATTGCACCTGCTTCTACACCATACCATGGTTTAATTCAGTATTCCACTACATCACTCAGTAGCCCACTGTGCCAGGGAGGACCCTTACGCTGGCTCTTGAGCGGATGTGTGCAGCTGGGACGCGCAACAGGAGACGCATTGCCAGGCAACCAATTGAGCAGGTAGGCTCGCCCGGCGCTCAACTGATTGGGAGGTCCGGATTGGCTGGGGGGGGCATGCCTGGGGAGGCTACACGGAGCTCAAGAAGCGTCTGCGCTACAGCTTGAGGTGACTGCACCGCCATGCTACACAGAGGGGCTCTTTGTTTACATCGAGGAGCCATTCAACTGCAAGACGGTGCCTGTGAAGGCTCTGCCCAGCCAGGACCGTTGCAACAACCCGGAGTCGCTGGGAGGCCGGGACTTCGGGAGCAACAGCAGTAGGTTAGTTTAGGGGATGTTGATCCCAACCAGTATGGAGAGGGTTTCATAGTGTAGTAGGTTCCTGGAGCAGGATGTCTCTTTTAATGAGGCTAGCGCTCGCCTTGTGCGGCTAACAGTTTCTTTTTAGCTTTGCTTTGCTTTCTTTATTAAATCTGACACTAGGGCTACCATTGCTGGTACCCTACTGGCAGCACCTGTGTGTTAATTAAATCTACGTGCCTGTGTGGTGTGTTAACACCCAATGTTCTGTGTCTGACTCATTATTATTCAGTGAAGACCCAGGCACGTTACACCCTGTTACACCCACCTTGTTGTCTCATTGTACAAATACAAACTTTACACTGCTGTTTATATCCGTGTGTGCAACTTAGAGGATCAACAACATACAAATTGAAAATATGATTCACTCATTTGTTCTTGACATTACTAGTGGATTTCCCCTTGAGCTAGCTCTCATTTCAGGCTTGGACTTTTAGCATCCGACAGTGAAACATAAATGTCTTTTGCAAGTAAACAAACCACCATCTAAATATTAATGAACACATGCATCTAATTCCATATCAGGGTGTGGTATGCATGCATGCAGAAATGGTTGATACAACTTGCTTGGTACCTGCATAAAGAGTTTGATTTACTGTACATATGTATTGGCTTTTTTCACAATCATCTGCAGCCATTGTCTACCCCAAATAAAAGTAACCAGTAGTTTACTATGCATTTACCATATGCTTTCAAAAGACAAGAGGCTTAATAACAAGCAAGAACCACAAACTTGAAAATATCACACATAACCATGACTGTCTTGCAGCCTGGGCTATTGATATATTTATATACTGCAGCATTACATTTTTAATGAGATGCAAAAGATGAAGGAGGAAACATTTTTTGCTCTGAGGATCATAGAGGAATGTGATCTGATTCTATTGATACCAAGCAACAAATTGTCATGAGTCAAGCACAGCCAGCACAAGCCTATCATAATTCAGCTTTCCATACTATGTGAAAGTGTGCAAACTGTGACTTAAGACGTGGTGCTAAGCTGTACTTCTTAGTGGATTAGCAAAGAGTTCAGCTGCAGCAGTGTCAATAGTGATTAAGTCGTTTTATCTCACCTTTAGATGAGACCTATCTTAGCTGAGTTCATGTTTCTTTTAGACAGGTGTCCTATTCAAGGAACTTTTTTTTTTCATCTTTGTATCCTCATCGTTACATACAGTACTAACAGAAGACATCCTAAGGGTCACTCCCAAAGTCTCATGTTCTGTGATTAACAATTATTCTCCCCCTCCTCAAGTTACATGTGATGTGTCTTATGAAAGCTAGTTCCAATACTTGTTGCTCATAAATCTGAACAGTTACAAGTATTTGCTATGGAAAATAACTTTCTGTTATTCAACAAATCTGTTATTCAATAAGGTACTACTAAGGTATAAAATACTTCTTAAATTTGGAGAGAAAAAAAGAATTACACAAAAAAAAAAATCAAACCAGGTCTAATCTTTTAGGTTTTACGTGATGATACCCACAGGTATGATACCTTTTCCTGCAGAAAATTGATTTTAAACATTTGTTACCTACATGCCTGCATTTATAACAAAAACTGTTCATATACAATACTGTACATAAGACCATATTCACAAAGCTTTATTTAAATAATGCTTTAAAAGCTTGGAGGCTGTGTGGTCCAGTGGTTAAAGAAAAGGGCTTGTAATCAGTTCAAATCAAGTCACTTAACCTCCTTGTGCTCCGTCTTTCAGGTGAGATGTAATTGTAAGTGACTCTGCAGCTGATGCATAGTTCACACACCCTAGTCTCTGTAAGTCGCTTTGGATAAAGGCATCTGCTAAATAAACAAATAAATAAACACTGTGCACAGCAGCTCTCGTTCAAGCGCACCACAATAATTGACATGCGCAAATGTAAATTGGTCCCCTGGACAACGAAAATCCTATTTATTTATTTCTTTTTACAGGTAATCCATATCATTGGAATAAAACATTTCACATGGTTTAAAAATGTTATATAGAGCAGTAATCATGTTTTTATAATTAAAATAAAAATGCACATTGTTTATGTATATGTAATGGATGCTGCTTGCGATGTATACAGTAGATTGCATTGTAGCAGCACCTTATTGCTGCCAATTAAATGAACTGCAGCTGACTTTTGAATCTTCAAAAACAAATAAAAAAGCAAAGCACTTTAGTAACAGTAGCATTGCAGGACTAGATGTGACCTGAAGAAGTCAGCCATGTCTGCCTTAATCCTTGCATGAAGACAAAACAGATTCAATTCTGCTGACCTGACAGGTGTTGAAATTCTACAACACATCTCAGTTTTATACCTGAGCAATCAAAGAAAAACTTTCCAGCAGTCACAATATTTCCAAGGGGGGAGGTGATTATTCAAGCAATCTTGTAAGCCTTGCAATGTTAGGCACACCTTTTTCCCCCAGGAAGAAAAAGGAATCTAAAAACAGCAACAAGTAGTTTTTAAATAGTGTCTGTAGTGTTGCTGTGACTTAAGTTCTGCTATTTAGTGCAAAATACAATTAGTCTATGACTGCACCAGTTATTGCTAAGCAACCCTAGGTAGTGAAACAACATCATGTCATTGCTAATACTGTTGTTTTTTCAGGGACAAGAGTGACAAGCAGCTAGTTTAGCAAATGGAGGATCCATTTGAAATCACAATCTGAATCACACATTTCTTAAAATATAAAGTTCCAGCAATACTTTTATTTATTTATTTATTTTATTATTATTTTTTTTAAATGTAGTAGTCGCCAATTGATTTTACCCCGTTTTTCTCCCAATTTGATATATCCAATTGTATTTTTAAAGCTCAGCTCACTGCTACCACCACTGCACTGACTTGGGGGCGGCGAAGACGAATACATGCTGTCCTGTGAAGCCTGCGCCATCAGCCGACCGTTTTTTCCCCCACTTTTTTCCTCTCAATGCCAGTTCAGTTTTCTAACAGGACTCTGAACTAGTTATGGTCTAGTGGCAACAAGCAGCCCTCAAAAGACACCAACCCACATAATTACTGCACATTTACTAAAATACATAGAGTACAGCAGATACACCCAGATTGAATCACTGTATCCTGTGTGCCCCTTTGTTTGATGCTAAGTCACACGATTAGTGCTCAGTATTAAACACTCTGGGCACAACTGACAATCAGTACATTTACATGACAAAGAGTTTTCCAAAAACTGATGTTTTCCGAAAACTGATTTTCTTAAAACGTCACTTTTCTGTGTTTACATGATTAACAATAGAAGATCTAATTAGAATTCAACTGTATACATGGATTGAAGTTTTCAGAAAACACAGGATATTTCCGCATGCAAAGTACTGTAGTAGCCTAAATACGATTTGAACAGACGGGACATTTCTGCGATAAAACGGAGACCAATCCAATAATTCAAGGGCTTTATCGAAGCGTCAGGTCTTAAATTCAAAGATTACTATCCTATACCTCTATTCAGATTCCCCAAAATGTGCAATCAGCCTTTCCAACAGCTCATCCTGTTCTATATTACCAGTTTCTTTTGCAGACATTATTTTAAATTCTCACGTCATTTTAAAGCTGGAAAACATTTGCTGCTTCAGTATGGGCTATTAATAAATACATAGACTTTAACAAATGTATTACTTTTATTACTTTAGTATTACTAACTAGACAAATGGATGCATGCAGACTGACTACAGATTATTATTATTTTCTCTGTTTTCTAAAACCATGTGCAGGAATGAAGGTCAAAGTTTGCACATGTGCAGTATGCTATCGGAATAAATTTTCCGAAAAGTGTGTTTACACGATATATATTTTGTTAGTTTTGAGAATGTAATCGGAAATTTCTAGGTGTTGTTTTCTGAAAACTGACTTTTGGAAAAAATATCGTAATTCTTATGCTCATGTAAACGCACTGATTGTCTGGCATTTTAGTCTATAATTCTGGGCATATACTCAACATGTAATTCTGAACAGTACAGTTGTGTGGGTAGTGTGTCTAGTCAGCAACCAGGAAAGCATCCACCTTTTGAATCTACAGAGGACAGTCATTGCTGTGCAGTCAACTCCATTATTATTGTTCTGCCTTCTCAGAGATAGCAAATGACACAAATCAGTAGCCTCTGCTTCATATCCTTTAGTGGGCATTTCATTGCGTTATGGGAAGCACCTCAACTTCCTCAGTCACTACTATCTCAGAGAGCATGGTCTTACTTGCATATCAGAACACACATTCTGCTGAGCTGAACTTCCACAACACAGTCTCAACAATTGTCCCTATAAGTAAACAACTCTTAATGGTAATGGGACTATACCAATAAAAATGTATCCAAAACATCAAACTAAACTGATACTTAGAAATGTTTCCAGTGAATACAAAAAACTGAGTAAGTGACGATGATATTATATTTTGAAGAACATTTATTACATACAAATATGTCTGTATGACATGAACAAAAAAAACCCCAAAAAAACAATAACCCCCTAGAAACAAAGTACTATATCGTAAGTAAAAAACAGACTCACCAATGCAAGTTCATATTTCCAGGAGCGTGTTTGAGAACACACACTTTGCAGGTTTACACAAGAGGCACAACACTAACTCTTAGCAGCAAATTGGGCTCAAACTTGAATGCTTTCCTAAAAGCCGGGTGCAGCATTTCTTTTTATCCAGGTTTTTATTTTAACTGGGCACTTATAAAATATAAATATTTTTTTTTCTTCTTTCTGTTGCCTTACCAATTCACCATTTTTAAAACATCTGTGACGTCACCCATTAATCTTTTGATTGATTAATTTCTACAAATATTCTAACTAAAAGTGGCTGTGTGGCTTTGAAGAGAAGAGGAGTGGAGGGCAGATATATTGTTGATCAACGAATCCACAGTTTGTGTTACAAACCCACAGAAAACTGTTGATTGGTCAACGATACCACAGTAATTCAACCCTTTTTTTTTCCCCTCTCTTATAGAAACCACAGTCAACACCTCGGCAAACCTCCTTGTGATAACTGACTTAGATAGTACTGAAACAGGTCCCTTAAAACAATATTTATGGGCCAGATTTCTGTTTCGTTTGAACCAGTGCAAAGTTCCCCTTTTTTCCCTTCTTTTTTTAGAACAAGGGGACAAACAATGTTAATGTTATAAAACTATTAAGAAACACGGTTCCTTTAACAGATTCTACCCAAAACATTGATGTTTCTTGCTAGCTTTACAACTATTAGAGGCAAACTTTGCACTAGTGAAAACAGAACAAAAAATCCAGCCCTATATATGCCCAAATCCATTTCACATGCATCCTGCAAAACCATTAAAATCTTGTTAAGTATTGTTATATGCTCTGGAGTAAATTACTTATGACACAAAAGACACCTGCCTTATTTTAATTATTGCTTGCAGTTTGTGCATTTCCTCAGCACTCCAACCCATTATTCAGAAATTAAACTCTGGTTTGTGAGTCATACAAGAGACAAGGAGACGACAGGTTATAGAGCTGAGCAAAACCAGTTTTCTACTTTGCACTAAAAAGTGTTCTTAATATAAAAAAAGAATTCCTTACAATTGGCTGTAACAAAGCTGGCCTTTAGTTTTAAATCCATTGTGCTGGACCCTGGCCAGCTCAGGTTTATGAGGTGAATTAGCATTCATTAAACAATATTCTGTCTTCACAGGGGTGTTCAACAATACCTGCAGTCTTTTTACACCACCTTAATTGAAAATGCTCTGTTTTTCAAACACTTTTAAGGCAAAGCTTGAATTGACAGAGAAGTTGAATTTCTCCTGATATGCACACATGTTGGAAAATTGAGTCTTTGAATTTTAGCACTATCCAGTTAACCTTACCAGGGTGTAAAACCAGTCATACTAATCAGTTACACATTGCCAATAGCCATTCAAATGAGTTTAACAATCACCAACAAGGACACCATTTTAAGGGCCTATAAATCGTACTTGTAAAAAAAAAATTACGTTAGAATAAATACAAAAAAATGAATAGAGAATAAACTCTGAATATTTCCATTTTCTGAGGCTATAAGGTTATTCCAGCTCAGTAGACCAAATGGGGTTACTTGAGCTCTTATGTCAATTCACTATTTTTTGTTGGAAACACCCTTGAAATTTAATATATAAAAAATTAGGTAAAAGGTCATCAGGCCCTTACTCACCGTTTGTGGCATGAGCTACTCAGCTCTTCTTTAGCATATATAGTTGGCTAGATATATGATAGACATCTCTGTTTCCAGATTCTGAAACTACTACTCAATAACATGCTGAAGAACATCCTAAACACGTGGGGCGTCTCCACTACAAAATGACAGCTCATCACCTGTACACAGAGCATGTGGCCCTCTACAGTCAAAGTAAAACATGTAGTCAGTTGAATTTCAGATTCCAGTTTGTACATACTAAAATACTTTATAATTTATATTGATGCATTTCATGAAAAAACTTCAGCATACAATTCATCAATTAGAAATTTCCAACATTCATTTGAACAGTGATTACAAAAAACAACCCTCCCCCCCCACACCCCCAAAAAAATAAAAAATAAAAGTACACATTTCCATTTTATCAGCAAGGCACGAGTAAAATAAATACATCTTAACAAACCATGCTCTTCTAACAGAAAGAAAATAATTACACAAAAGGCTAATTTTGCCATATTTAACTTCTGAGAATTAAATTTATTTAGAACTTTATATGGGTGTCATAAGGACACACCATTTTTTACAGATTAGGGTGACCTAGATATTACAATACTTATATCAGATTATAATACCCATGGATTTGTGCTATATCGAGGACTGAGACAGGACAACTACTACCTGTCATACTGTGCATTATTGCACAAGTTGTTAAAAGCATGTTTGAGATCTTGTTACTTGATTCCAGATTCAGTATTCAGTTCATTTTTATGCTGCAAAAGGAACTACAATGTATGATTTGCAAATCAAAATCCTGACAACCAAATAACTTGTGTTACAATAAACAGTGATATGACACAAGCTACCAACAATATCATCCTCTTCACTATTGCTTAGTGTTGATACTCCATCTCTCTACATTGCAATCTTTTTACTTTGGCATATCCAATAAAATCAGTGAAGTGGCTTGATATGAGCACAACCTTTATGTGTTTATTGTTTATTGATTTTTTTTTTCTCCCATATGTAAAACCATAAGAAAATAAGTCCAGTAAGCAAGCATTGAAAAGGGCGCAAGCTGAAACATTTGTCTACATCTTGAAAAAAAAAAAAAAAAAGATTAAGAAACAAAGTCAAGCAGAGAAACATTTCGGCTGAGAAGGCACTGCCAAAACATTTGTCTACTTGACTTGTTTTTTTTTTTAAGGTTTTACGTTAGAATTCTGATTGAGCGTTCTGAAGTTCTGATAGACTTGTTTTCAATGTCTCTATAACTGATCTGTTAGCTGTGCTGGACTCACATCAAGCAGTGTGTGGAGGTGCTGGTCCTGGAAGACGCTGTGCAGGAAGTCCAGGTCTTTCTCACTGCAGTCGGTCAGCGCGTGGATCTCCTCCAAGCTGTCCAGCACCTGAGAAACAGCCCCTGTGGGCAGACAAACAAACAAACAAACACAACTCACTGTGGCCCCCTGGACATGACGTCAGCGACCTTTGTACCTGAAATGAGCTTTTTGTGTGTGTGCATTTCTGTGTGTGCCAACACTGATAAACTCTCTCATACAACAACAAAAAAGGCACGAGAGAATTCCTCATTCTCCAAATACTGTATTATTATTATTATTATTATTATTATTAATTCCGTTTTTGCAAAATGGGTAACTGGAGCTTTGCTTCATTGATGCAGTGATTAAATAAATAAATAAATAAATAAATAATAATACACTAAGTACAGTACATTCATTAAAATAAAAAAGGTACTTACAAATCTGAGAGTTGAATATTTTGTAAAGTTTGTTTATTGAAAATTTGATTTTCTAAAATAGTAAGGTGATGTGAAGTATACAACCTCTTTAGGTGTACAGCTTATATGAAAAGCACCCATCCTCGGTGCAGTTCAGCTCTGAGGCTCGCTTGGCAGAATATTAAAGCAGAGCTGTACTTTAATCCCAGTTCTGTATTTACTTTCTGCATCAGCCATGCTAACTGACCTGGAAAAAGCCCTGATAAAATGGATTGGGGTTGCCTTGGTAATAAATTAGCGCTGCCCCCATTCCAAATGGTCTGGGAGAGAAATCTACATTAATGCCTAATGGTTGATGAAGTAGTAATCCACTGAAATAAGTTTATTTTGGTTTATAAAATGATAATGATTTCTTCATTTTTACATTAACTATAATGATTGTTTAGAACATACTGTCCCCTTTACATCAGTATTCTGTTTTACTGTGATTTAATGGAGTCTGAGGGATGAAACAAATTTGTACAGAGATAGTGAAATCAACATTTTTAATGGCATGCTGTTTTGAAAATAACTGTGAAGGATCCAAACGTTTTAATACTGCCTTTCTTTTTTGTAACAAAATGTTTGCTATTTTCAATGTAATAGTGGCTTACAGATTGATATGGATTGAGAAAAAAAACAACACACAGTTGATGCTTTTTACCCACATACAAGGATAAACATTTATAATACAGCCCTGTGGTATTTTATTTATTTTGTCTACTTCCCACATAGGTGCCTGGGACAACAGCAGTATTAAAAGGCCAGTAAAACACGTCGCCTGGTAAATTAAGAGGCACACAGTTATATCCAAACTGAGTAGGAACAATGGGATACCTACTTTCTGCGGCTAGGAGTCCTAGAAGGAGGGCAGCATTAGGATAAACAACAAACATTAACAGGTTTTCAGAAGTGAACAGTTTGAACAGGCTGCTGAAGCTACACGTTCTGAAATGTTTTATTCAATATTGTATGGCAAAAGTGTTTCTTAACAAACTAAACAGAGAGGAAAGGAAGTGTAGTGTACTGAACTAGTGACTAGCCTGGTACAAATAGCTTGTGTATTAGGATGCGTCATCCTCATTTCCATACTCAAGTTATGTGTGACAATCTGTGGCACACGATAACCTGGCAAAATAGGAATAAAAACACAGAACAAAATGCTGATGCAACAAATATTCCTGTTTTGCTGAGGAACCTAAAATATAGTACTAGAGACACAGTGTTCATTAATAAAAGGTATTTTCATACAGAATCTATTACACTGTACATGTACAACAGTATATGGTGCTACCACACTTTATACTCTTAACACTTCAATACTACAGAAACTTACTGGCACACAAACCTGATGTCATGCATTCACTTCCCAAAGTGATATTAAGTGGGGTAGAAATCAACTGTAGGGCTGTTAAATGTGAGTGATATTAACCAGAGTGTGACAGTAACCAGAGGGATATTTATCAGGAGTGTGTCCTTATTGACATTATATGTCCAGGACATTTCAACATGGTGAGAATAAGCGGAGGGTGACACCGACGCAAGTGTAAATAAATTGGTTTTGACTGATTAACACAATAATTTGACGCATTTTTGACTTGACTTATCAAAACTGTTTTTGTTTCCCAGGAAATAACACATTCTTTTAAATCAATTTTCTCATGTCTTATTAGCTTTATTAAGATGAATACTGCCCCACCCTCTGTATTGTGCAGCAAACCAGAAAGCTGGTTCAAGCAGCAACAGATTTGAAAACACAAGCAAAGAACCAAAAGATCTTCAACAGAGAAGAGGGGGACGAGTAGTAATATTGTTAATGCTTAAGAAAATGCATTTTAAAACCTTGACTAGCATTTTAAAAACATACCCAAGTGGAACAGGTACAATCAAGCAAATCTAGGGGTAAAAGGTATACAATAAAATGAACAAACAACAAAGGCACAGAATACACAGTGAGGACTAAGAAAGGTGACCTGTTTTAGTTAATTTTTTTAAATTGTTTTTCTGTTAAAAAAAAAAAAGGTGTGAATGTGGTGCACAAAAATCATATGCCATCATGCCATATATCATGTGACTGTTAATCAAACTGCAAGTTATAAAGATAGCCTGAAGCATAGCACAGTATATTTATAACCACTGTCGCTGACCAGGCACTGGAAAGCTAAAAAAAGATCTGGACAAATGACATCTTTCTACTGGACTGGAAATGAAAGTCTGAGAGAGAGAAGGGGATCTTGCACAAGAATCAGATTTCTGTTTGAACTCAGAGGAATTTAAAAAGGGGGGCAAACACCGTACTGGTGCAAGTTGTGGTTCTCTGTTACCAACACCAGGCATTAAGCCTTGAAAAATAATTTTGAAGTTTGCCAGTGCCAGTTGCTACTATGGAGCACTGGTTTTAAAATAAAGAATGAAATGGCACAAAAGCGCTACTCTTTCTTTTTGACAAAAAGATATTGCCGTTTTTAAAACAGAAGTAGGTGTCTGCTCAGATGGAGGTGCATCATTGGCACAATAGTTATAAAAGGGTGAACTGAATGGTACTGCTATTGGCAAACCTTCACTGGCAAAACTGAACACATAATGTATATTAAAACAGCAACCAAGCTTAATAGTAATTACTGTAGAACCTCTTATCAGAAGTGGGCGCATGGATACAGTTTGTACAGGAGGAAGTTTATTCCCATTAGTGTTGATACTGGTTGAAAATGTTTGGAAATATCCCTACAGTTGGGATGAGAAAGAAGACAGAGGCATCTGGGTGGAGATTAACCCATCACTTACCTGAGGATGTGGGGTCTTCAGAGAAGTCAAGAAGCTCCTCGGGAGGGTCTCCGTAGAACGAGTTAAACTTGTGGCTGGAAACCGCTGCTAGCACTGCCCCCTGTAACACAAGATCAGATTTAGTTTAATAAATCGACAGCTTCTAGTTCTCCAATGAATAATAACAATGATAAATAGCAGTTTATTGAATAGAAACTGACTGGGCTATTTCTTGTGGTTAATAAATGTCATTTCTGAAACAAAATGATTGTAAGAAAAAAAATTATTGCAAGCAGGGTATTACATTACGAAAAGGTTCAGGAAACAAATGACAGCTTCCAAAATCATACATACATATTTTGTTTTTACATATATATTATACATTTCTAGGTATTAGTGCAAGAGAGAAGGACTTTCTCTGAACAAAATTATCTGCATTTCCAGTATTTGTGGTGTGTCTCCCTGCATCATGAATCCTCTTTTATAAAAGTGACCTGTATTGCATTTATTATCATGTTCCTCCAGTGGTCTTGGCATCATAAGGTGCTTTATTAGCTGAGGTTGTTGTATAAATCTTGGTGTGGGAGGGTTTGCCTGGGTGAAATTAATGGCTTGCATCCTCAATTGAAAAGCTAAAATCAGGTATTTTTCAGCTCACATTTCAGATGTAAAAATCTATATTTGAAGGCGATCAATTTTTGATGTGTCCAGGAAATCAGTATATGTATAATCCTGAGCGGGCAAGGCAGTTGTTTGTCTGAACGGAAAGGGACTGTGCCAGCCTGGGCTGCTGTGTTTGGCAGTTTGGTTGATGCATAACATAACATTAACCGTTTGCTTTTAAAAGGGTGACAAATGCAATCTGTGTTTTTAAGACACTGAAAAGGTGAAAAGGAGAGAGATTAAGACTGGATTGCACTATGTGATGTAAAATGCAAGAGTAATACAAAAAAAAATAACACCTAATTAGCCCTTACCCCAAGAACTAACCATAGGTATTAAAACAATTGCAATTCTAAAAACAGACAGCACTCCGGTTTCACAGTAACAGAAAAGCACAAGAGACCACATTGGCTATCCTGTGACCAAAGTACTGCAACCACAAACAAAAAGCAACTAAAAGGAAGCCACTTTGTATTGCCCTTCATTACATGAACTTTTGCTATTGCGGAGCAGACATACCATGGAATTAAAGCAATAATAGTTAAAGAGCATGTGACCATTTCTCCACATTTATATGACGTTTGGCATGTCAGTTTTGTAAAACTGTGGAATTTAGCATAGACAAATGCAAATGTCATGTGATCACTTATCTGTTTTCAGTCTGCAAATAGAGATAGCAGAGACTTGAGGTGAGCTCTCAGTTGGAGTGTGGGTGGAAATGAAGGCCTGTATCTCAGTCATATCTCTAATGTACGTTTCCTGGCTCAAGCTCTGAAAATAGCAGTACTACTTAAAAAGACCCTGGTGTCAAATGGGTTACCTTTAATTTTCTTCTGGCGTTGAATTTTCTCAGTTGTTCCACAGTCTCAGCGAGGTGGATTTTGTAGGCATAGCGGTCCCTCTCCTGCAAGAAAGGAAACAGGAGGTTATCTACTTTACCTGTCAGTCTCTCAGGACAACAGAATGCAGTCTAGATGCAGAGTATAGGGCTCATACCCATTGTACTTGTTTTAGACACACATTGCAGCAATTGCATTTTCCTGAAAATCTAATATGCTGCAGTCCCCTGAAGTCATGTGCACAGTACAGACCAACTTGTTGTGGTTTCCAAATTAAATGACAAGAATCAAACTAAATTCTAAATGTGGTATGCATTGTATTTATCTTGCTCTTATTGTATTATTACTTGTACTGTAACACTTGAAATGTATTTGCTTACGATTGTAAGTCGCCCTGGATAAGGGCGTCTGCTAAGAAATAAATAATAATGCAGATAAGCTGAGGGTGTTTAAATAGCTTCCAGCAATGTATTCTGCTGTTCAGGGACATAATAACATAAGAAAGTTTACAAACAAGAGGAGGCCATTCAGCCCATCTTGCTCGTTTGGTTATTAGTAGCTTATTGATCCCAGAATCTCATCAAGCAGCTTCTTGAAGGATCCCAGGGTGTCAGCTTCAACAATATTACTGGGGATCTGGTTCCAGACCCTCACAATTCTCTGTGTAAAAAAGTGCCTCCAATTTTCTGTTCTGAATGCCCCTTTATCTAATCTCCATTTGTGACCCCTGGTCCTTGTTTCTTTTTTCAAGTTGAAAAAGTCCCCTGGGTCAACATTGTCAATACCTTTTAGAATTTTGAATGCTTGAATCAGATCACCGTGTAAGTCTTCTTTATTCAAGACTGAATAGATTATTTTAGCCTGTCTGCATACGACATGCCTTTTAAACCCGGGATAATTCTGGTCGCTCTTCTTTGCACTCTTTCTAGAGCAGCAATATCCTTTTTGTAACGAGATGACCAGAACTGAACACAGTATTCTAGATGAGGTCTTACTAATGCATTGTAAAGTTTTAACATTACTTCCCTTGATTTAAATTCACCACTTTTCACAATATATCAGAGCATCTTGTTGGCCTTTTTTATAGCTTCCCCACATTGTCTAGATGAAGACATTTTGAGTCAACATAAACTCGGTCTTTTTCATAGATTCCTTCTTCAATTTCAGTGTCTCCCATATTATATTTATAATGCATTTTTATTGCCTGCGTGCAGTACCTTACACTTTTCTGTATTAAATGTCATTTGCCATGTGTCTACCCAGTTCTGAATGCTGTATAGATCATTCTGAATGACCTTTGCTGCTGCAACAGTGGTGGTCACTACTTAATTGCTCACTTTCTTCCTCTCTGTTTACTTAACAGATTTTTTATTTATTTATCCACAAGTACCTACAAATAACACATGTTGGTTATTTGTCCAAGGCCCATTGCAAGGAGAGAATTAAAACAAAGTTATCATGGTGCTTAAGTCTATACTCAATTGGATGAAATGGGTATGAGAGACAGGAATTATTATTAAAGAAAAAAATAAAATTTTATACTAAAAGTGCAGACATGCCTCAAGTAAAAGGAAAATGTCCATGTAGAGAGCATTTATATATACACACTACAAGGTTAAATATATGGTCAGGTATTTCCAGAGAAGAGTGCAATCAATGTTGGTTTTTATCGTTGATCTGCCAGCAATTGAGCATGGTGGATCCTTTATCAATCTCTAACACACATTTGCAGAAGTACAACACGTTGCTGCAACCAGGTTGAAACAAAGTTATTTTCCTGGAAACGCAGCGCTATTTGAGCTCAAGGCACTGCAGAATCTATCAAGGCCCCTACCTTCAGCCAAGGGTGGTTGAGGGCCTCGTAAACAGTTATCCTCTCTGCGGGGTCCAGCATCAGCATGCGGCGTACCAGGTCTTTGGCACTTTCAGAGATATGGCTCCACTGCCGTGGGTTCATCTAGAAAGCAGAAAACAGAAAAAGTAACATTAATGACCCACTACCTTAGAAGCATAAAACAAACAGGTGGATGCTGCTGCTGTGTTCTGGGGCAGGCTGAACAAGTAAAGTAAATTAAAACTAAAAACAGAACACATACTGTATATATATATATATATAATTCATTTTGCCATTCTTTTAGGAAAGTTAGAAAGTTTGTCTGCAAGACTGCCGAGTTTGTAGCCCACCAGGCAACAGTATATTTTTCTTTTTTATTATTTAAAAAAAAAAATGAAAGAAAATGATTTAAAAACCCTTAGAAACTTTTTTTTCTGAACAATGTAATGAAGAGTTATCCAGAAAAGTGGCAGCTTGTCTTGAGTTTCATGCTAGCACCAGCGTGGAATAGATAATTAAAAAAAAACAACAAAAGCTACTACCTTGTATTTCCCCCTAATGATGGCCTCAAACAATCTTTCCTTGGTCCCGTAAAATGGCAGACATCCACTGAGTAAAATGAAAAGGATGACCCCACATCCCCAGACGTCGACTGGCTTTCCATAGGGCTCCCTCTTCACCACTTCTGGGGCCATAAAATGAGGTGTTCCAACTCTGCCTACAAATCATCAAGCAGAAGTGGTGTTAAAGTTATTGAAGTCACAGGTTACCATGAGTGGGTACAGGGCAGGCAGAGGCAGATCCAAGATGAAGTATACCCTGCATGGTAGCCCCTTACACCCTCCATGGTAACCCAGGTTTAAAACCAACATTTTCACACACAGGATGCACACACAGGATGTCACTGTCCCGCCTTAAATAGTTTACAACAGTTTGCTGAACTGCCCTACTATTAGCAGCAGCCCCGTAAGATCTGCCTGTCAGTCATGGCAGTGACACGGAGAGGTGGGTGAGGGGTGTGGTCTCTCCCTCCCTCTGAGTGGTTGGGAGGTGGGCCTTGGGGGGGTTGCTTGGCCTATAAACATAAAGAACGCATTGTTGTGGGTGGCCTGGGCCATTCAGGAAGAACAACAGTGGGAGTTCTGTTCATGAACTTAAACTGAAAAAAAAAAAAAAAACCCTTGCAGAACGTCAATGTCCGGAGCGAGAGGAAGCGAGAGGCAAGCACGGCTAAAGAAGACAGCCGAAAGTTGCCATAACTGTCGTAATTATGTACCCGAGGGTGACTTGCAGTGTTAGGGGGGAATACGTGGGCCACCCACAGAGTATTGTGAGGAGAATACCTCAATGTAGGTTGGAGACCGGAGCTGACCGGTTTAGAGGCAGTGGGGGACGCTGCACAAAGCAGCACCTTTTATTTTGTAGTTTTATTACTGTGTTTTCTTTTCCCTTTTTCTTTGTGCCTTTTGTTTTCACTATTATTTTGAGCACCTACGTGTGCGCTACGACCTGAAAACCTTTTTACGATTGCTGGTATTAGGTTGTGCTCTGCAGCAGTACCACAGTGCCACCTTGTGTCGAAAATAAATCAGTGCGCAAAGCGGCTGTTCAAATAAAGCCTTCTGTCTCCCGTGAGTGTCAGTGAATTGCCCACCACCCTTCCACAGGGGCCTATAATCAAATTCACATTTGAAATTAGGAATAATAATCATGCAGCAGCAGAATGTGTATTTGTACACTAAAATATAATTCCTCAGCATACTTTACTGCTGTATACATTGTCCATAGTTTAGTCTTATTTGCACACAGACCTTCAGAGTTTTCAATTCGTTTTAAGGTATGTGGCACTTACAGGGTAGTAGGGAGCAGCGATCTCATCGTGGTGTGTAGGGCTGATGGGGGAAGAGTGTGGGAGGGGGGTGTTTTTTGAAAAAAGGGATTTCAATGGTGCATTCTGGTACACTTTTTGATGGTTTAAGCTTGTGGTAGACTAGTAGTGGTCTGCTTGTAGTGTCTGACAAAGTACTCCATTAGTGCAATGAAGGGAGTTTTATTTCAGCACTGCTCACAGCAAGGCAAGATCAACAAGAAAAAAAAATACTTTTGGAACATCAAGGCCCCTGCAATACAAGATGTATTGATTTAATGCAGATGGTTTGCAATACTGAAAATGTGTGTGGAATTGACCGCACCTTTAATTGTGTAATATTGTGTAATATGGGAAATAGCATGCTGCAGCTCCCATGCTCAGCATTAGTCAAGTCCTGATCTCACAGCATGTACTGTAACAGATAGCTCTTATGATCATATGGTAGTTTCTTTTTCAGTAAAAACAAGTTTAAATTGCAGCATGCTCGTTCTGCTATTTTCGATATTAAACACACCACAGCAAGCACATTGTCATATATTTTATTTCACTATTTTTTCATTATGACAATCAGAGAGCTAAATTTAGTGAATGCCAGTTTATTTCACTCAAGTAAGCTGCAGTACATTTCATTTAATTCTCTCTCTCTCTCTCTCTCTCTCTCTATATATATATATTTATTTAAAAAAATCTGTTCGTGGGACTCAAAACTTTTTTTAGGCACTCTACGATTTGACTGGCAAAAGATAACTTGTATCATCCTTAAACCTTAAACCTACAGTAATATTATATTGGCACACTATGATTAAAAAAAAAAATACAAATAAAATCTGTAAATGTAGTTTTTTCTTCATTTTCCAGAATAATATATTCACTGCCGGCATAGCACTTCAACACTGCCCTTACAACTACACCCCCACCTGTGCCTCTCACTCAAATTCTATGAAACACAGACTATGTGGGCCTAGGGGCCCTAATATCTGCTGCACATGAAGTGATCTTATACTGGGCAGTCAAAGTAAATTGAACGTCTGGAGAAACGCTATAGAAATCAGCAGTCACAGCTGCCAACGGGCATGATGTCACAGCGCATCCGCCATCTTAGTAAAGGAAGGTCTTGCACGTTATGAATAAATCTTAAGGAACAAAATGTTTTCAGACAGAAAAAACTTTTAACAAATCCTCTAAAATTAAAAAATATAAACTCTGCCCATTTCTTACCTCCACGTTATCAATATACACTATTTTATTAATTGTTACTTAAAAAAAAAAAGAGACGTTTCGGCGAGCTTTGCCTTCATCAGAGAGTACAAGCAACTGAAGAACAAATACCTTAAATACAAACAATTCAAATATCGAACAATTACATAATTATTATATTTAGAAAGCGCAGACATTACAATCTTAATTCACCCCAGTCCCTGTGACGCCTCAATATTTTAGTATAAAAATGGACATGAATGTAGGACGTAGCATCTTCAAAAGCAAGCACTACTTTTAAAACTGTGCATGACCACACAACAGTACCAGCATATGCAAACCTCATGTTCACCACACTTCTCACATCCTTTTTAAAATACAAAGGCTAAAAAAAGTATACCACCTGTCTTGCTTGATAACCTACTAGCTAAAAACTGTATCAAACAAAAGAGAACTAAAACAATGTCATAAAAACACTATTATTGTAAGATTATTTATTTTCTGTTTTAATTATGAAAGAATAACACTGGATGTAAACTTTGAATTGTATGACATTGTATCCCATCTCCTGCCCATCAATGAGAAATCTTGGTGGTTTCTAGGTTACAGTTAATTATGCTACTTTAACAAAATAAATGCATTTAAATATTTAATACTTGTGGTATAAATAAGAGAGCTAATTCCAGGCTATTATGTACTATATTTATCTAATTGGTGCTGTCATTGCCGGCATACCACTACCTGATTTGCTAGTTACAACAATGTCAAGGAGAGAATTGTTTTTTGGCTTGGCAAATACGACACAAACAGACTTTCCAATGTAACTGAATTGGTAGATCCTTTTACCAACATTCCTGTAAATTCAGCCAGCCAACTACTGATGCAATTGATATCGGTCAAGATGAGTTGAAGCTTGTATCTTGTGCTTTTTTTCAAAGTTGACTCAAATATTTAAGTGTTTTACAAATCAAGGGGATTTTAAAATGTAAGATTCTGCAAAGCTGCTGTTGCTCACCTTAATGAGTCACTTAAAATGAACGACGGAAATGCCTCTTTTTTTTTTAACCAATACTCCCTTTCAAAACTGCTGCTGCAAAAAAAGAAGTCTAGCAGCAGCTGCACAATTCCAAAACAACAATGCTGATTGGTCACTTATTGGTATGTCGTCAGAAGCCAACATGATTTGTTGCCTGGCAGAAATATGGAGAGAAAAGGCACTGATGGAATTATTGTATTGAATTTCCCTGCAGTTCAGTCCATTACTCTATTTGTAATGCTCTGGATTGTCTCTGTCTGGCACATTCTTCTACCAGGCCAGATGATCCATCTTCTTCTGTGGACTCAGAAAGACTGAGTCTTCATTGAATGGTTCTCCTGAAACTCCCTTCAATTATATATCTTCAAGTTTATCAGCATATCTTGGTGTAGCTGCACCCTGAAGAGTGGTAAACCCGACTGCTTGTTCCCACTATAGATCTTGCGTTCTGAACTTCAATGCTGATGAAAATGGCTGGATACATGGCACTGGATAAGCAATCCTCTCTTTATCCGCAAAGCAAGGAAGGACAGCACAAACAGTACGAGAGCTTATCCATGACTTATCAGGCAAGCCTGCATCAAGCCTGCATAAGGGACCATTCTCTTAGGGGATGAGTGAGCAGTCCAATCTCCATGGCCACCAATCCTTGGACTCATCATGATACTGCCTGCAAAGACATCTGGAGCCAATTGTACAGAATTGTGTTTGATGTAGGATGTTGACCATCTCCTCCAAATTTATTTCACTGATGACCTAAACAGGTTTTAAACCAAGGTTTGCCACAACTAGTCCTCTTTTGAACCAGTATGTGCATTTATTGACCAATATCACACAGGATTGTAACTTTTTTTTAAAATCTACAATTATGCAGATCACATGCACATAAGCTTCATTAGAAAGAATCATACTTTTTCTTGATTTTAATTTCTTGCTTTCTTTGTTTTTTAAAAGGTCACTGTAGCTTGTGGCTTTTATCTAAAGCTTCAGGAAGCAACAAATGCTTATGTACCAAAAATCATCGCTGAATGATTTGGTTCTGGTATCTCTGTCAGGTCATTATGGAGTGAATGTCTCTCCTTAATGATGTAACTTGTATTCCATAACAATATAGAATGAACTTTTTTGTTTTCACTTCCCTGATTCTCTGAATAAACAAGGAACTGTGCTTTCTTTAAACATGTATGTCAGGATCTTGTGGTCTTTTTATTTTTGGTTGAGAAACCATTAACCCTTTTTTCATTTTCTACATAAACAACAAAGCACTGTTTTTAATAATACTAACAGTTAATTAAGGAAACAATACACACGACACAACCATCAATACAAATAAAATAAGTTTATCTTAAAATATACAGAACAACAGATAGATGATTTTTTTTTAAATTCTCTGCTAAAAGTTCCTCCTTTTTTCTAAATAGGGACACACTTTGCAATTTGTCATATGAATACAATATGATGATGTATACAATATAAATTTGCCCAAAAGAGTGCTAAAATCACCTGTGAACTTGGCTATTCCTGATTACCTGTCAAACGGTGGGAAAACATAACTATTCATTTTCAGCAATATTTTACATTGGTCAAAATTTTCTGTTTGACTCATTTTGTGCTTGCTCTTATGTTAAACATGTATAAAGGCAGCTTGGATGAATTTAAAAAAAGAATACCTCCAGCAACCAATCCGGATTCTCCAAGCTGTATAGCCACTCCAAAACCTCCGAGCTTCACAGGAGCTGAATTCTCCTTCGATGCAAGTAAAACGCAGTGAGGCTGTAAAGAAAGATAATGCATGTTAATGAACGGACGCACTGTAAACATAGCAGGCATGGGAGGCAGGAATAAAACCAAAAGACAGGTTTCCAATTGACAAGTGCTTTATGCCAGAGCCACTTCCAGGCTTTTTCCTCCTAAAACATAGGCTTCAGGATGAGCGTGTCTATGAGTATGCATGCGTGTGTGTGTGTGCATGCGTGTGTGTGTGTGCGCCCCTGTTCCAGGCTGCCACAGGCTCACACTTTATCTTGCATACATATTTAGAGAGTACATGTTCTCCTACTTACACCCAACCAAGCATTCGGTGTCATAATACTGAAAACATGAAATGGAGCATATATTATTCAGACATCAATCATCCCAAACGGCACCTTCAAACAGGGTGGTATATGCATTAGGGATGTAATGGTTAGGATTTTCCCCAAACCAAAAGCAAAATATGCATCAAATTCCAAACTGAATAATACCGACAAAAGATAAAACCGAAAAAGCTGGCGTCATTTTTGGCAGCTCATCGCACACTGTGGCAACATAAATATGACAAGACCTTCCTGATTGATTCCGACAGCCCTCAGCAGGGATAACTACAGATTCATATTTAGTCTGGGTGTTCAGATGTGCTGATGAAAGGTGCTGGTACTAATGGCCTATGTACTAGCAGGCATATGCAAACACTAGGCCTGTGTACCGCAACCCACTCTATTTGTTAAAAAAAGCATCCTAAGAAGTGAAAAGCTGAAAAAGTTGAGTTTGTCCCATCTGTTAAATTACTCTGTGTAGACTTAATAAAAAAATGTAATAAATTATGCTAAACTGACTAAAACAGCCAAATACAAAAGTACTGTTAGTTAATATAAAATGTTAGTTGAGGTCCCAAACCATTGTGAAACTGGAATCTGCCGCCAACAAATATCTGGAATCAGATATTTGCATCTAAATCATCTTAAAAAAACATCTAAAATCAGATGATTCTGTGAGCAGGTTGGTTTATTTTTTAAGGCAGCTTCATTTACTGTGCATGTATTCATTTTAGTTGAATTTGTCTGATTCCTTTGTTGCTGCATTCTAGCTGCATATTGATTGAATTCAAGTGCTTTACCCACAGAGGCATATGTATTCTAGTAACAGGCTCTAATAAACCAGCATACAAAACGAGAAATTTGCATGTGTTTTTTAGGGTACTGGCGGTGGGCCAGAGTTCTAGCTTTAGTATTTTGCCGACATAAATCTAGGTGACATTTTAAATTCGAAGTGTTTCCTCAGAAACTATGTTAAAATGCTGCCAAACACCTCTCACTTTGAAGCCAACATGGCAACTGCCTAAATTTGTAATTAGGTCAATCTGAAAACCATGAGCTACAGTTCAACTCAGACATGATTTGCCACTTGCGACGCAGCGATAATGGGGGTACAAGGAAAATAATAAATAAAAAAGTTGAATGTTTCTCATTACATTATTTTAATCTTTCTACATTGCGTTTAATTGTATAATATACATTGGTATGAGTGATGCAATAACACTGTATTGAGCTTATTTGTCACAGCTGACAAAAAAACAAAAAACAACATGTGTGTAATACTGGTATGTCCTGTTCAGTTTTACTGTAAAACCAACTGGACGTTAAAAACAGCTGAAAGAGTTGATAATAAAAAAAAAGAATATGGAACTGATCATAACCGACTTGCACCCCTAATATGCATGCACTTTGCTCTGCCTTCCTTGTCACTCCAGAGCCCTCTCTTCCAAAAAGTACCGCTGTCATCACAGACGGCATTCTTCAATAGCAATTGCTAACATCATGCAATATGCAAGTGTACAGCTAAATGAGACATCTTTCTAAAACTGACACCTACATGCATTCTAGGACCAAGCACCATAAAACAAAAACAACCCTTCATATTATAAGGCATATTTATAATACATAGATACAGGGATCAAGACATTACAACTAACCCGGTGGTAAAGACCTTTAATTAAAGTGTAATAGCAGCAGTATATCGCTCTCTTGTATATGGCTGAAGATTTAGCCAAGCTGAGTTACTGTGTTTTTATTTCCGGCAAAGAAAAAGAGCCACAATAAAAAAGCTTAGTGGTCTACCTAATTTGCTGGGGTAGACAACTTAAGGCTTGATAAAATTCTACATGCAGTTGCACCAGTAGCTATGAGGTGATCAAATACTTCTACCTATACTTTCTGAGTGAGGTCAAAGAGGTTCAAAAGTGCATTCCAACATTCCAAGGTGCATATTCATAAATGTATTGATGTGCCAGTGAATGCATCAGACTCTAATGCATTAACTGGCACATTTACTACAAGACCCACTGTGAATGCATTTCTCCCAATATGTAAGACTGCAACTCTTCTTCTACCCAATAGGCAAGCTAAACTTACGTCTGACACATAGCTCAAAGTTTAACCACAATTAACAAGAACTGAAAGATGTCTTTAGAAATCAAAAACATCAGTTGTTAGAAATACAAAACAAAAACAAAAAAAGAAAACCCTTTGGTTCATCCTGTTTAATAAACAGTGTATTTATCTTCTTAGTCTGCATAACAACATTTCTATCAGCCGTATAACACTCAATAAATAATGTGTGTGTGATTCTGTGACCTCATCGCAGAAGAACTATGAGAACTTGTTTTAGGAGCTCACTTGAAATGTCAAATAATTATTCACTATTTCTCAGAAAGAAATTATTACCAAATCATCATGGCTATCTTCTCAGTGTTGTTTGTTTCCAAATTGATAATTTGCACATTTTGTAAAGTGCATTTAATATTTTCAGCAGCATTATACATGGTGTTACACAACATTTTTTACATTGTTTTTTTAATATACAATGTTTCATAGAAGAGCCAGCCAATAAAAAGGAGGAGTCAGCAGAATTACTCAAAAAGTAGGAAACAGTTTGTGGTAGCAGCAAGACTAAAACAGAAAGAAGAACACAGGGTACTGTGTAAAAGTTGAAGATCAGGACAGGAAATATCATGCGCTATATGCAAATAATTTATTTCTAATCCCATTTCACTTTTGGAAGGAAGGCACGTCACATGCCAGGAGCTCCACAGGTGAGTATTTCTTATTCCAAACATACTTTGTGCATAATTAAATAATACTTGTGTAGATTTAAGCAATGGAAATCAAGACCCTGTGCTATGGTACTGTATACCTGGTTCATTCGTGAAGAGTGCAACAGCCTGCTGTCATTCAATTAAATCTTCCTTGTTGGATATGCACATTTTTTGAGTTTTGCTTTGCAGGGGAGGAATTTAAAATTTCAATTACATTTCAGCAACAGTCCTAAGTCCATCGTATTTGTAGTTCAGAAATAAAATGACAGAAGTGCATGGGGGATCTTTTCCTGAAGACTGTTTTGTTATGTGTGGTCGCAAGACATTACACATCAAGGGAACTTGACGACTTTTTTTCCATTAATTACAAGCAAGACATCTAATTATAAATAACAATTATGATACTGTATGCTGCTTCATGGCTCACCAGCTTTCAGTGACTGAACTGCTATTCAATACAACTTTCATTATATGCTACTGTCCAATAAGTTATAGGGTAAATGAATCAATGTGAAACTAGGGATGGGGTATTTATTGCCAGTTTAACCACCCTCAGACCCATTGCTCAATAAATAGACGAATAACCTCACTGACCCCAATAGAGCGAAAGAACTCCAAATAATGTACTACGCACTTATGACAGGGTAGGCTATTTGTTCTTCATTTTACCTCTTTTTGCAATGGTGACTGCAATGACTCATGCCACATTAAATGTTGTAACCAGATATTTAGTAAGCAGTGGGTAAGGAGAGTGTGGTTAATGGTTGGAAACATGTAAAGTTTTCAACCATCTTCTATATTGTAGGCTACCGTCTACACTATGTTCTTATAACAACAACAACAACAACAACAACAACAACAACAACAACAGGAATAATGTACATACAACTAGGCATAATAAAGCTGTAATTCTATCAAGGGTTATGGTGACTTATTTATAAATGTAATCAGAAATTCTCAGCAAGAAAGATTGAATTGCAGTCTATTCAGTCAAAGCCCGGACCTCAATCCAATTGAGAATATATGGAAAGAGTTGAAAATTGCTGTTCACCAAAGGTCACCATCCAACTTGACAGAGCTTGAGCAATTTTGCAAAGAAGAATGGGCAAAAATTGCAGTGTCCAGATGTGCAAAGCTGGTAGAGACTTATCCAAATAGACTCATGGCTGTAATTGCTGCCAAAGGTGCCTCTACCAAATATTGATTCAAGGGGGTGAATACTTATGCAATCAATTATTTTCTGTTTTATATTTGTAATTAATTTAGAACAATTTGTAGATTTTATTTTTCACTTTGACATTATGGACTTTTTTGTGTTCAGTGGCAAAAACTCACTAATTAAATCAATTTTGATTCCATGTTGTAACACAATAAAATGTGGAAAAGTCCAAGGGGGGTGAATACTTTTGAGAGCCACTGTATGTATATAGCACGACTACAACATCACATAGCCAATTGAAATGAACATGATCCTTTCTGTTGTAAATAACTTATTTACAAATGCAGTTTGCATTTTTGTATATATTAAAATATATCTTATTATATTATATAAATCTATATTATATAAACAGTGCAATTGTTGCTAGAGTATTTTTGACTATGTAAAAGTAAACTAAATTAATGTTTTGAGAATTATTATTTATTCATTTTTTTAGCCTATTTATTCTTTTATAAAAGCTTGCCAGGGAAAATGTGCACTGTAAATTTGCACTTTTACAATGCCTGTGCTTTACCATGCTTCTAAAAGTTTGCATTCAATGACACAAAGTCCTAGGCAGGATGTACTATCTTTAAATATTGTTAAAGATATTTTGTCCATTTTAACATTTCATACCAACAAAGGATTATGCTTTCTTGTTTTACAGGATTGAAGATTACTTCCTTTGTCAAACACAAAGACAGCTATCCACTACAAAATGACAAGCCTCATTAATTTAGGGACTTCAAATGATTCACTCCTCTACAGCTTTACAGAGAGTACAAGCACTGTAAATACAACACTGGAGCCTAACGCCACCACATGCGTTATAAACGATGACTCTATGAGCATTCCTTTAGCCTTGGTCTACTCACTCATGTTTGTCTTTGGACTGTTAGGAAACGTCTTAGCCCTGTACGTCTTCCTCTGCGTCCACTCAAAGAAGAACTCTGTCCATGTTTTCCTTGTCAACATAGCTGTTGCTGACCTAATCCTGATTATCTGCTTGCCTTTCCGCATCGTCTACCACAGCACCAAAAACCAGTGGATGCTGGGGCAGACCTTCTGTAAAGTGGTCGGCAACATCTTCTACATGAACATGTACATCAGCATCACCCTGCTTGGGTTCATCAGTGTGGACCGATACATCAAAATCCAACGCTCTGTACAGCAGTACAAACTGCAGAAGACCAAATGGAGCATCATCACATGTTGCATCACCTGGGGTATGGCCATTGCTTTCATTATACCCATGATCAGCAAACCAGAACGCAACGAGGAGGTCAATAAATGTTTCCAATACAAGGGCAGACAGAGCGCCAAATGGAAAGCTTTCTTTAACCTTGCAATGGTTGTCGTCTTTTGGATAGTTTATATTTCTCTAATGCTCTCTTATGGTCAAATTGCCAAGAAGCTTTTCAAACTTTCTATGGAGAAATCAGACCTGCCCAATGCCCACAAGTATAGACGAACGGCAAAAAATCATTTTTGTGCTTTTTATCTTCTACGTGTGCTTCGTTCCATATCACATCTTTCGTGTAATCTACATCTGGTCCCAGATCTATGGCACTACCTGCTACTGGGTGAACATCATCGACAAAACCAATGAGGTGGCCCTGCTCTTCTCCACTCTAAACAGTTGCCTGGATCCAGTCATGTTCTTTCTGCTGTCAAGCTCTGTGCGCAAGATGACCGTCAGACTCCTGTGCACAAACGTCCCATCGTATGCAAGCACAACCAACAGCTCCACCACAGAGCACCAGCAAACGAAAGCTTCCCAGGCGACCAGAAGCACTCGGGCGAGTTTCAGCATAATTCATTCATTCCTCCCGAAACGGTCAATTACAGGAATCTAAAGGGACCTTCAACATCTGCTGGAAATCCTCAGCTCCTAAAAACAGGAACATGACTTTGCTAAAAACTAGCTTGACTCCTGGTGGAACAGTGCGACACACTCCTAATGTACTGTAAGGTTGAAAACAAACTTCTAAAAACAACAAGACAATGAAACTGTCTATCCTTGACAGATTTATATTGGGTTAAATGGACCGCTGAAAACGATAGTAACGTCCATTCTGTAAAGGAATGAAAGACATTAAAACGTGGAATACAAAACAAACAACTACCTGTAGATAAACCCGACTGAACCGGCATCTCGTGAAATGACATTTTAAGGCAAAGGAAAATTTAACACAGAGGAATAACAATAACATACATTTAACAGTATTACCTACCAAGAAACTATTCAGAACAATTGGTGAACTGGTGTTTTTTCTTGCTAGATTTATACTCACTCGATCACACGAGTACATGAAAATTAATTAAGTATTCGAATAGCAAAATACATATTCGTGTACAGAAAAAGGCTATTTGTGATTGATGTTTATTTGCCGTATCTTTCAAAAAGATGAGCGTGTGTCAGTCATTTTTCTACAAGCTAAAAAACAGGTACAGCTATTGGCTAAAACAAACACATGGACAAAGATGAAGCAGAAAAAAATGGCAACCGGTAATTCTAAACCGACCTCAAATAGGAGTTCAGTGTGGAATTATTTTAACCAGCAAGATGAGAATACAGTACAGTGTAATATCTATACAACATCACTGGTATACCACAAATCAACTGCTACCATGATTAACCACATGAAATACAAACACCCAACAGTTGCCTTAAAAGAAAGCGAAGATGGTGGAACAAAACAAATGACAATTACATATTTTGCTTGCAGCCGACGCCACTGTGATACATCTCGTTTGGAGAAAACAACGGATCTCATCGCAAAAATGACAGCGAAGGACATGCTTCCAACAAGCTTTGTACACGGTGAGGGATTTTGGGAGCTGATGGGATTTATTGAGTCAGAATATGTTGTGCCAACACATAAAACTGTAACTGCTAGACTTGAAAAAATAAAAGAAGATTGTGTCACTGCTGTTCGTGAGAAATTGGAAGCTGCAGAAAAAGTGGCAATTACAACTGATTCATGGACTGCATTAAATACCGAGTCCTACGTGACTATTATATGCCATTACATTACCGACTGGAAACTACAAAGCGCTGTGTTGCAAACTCGAGTTATGACTGACAGGCATACTGCAGAAAACCGTGCAAACTTGCTGAACATAGCTACTAAAGCGTGGGATATTAAAAACAAAGTTGTTGCTTGCATTCATGACAATGCCGCTAATGTAGTTTTAGCAAACACTGAATTTCTCGACTGGGAGTCAAGTCCATGTTTTGCACACACCTTACAGTTGGCTATTAATGATGGCTTCAAAGTTGGTAGTGTCAATCAAATCATAAGCGGTGCAAGCCGCTTAGTGTCACACTTTCATCACAGCATGGTTGCTAGTAAGGCTTTACAAGCAACATAGCAACAGCGGAACGTGCCTGAACATCACCTTGTGCAATATTGTCGAACACGCTGGAACTCTATCGATGATATGTTTGAGCGTCTAGAGGAACAAAGATGGGAAATTTCTGCTGTATTATGTGACAGAAATTTCACAAAATTGGCTGATGCACGTACACTCGAGCTGACCAATGGAAACTGGCAGATAATTGCGGCGCTTCTGCCGGTTTTACAGACGTTGAAATGTGCAACAACTCCTCTTTCTGGGGAATCAGATGTGTCCATCTCAATGGTGTACCCCATTATTACCACACTGCTGTCAAAGCATTTGAGAAGTGTGCCCGGTGAATGCCACAAGGTGATGCGGTTCAAAACAGCAGGTTACAGAATCACTTGAAACGTGAATGGCAGTGTCAAGCTTAGAAACAGCTGGAAAAGTAGCACTGATTGCGACAGCATTGGACCCACGACATAAACACTTAAAATGTGTTGATCCCAATATACGGCTGGCTGGAAGAGCCAAGTTAGGGGAACTTGTTTCCAGTCTACCAACGAATAGAGACATTTCAGAAGCACCGTGTCAGGTCATTTCACTGGATCAGGATGCGCTTCTATGGTGGAGGATAAACTAATGTCGTTTCAAGAAGCTTGGAGCATTAGCGGAGGCATATTTGTGCATTCCTGCAACTTTTGTTCCAGCAGAGAGGGTGTTTTCAACTGCAGGAGTTATAGTAAACATACTACGCAGTCGTCTCTCGTCTGAACATGTGGATATGTTAATATTCTTAAGCATGAATATGTAAATGATCTAATATGTAAGAAACACAGGAATGGTTTTGGTGCCAACTGTCTGTTATACTTTTTTTAGTTATACTTAGCAATTTTTTTTCTCTAAGGATAAAAGAAATGTGGTCATATACTTTCGTTACAGAATTTTGGGTTTTTCTTAAGAAAGGAGAAACAATTACTTGGACTTGCAAACTAAAGGCAAACAATAAACATGTTATAGTTTTTATTTTATGCAAAGTGATTATTAAAATGGGCAAAAAAGGATTAATGGTTTTTAAAAAAAAATTGTAAAGAAACATTCAACATTTTTTGACATTGGACTGCAGATTATTTAAAAAAATGCATTGTCTACTTTGTTTTTAATTGAAAAACACACAAGATTTAACTACTGTAGTTTGTAGTCAATTCACAAGGGTAAAATAAGGCCTTTCTTACTTCTGGGATATTTTTCTACTTAATACAGTGTTTCATATAATGGCTTTGATAAAGTTTTGAAAATGAATGAATATCCGAACGCATATCTAAATCTCGAACTAATATCTTAACATGAAAATTCCATGTTTGTCCGAGCACTAGTTTTAAAAACAGTGTATTTATTTATTTCTTCTTCTACATCATCAGGCTTCACAGTACTGTATTCCATATTCATGTTCGAAAAATAAACAAATAATAATAAATAAATATCATTTTGGGGTTATTTTGTGATCACTGTGAATGAGAACTGTAAGAACAAATTTATTGAGCTTATTGTGGTATGTAATTCAGAAAAAAAGTGACACCAAACCCACAAGGCAATATGCATGCCTTCTGTTAAACATATATTTGTTATGCATATAATGTTTGCATAAAATATACAGCTGTATTCGATGGCTGACAGCTCAAAAGAAGATGTTAAATAGATACATTGGAAACAGTTTGTGACAATAGTATAAAACTGATGAAGCCCACTTCACTTTTGGAAAGAAGACATTGCTTCAAAAGGCATGTCTTTTCTTAGTTTTCTTTTTCTTATAAAAACATGTATTTTGAACAGAATCAAATAATCTACTTGTGTAGATTTAAGCCATTGAAATCAAGACCTTTTGCTATGGTATATCTGATCCGTTAGTAAAGAAAGCAACAGACTGCTGTCATGCAATTAAACCTTGCTTGCTGGAACTGCACATTTAAGGTTTTATTTCCACTGGAGGAATGTTAAGAATTGCATTACACTTCACCAACTCAGTACTAAGAATAGTTTTTTTGTAATTCAGAAATAAAATTCTAGAAGTGCAAATGTGCATCTTGTGTGTATGGGGTTGTGTGAATGTGTGTTAAAATAGGCCATTTTCGAAGGATTGTGTAAGATTAAAAGTAGGGCTTGTTTGAATTGTAATGGTAAGATAATGCAAATGCAGCTGGGGAGGGTCATTGCTAAATTCATTTTTGTGATTTGCTTTGTTATTGTGGGTTGTTCAGGGGTTAACCTGCATGCAAGCTCACATGTGATGAGGGTTTACAACTGAACGCCACTGGTGTTCATAAAGGACTGTAGAAAGTCGATGCTCATAACACATACCCTAACTGACAAATTCTAAATACTTAGTGTTGCAGTCTCAAGTGTACTATATATTAGGGCTGAGCAGATACTTGGAGGAAAATTAGAGTACAGTAAGCACCGTCTAAATTGGGATACTGATAATCAGGATTGCTGCTTAAATGGGATCAACTCTGGGAGATGTTTCTTCCCAATGCTATTTATGACGTTTAATTGGGACGTCACTTTGTTTAATTGGGATACAGTATTTTTAAATGATGAACGGAGATCGCTTTCAGATCAAGACAGGTTGCGTAGCACAGTGCAGTGAGTACGTGATTACACTGTGACTTGCGTAAATCACGTTGAGTCTCCTGTGGTTTCTCACACTGCTAAGAAAGTTGGTGTGTCAAAGGTCGTCTCAACTGCCTCTCGTTTAACTGGGACAGCTGCTTATTCGGGATATTTCTCCTTCTCCCGAGGTGTCCCGATAAAGCGGCGCCGAGCGCAATTCCCTTTAACATGTTTTTGTCGAAATTTTTGAAAACTCCACAACAAGAAAAGCTGCCTTTATTTTGATTGCCCTCATCGATACAACTGAGTACCAATCAATGTGAATTAACTTCCACACCAAGTGATTTGAAAGTAAATTTTTGTTAAAAGCCAGTTTTGCATTTGACTTTAAGGAGAGGTCACGGTGAAGGCAATTTTTGAATAGAGCATATATGGGCTCCTATATGTGTTCCATAGTAACCAGTAACCTATCTGCACTCTGTAAGGAGTTATAAGCTAGTTTTACATTTGACCGAAGATTTTGAAATGTTTTTAAAGAAATGCGTCTGGCAGCCATACTGGTTTAGGCACAAACACCATTTTTGAAAAAGTCAATTGTATTGACACAGGGATGTTGCTTGTCAACTTTGGAGTTAATCAAATAAACCGTTTTTCAACTGAAGCGGTTTTAAATTTAAGAAGAAAATGCAGGTCTGGAGGCCATCTTGTTTTACAAAAGAACACCAATTTGCCCTATTTGAATTCCATTGTCCCCAGGATGATGCCTATCAAGTTTAGAGTTAGTTGGTTAAACTGTTTTCAAACAGAAGCAGATTTTTGGGCCATGTTTCAGCGAATTTGGTGGCAGCCATTTTGATATTAAAATTTATCGCAGCAACTTCTGCTTCTCAAAACTTGAAGCAGGTTTGGTTGTTGATGACATATGCGAAGTTTCAGATCAATCGATTCACTGGTTCCCAAGAAGATGATTTTGAAAGTTTTTTCAGAAAAATGCGTCAGGCTGCCATCTTGGTTGATGGAGAAGTGCAATTTTTGACCATCTGAATTGTATTCAACCCAGGATGATACCTGCCAGGTTTGATGTTGATTGGTTACACGGCGTTCGAGCTGGAGCAGTTTGTCTAGGGATGAATAAAAAAATAAATAATAATAATAATAAAAAAATATTTTAAATAACAATAGGCTTCCCAGCCATTCTAGCTTAGAAGCCTAATAATAAAAATATTTACAATAACAATAGGCTTCCCAGCCATTCTAGCTTAGAAGCCTAATAATAAAAATATTTACAATAACAATAGGCTTCCCAGCCATTCTAGCTTAGAAGCCTAATAATAAAAATATTTTCAATAACAATAGGCTTCCCAGCCATTCTAGCTTAGAAGCCTAATAATAAAAATATTTATAATAACAATAGGCTTACCCAGCCATTCTAGCTTGGAAGCCTAATAATAAAAATATTTACAATAACAATAGGCTTCCCAACCATTCTAGCTTAGAAGCCTAATAATAAAAATATTTACAATAACAATAGGCTTCCCAGCCATTCTGGCTTGGAAGCCTAATAATAAAAATCTTTACAATAACAATAGGCTTCCCTAGCCATTCTGGGTTGGAAGCCTAATAATATTACAAGAAGGGATGCAGTGAAGTTCAGAAAGGTTAATCAAATAATACAAAAATAAATCTGGAGGCTGGAGTTTAAGAAAAACAAATACATTAGTTAATTTACCCAAGCAGGTAACAAATCTTACAGAATTCATTCTTTTTTTTTTTTGGCCATTAAGCTCCCTGACGCTACTTTACTTCCGAATTCACCTCAAATGCTGTAGCATTAACTACCGTAGCATTAACTACCGTCTTAGTTATTTTATAGATATGGAAGAACCTATATTACGTTCTTAAACAATAGAGAAAGCTTAAATGATTTATTATTACACTTTGACTGTTTCTAAAATGTATATTGTGCTTGTTACCGATTGTTACTCATTTCTTATTAAATTAATTTTTAAATATTCTTATATTTTAACCGGTTAGCATCACATGTAACTTTCAAATTTATGCACAGGTGTCTAATAAAATCAACACATTTGAGACTGTGGAAACAATTACCAGTCTCTAGTCTCAAATGTGAACTAGTAAGAAACTATTCAGAACAGCAGGAGATCTTTTACTTTCTGTAAATGTGCTGTTTCTTGCTGGTTTTATACTCTCACAATTTTTGTATTTCTGTCAGAACGCTGGCTGTTGCAACTGTTAAAACCGGCAGCAGAAACTGTGCAGCATTGCGATGTGATATATAAAAACTACTGCCTAAAACTGTTTTTGCTGGAACAGCGCAGATATTACTAACATTTAGGATCATGTCTCTCACCCGAGTGATAGAACAACACTGCTGAACAGTTTCTTCATTTGCTTACCCTCAACTGGTTTGAAGGCCTGCCTTAAGATACAATACATGATTTATAGTGTCATTATTTCACAGTCATCTACATTAAACATCTTGAAAAACAAATCTGTAGGTGAGCAGGAGGTCAAGACAGAAAAATTGCAATAAAAAAGTCCTTGGGAACAGACCTCATACCTTATAGTCACAACTTTTTATTGTTATTGTTTTAACACTTGGTTAACATGCGACAGGTTTCAAAACCTGTGTGGAGGGGGGCAGGGCAGAACAGACCGCACTACTTTAATTTTTTTTTTTTTTTTTGCAGTGTCCCTATAAAGTCTAATTTAAAAAGTACAAAAAGTTAGGCTCACCATATTTTTTTTTTAAAGGTTAACAAGGTTACAAGGTTAACTCAAAACTTTTCATATATTTTATTGATGGCTGTGAACTGGGACGCTTTAAGGTTCAGTACATATTAACACATAACAAACAAGTAGGGGTAGCAAAGAGGACTGACACTTATGAAGAATTGCTGCAGGCTATGCACTATACCCCAAGAGGAAGAGGAACTGGTTATAACTTCCCTAAACCAGAACTTAATCTGCAGCAACTTTAACATGATGTAATTGTGGTGATTTGAAATAATCCACTTCTGAATAGAAACACACGCTAGTGAAAAGAAGAACCAGAATCTACTCTCAACCTTTCTTAACTTTCAAATAATTATCTAAATAATATATGTATTTGTGATTAAACCTCTTGCAGAGAACCTACTGAATCAATCGTCTGTTGATTGAAAGCCAGATCAGACATTTCACTCCCTCATAAAATGCCCTTGCACTTCTCAGGCTTGCATTATTTACGGCAAGCATATAAGATTTATAATGCGCAAATTTTTATCAGCTGCTCTGCAGAATGGATGGCATGCTGCACACAAATAAAAAAATAAAATGATAGCTAAAGGTAACCTTATTTTCATGATGAAAGTCGATGGGAAAGACTGTTCTGAGTAAACTATGTAATTTGTATGTGCATAACTTGTATACATGTATATAAAAATCTGAGTTTTGTACTCAGCATGTCAATACTGTTGACCAATGAAGGAATATAACACCAGCACTGTGTATTAATTGTCAATAAATAACTCAATTTGTAGCACATCAACACATTTTGAATAGGTTTAATTTAATACCTGCCAACAAAAAACATGCAAAAAGTACTCAGAGTACTTGAACAGACCAACTACAAACAGGGGTTCACGTAACAGGTACTCATGCGCACCAATAAAATAAAAAAATAAAAAAAGTGGACTTCCAGATTGTTTTTTAAGACGCAAAAGCATACTGGCAGAACATTTTTGAACAGGAAAGCATTTTTCATAAAGGCAGAAAGGGTGACCCATACCTGCCTATCCTTCCGATTTTCCTCGGAGACTCAGGGTTTTCTATTCCGGCGCAGGGTTCCAATTTAATAAAGTCCCTCCCTGCTAGTGCCGTCATTGGCTGCGTCGAGTTTTTATTACAACTTGGAGAGCGACAGGTTTAACTACTCCAGTTCATAACAGCAATAATTTTCTTTAATGGGCACTTGAAACAACCAAATGGTAGCAGGGATCTTTATCAAGCCATCCATTCAGAGAAGAGGGATGCAGTTACAGGGAGTGACGTGGTACAGGCAAGCAATGAATGTTCCACCAGATCTTTGTCTCTTAGAGCACACCAACAAAAAAATAAATCAAATGTAAATAAAAGCCAAGTTAAAAAATGTTTTTCTTTTTGCAGTGTGCTTTTTTTAGCCCCTATATTCATTTGAAATGACCAAAAGGTGTGTATCAGTGTGTTCCTGCAAGTGGTCACTGTATTCATTGTTTCTAAGGCTATGCTCAATTCAGTAGACTTTAACAGAAGTGTGCTTGTGCTACCAAGGGGATTATCTCTGTTCATCCTTTTTAATTTGATGGTTTACTTGTAAATACAATGAAACTTTGCTTAAAAGCAACGTCTGAACAAAGGCTACCCTACAATTAAGGTTACAGGTTTGCTCACTCATGCCACCCACGCTTCCTCAGAGTGTATAAGCTGTGACTGCATCTACAAGTGTTTCTGACATGAACACCACTTACCAGACACAGGAAACTCCTGTAAAATGATGCTCTCAAACAAAAACGATATCAAAACCCCAGCCTTCTGATGTATCTATATAAGTAAGAGATAAACAAGCTGTGAGAGATCAGTACTTAAAAATGCTCTGAATTCTGAAAAACATAGGATGTGATGTAATGGATAGATCACAGCATGTGAAAATGATGTGCATACCTTGCTCGTTACTTCCACAATCTGAGGCATTTTCTGAGAACTGATACTTCAGACCCAACGCAGTGTGAAAGCCATTTCCTCACTGAGACCTACACCAGCACAGGTATGCTACTTTTTTTTTTTAGATAGATTTTAAATCTGTTTTTCATAAAAAAAATTTTAAAAAAAGAAATCAGACAAATGGCTATCCGGTGTTAGAGTGACAAGTTTGTTCTTTTTTTGTAATAACAGCAAGGTCGGAAGATTAATTTTCCTCCCTGAAGTAGGCCATTTGAGCTCCTAAAAGCGTCATTCCTGTTTACACACAAAAGACATTCATTATATAATTTAAGTAGGAGTTGGTGTGATAGGGAGTTAGGGGTCATTCCCAGATAAACTCTGAGAATAAATACAAATGGGTCTTTTCATGTTTATTTATCCTAACTGTTGGAGAAATCCATTCCTTTCACAAAAGATATTAAACTAAAAGTACTATACATCTTACAATACTTGTCAGATTAGTGTTTTTGCATCTGTTTTGTTTGTAGATATGACAGACCCTTCTGTCATTGGGACAGTAATGGTAAAAAAAAAAAACTGCATTTAACCCTTTGGTGATGTTTATACATAGTGAGTTATAACTCTCAGCAAAATGTTGACAGACACTACAGACACTTATGTATACCAGTAATTCACAATTGTATTCTGGTCTGTTGTTCTGAGTTTACTGGTCTGCTGTTTTGTGTTGAGAGTAAAGCAAATAAACATTTCAAAGGCACTTTGGTTTGTTCGGTTTTGACTGCTGTGGTGAAGACAAAACAGGAAACTCAAGGAATGTTGTTTTTGTTTCAGCTCAATGGCGGACATATGCAATATCATTTTTGACAACTATCAAAAAGATATCTTCACCTGGTTGTACAGTGTTTTAACCATTGTTGGATTACTTAGCAATGCTGCTGTTCTAAGGGACTTGTGGAAAGCAGAGAAAACAGTGACTGGGATTTTCACAATCAACATGACAGCTGCAGACCTGCTTTTATGCTGCAGCTTCCCATTCCGGATAGTGTATTATCAACGCAGCTCGGAGTGGGAACCGAATGCCTACTTGTGCACAGCAACCATTTTTACAACTGTATCACTTTTCTACATCAACTTGTACTGCAATATTTGCTTCCTAATGTGGATCTGTATTAACCGGTATGCCAGTGTGGTGAGACCACAACATGTATTTTTTAAATTTTTCAAAAACCCCAAGATGTGCAAATTCCTTTGTGCTCTCACATGGATTGTAACACTCTGTGTAACCTTATCGAATCTCATTCACAACCTTCCAAGAAACTCTGTGCCAGCTAAATCCTGCTTCGACCTCATTGCCAGCAAAACCAGGAATAATTACAACCTGTTACATGCCTTGTGCATTGCATTGTTCTTTTTAATTTTAATCATCCTATTAACGTTTTATACCCTGCTGGTTTACCATCTTCAGCGGATGCAGGATGGAAATTTAGTGATGAGAAATCAAAACGTCAGCCTACAAGTGCGGAGAAAGATCCTGGCTACCGTGCTGGTCTTTGTGGTGTGCTTTGTGCCGTACCACATAGAGAGAGCCATGCTCTTGCTGTCCAAATCCAGCGACTGCACGTGGCAGAGGAAGCAGTACAAAGCCAAGGCCTGCACCATTCTGCTGGCAGCTCTCAGCTGCTGCGTTCTCCCCCTGCTCCACCTCTCTTTTCACTTCAGATGCTGCAAAGCCAGGGCTGCTTCTCACACAAGAAATATCCACAGTTGCACTGATGCAGAGCATGCAATTGGCCACCGTTTACCAGAAACTACCCGCAGTTAAGAATACCACCCTGAAATAACATTGTAACCACTCTACTGGCAAATCTGTAAAGCCTCCAGCATCTAACAACAAGAATAACCATTTTGCATCATACGATATTTTAATATATCGATTTGTCCATAGTAAGCAAGCAGGCAGGCAAAGAGAAAATGGAATATATGTCCCATAGATCAATAAAGTACATGAACATCTTCCCCCAGTGACAGGGATATGCACCCCATAGGTGATAATATTACTGGGTCACGGTGAAGATAAGTGGAAATTAATAACAGAACGCTTTAATAACAAATTCCTAACCAAGTTGGGAAATAAATATTGTATACATTTCACAGCTGGACGTCTATACAGTATGACATCCTGTTTTATTATTATTTGTTTATTTAGCAGACGCCTTTATCCAAGGCGACTTACAAAGACTAGGGTGTGTGAAGTATGCATCAGCTGCAGAGTCACTTACAACGGTGACCCAGGATTTGAACTGGGGACCTCCTGGCTCAAGCCCTATTCTTTAACCACTGGACCACACAGCCTCCTTTAGACTGTACTTGTAGATCTCTTGATCTCCTCCTACTGGACTTCCCTGACCTATGCACCGAGTTAATGGATCCTCAGCTAATGCACTATCGCTGCATTACTGCACTGTTCATATGTAGATATAACTTCTTGTAACTAGTTGCATCCTAGTTCATATTGTATTTTTGTGGTATTGTTTGTCTTACTATGCTGTATTTAAATATTAAGCTTGCACTGTAACACACCATAAGTCATCTTGGATAATTACACCTGCCAAATAAATAAATAAATAAATAAATACTGTAGCTGACAAGACAGAGAGTCTCAAGGAGTTTAAACTCTAACCACAGCACGAACCAACAGTAAAACCTAGAATGTCAACAAACAATGGTTTAAACACTTTGGTGACACTGCAGTGTCAGCAACTGTACAGCACAATCCCTGTTACATGTGTGCCTCCTAGTGGTGCCTCAAAATAGGAAAAGGTGCTTTTACTACATTAAATGAGATCAACCTGTTTTAACTTGCAATGGATGCTACTGGCCACTAGGTGCAAAGCTATGACCAGTAAAATTATTGTACAGGCATTATTATTATTATTTGTTTATTTAGCAGACGCCTTTATCCAAAGCGACTTACAGAGACTCGGGTGTGTGAACTATGCATCAGCTGCAGAGTCACTTACAATTACGTCTCACCCGAAAGACGGAGCACAAGGAGGTTAAGTGACTTGCTCAGGGTCACACAATGAGTCAGTGGGTGAGGTGGGATTTGAACCGGGGACCTTTTGGTTACAAGCCCTTTTCTTTAACCACTGGACCACACAGCCTCATGTCTGTTTTTATTTTTACTATTACTATTATTAATAATAGATTCCTTCTGAACGCTGTTTATATTTTCTCGTGGGTCTTCACTTGCTTGTTTGTGTTAATGTAGGAAATGAAAATACTTAAAATGCAACACGACAGAACAGCTTCTGCATCCTGGCATCTTTGCATAGTCTGTTTTGCCGGTAGGGCAAAAAGCATTGTTTTTTAAATTATTGCATGTGTCAATTTTCAGCAAATTTAAAATACAACTAAACCAAAAGATCTTCAACAAAAGAAAAGGAGGAACAGTGATGATATTGATAGTCTTTGTAAGAAGTTAGCAAATACTGCAGATTTTTAAATCTTGAAAAGCACTCCTTTAATACATACAAAAAAGAGAATAATTCTGATTGTACTACTAATGAAGAAAGATGCCTTGTGCATCAAACACAGCATTTGCAAGCGTCATCTATCGACATCATGACACATGATCTTTTTGAAATGCACGAAAAAGAAATGATTTTAAAATTAACACAAAAAACAAATATGTAAGATTATCTATCGATCTATCTATATGGTAAAAGTATATGGTAATTTCCTTACTAAGAAACATGCCTTTCCCATAGCAGCAGCAGGTGGTTTTGTGTGTGTGCGTGCGTGCGTGTGTGTGTGTGTGTGTGTGTGTGTAATACTGCCCTCTTCTACTGAGCTTCCTCTCCAAGATGTATTATCTGCAGCGACAACAGCAAGAAGATTCATGAGGACTGTTTCCCCTTGTCTTTGCCTGGTTTAAAATAGAAACCACTTTGGTAAGCATGCATTTAATTGTATTCAATCAAGGCTATATTAGAATTGTATGTGATAGACAGGGGTATATTTTAAAGTTAGAACTGAATGTTTGCTAAAAATGACTAAAACATAGACAATTATTGCAAAAATCATCTTTGTTAACTTAAAAAAACACTAAAGCACAGATAAGGTAAAGTTGAAAAGTACATTATATGATGAAGGAACTAGCTAAAACTTTTGTTTTATTTGGCTTGGTTTCTTGTTTTACATATTTTTGCCAACCAAAGATAAAGCAATGTTAATGGATGGTTAAATATAGAAATAACTAACCACAGTAAAGTAATAACCAAAAGGATAAACACAAAAGTAAAGTTTTGTAACGTTCGTTCCAATCAAGTTGGTTTATAATTTTGTTTTTTGTAAAAAAAAAACTGATTTAAAATACAGATATTTGGACACGTATTTTTAAACTGTATTTACACTTTAGTATTCCAAGATATACCGATCCTTTTTTTTTTTAACCACATACTAGACACCCAACTAAATACGGATGTCATTTAATTGAGGGGTTCTGGTAACATGATAAACCATGATAACCAAGCTTGAGTAGTTTATTAATATCACGAATATGGAGATACAGCTTTATATGAGAATAGTTTCCTGTGCTTTTAACAAATTGCCAGATAATCTATTATTGCAGATTAGATATCTGCCCTGCTTCATGCAATGAGTAGTGAACACAAACATCAAAACATTTAGATCACAGACGATATCCCATCATCATCATCATCAAGCACTGTGCACAAACATTCTGAGGCAGTTTAGACTTCCAGTTACAGCACTGAGCCACAGACAGTGTATGCAGCATTAACCGTAGGCTTTAAAATGTTGAAAATGATCAATTTGTTCTCAGCACCCCATGCCTATTCAAACACCCTGGATTTAACAGTATCAATTGCATATGGCAGCTTAATTAATACAATCTGAAATACAATAAGAAAAAAAGCTTCTAATCAGCCACAGAAGCTGATTTTCACATTGTGTGCCAGGGGGTTCTGAACCCCTCTCGAGTACCTGAGTACCTGCAATCTGGGGCTTGAGCATCCACAAGACTAGCCCAGAAACAAATGGACACTGTTTTAACCCCCCTCCCCCCCAAAAAAAAAAATAAATTAAAATAAAAACACACAATTAAAGTATTCAGTTTCCATCCATTCTGAGTGGTTTTTATTTCATTCATTTGTTTTTCAATACACTGTATTAAGGTTACTGGATCTAAATTCAGAGGCAGCTCTTCTCCAGCTTATTTTTTGGTTATGCACTCATTTTGACAGTCCACATATTTGCAAATAATACATGTAAAAGGGAACCAAGTTCAACTTCTCCATCCCCAAAAAGGAACTCTTTAGATGGTGCAATGTGTATCTGGCATTAGGTACAGGATCTTACATTGAGTACTGAATGACACTTGCTTAATAATAATAAATACTGTACAGTGTCAACTAACCAGGTCCTGGTCCAGTAAACACATATCTTGTGTTATAAATAGATGCACACTTGCACGTGTTTGTTGAAACAAAGCTTGTGTATTTTCTATTTCAGTGGTTCTCAATCTGGGGTCCGCGGACCACTGGTGGTCCACCGGCTCCTTTCAGGTGGTCCGTGGAAAGGTTACATAATTATGGAAAGGAAGCAGCAACATAATTTATAGATCCCATTGCAAACCCCAAATTTGAGACCTTTAAAACTCAGCTACAGATGCAGGAAGAAAATGCATTCATGGATAATATCTCCAAGTAAAACTAAAATGTCAAAATATATAGTTTTGGAGTGTCTAAAATGTATTTGTTACTAGGGAGTTTGTGTATTGCGCTCACATGCACTCAACACAGCAGCTTGTAAAGTAACACACGACAAGGTGCGCGCTATGTTGCATTAACACACCGCACAAGCCCTGGCGTGTTATCCTGCTTATATTATAAAATGGATATAGAAAGTCTACACCCCCTTGAACTTTTTTCACATTTTGTTGTGTCAGTGCCTCAGAGTTTCATGCATTTAAATGAGGATTTTTTTCCACTTGTCTACACACCACACTCCACACTGTTAAGGGGAAAAAAGTTTTTTATGAGAAAAAGATTATATATTAAAAATACAAAACTGAAAGATCATAATTGGATAAGTTTCCACACCCACCTGAGTTAATACTTGGTGGAAGCACCTTTGGCAGCAATTACAGCTGTGAGTCTGTTGGGATAGGGAATCGAAGTGATTGTATTTGATCTTGCTCTTAATTGTATTAATACTTGCACTGTGATTCTTGAAATGTATCTTTGTTTACGACTGTAAGTCGCCCTGGATAAGGGCGTCTGCTAAGAAATAAATAATAATAATAACAATAGGTCTCTACCAACTTTGCACCCCTAATTTTGGCAATATTTGACCATTCTTCTTTACAAAACTGTTCAAGCTCTGTCAAGTTCCTTGGGGAGCATTGATGGGCAGCAACCTTCAAGTCATGCCACAAATGTTCGATTGGATTTGGGCCGGGGCTCTGACTGGGCCACTCAAGGACATTTACCTGTTTGTTCCTTAGCCACTCCAGTGTAGCTTTGGCTGTGTGCTTTGGGTCGTTGTCATGCTGAAAGGTGAACTTCCGTCCCAGTTTCAGCTTTCTTGCAGAGGGCAGCAGGTTTTCCTCAAGGACTTCTCTGTACTTTGCTCCATTCATTTTCCCTTCGATCCTGACAAGTGCCCCAGTCACTGTCGATGAGAAACATCCCCATAACATGATGCTGCCACCACCATGCTTCACAGTAGGGATGGTGTTCTTTGGGTGATGAGTTGTGTTGGGTTTGTGCCAAACATAACACTTTGCATTTAGGCCAAAAAGTTCAATTTTTTAGTTTTGTCAGACCACAAAACTTTTTGCCACATGGCTACAGAATCTCAAATGGGATTCAAGGTGGGCTTTCTTGAGTAATGGCTTCCTTCTTGCCACCCTACCATACAGGCCAGATTTGTGGTGCTTGGGATATTGTTGTCACATGCACACTTTGACAAGTCTTGGCCATAAAAGCCTGTAGCTCTTGCAAAGTTGCCATTGGCCTCTTGGTAGCCGCTCTGATCAGTCTCCTTCTTGCTCGGTCATCCAGTTTGGAGGGACGGCCTGATCTAGGCTGGGTCTTGGTGGTGCCATACAGCTTCCACTTCTTAATAATCGTCTTGACCGTGCTCCAAGGGATAGTCAAGGCCTTTTAACTTTTTTTATACCCATCGCCTGATCTGTGCCTTTCAACAACTTTGTCCAAGAGATATTTTGAAAGTGCCTTGGTGCTCATGGTTGAGTCTTTGCTTTAAAATGCACTACCCAGCAGAGGGAACCTACAGGAACTACCGAATTTATCTTGAAATCACTTGAATCACTACAATTTAACACTTGGTGTGCGATTTTGAAGGTGATTTGGTTACACCTGAGCTAATTTAGGATTGCTATTGCTAGGATTGCTAGGATTGGGGTGGACACTTATCCAACCAAGCTATTCAGTTTTTATTTTTAATTAATTTTCTACCAATTTATAGAATATTTTTTTCACTTGGAAGTTGTAGGGTAGGATGTGCAGATAAATGAAAAAAAAAAAACTATTTTCATGCATTTTAATTCCAGGCTATAAGGCAACAAAAGGTGAACATTTTGAAAGGTGGTGCAGACTTTCTATAGGCACTTTATATATATATATATATATATATATCTTCCCCTTTGGAGAAAAAGTAGTCCCTCAAACAAGGTTCTATTATTTGTTATAAACATTAAACTGGAGGTTTTCAGCGTTTCCATTGTTTCTAATTAATTAAAATGAATGTGTATATTTATTGCGAGTTTTATATGTTGCGTATTGATATTTTATTAATTGAACTGCTTCGGCAAAAATTAATTCTGCCGTGCTTTGTACTATATTGCACAGTAAAGAATTCTCAACAGCCAATCAGCATGCAGCATCCAAACACTCCTTTTTATAAATAAAGATTACAGCTGGAGATTTGTTTTTTTCCCTTTTCCGTAAATTCATGTTAATGAAAAGTAAACTAGAACCGTTCTTTAAAACTCTAATTTTAAAATAACTTTGCGCACAGAAACAGCCCCCCCCCCCATCGCATTGAACATTGAAACAAAGAAATGTAAGTCTACGGTTATTATTAGTATTCTAGTGATTTTTTTATTTTTCAGTCAGCTATATTATTTATTGTGTGGTCCGCCGAGATAAAAAAAACACATTCAGGTGATCCGCGAACAAAAAAGTTTGAGAGCCACTGTGCTATTGCATTAACCAAGGCTTTACTATTATCCCTTCCAGATCAATGGCGAATGCAAGTTCCAACATGTCATGCTTGGAAACCTCCATCGTCACCACAGTCGTCCTTCCGACCCTCTACTTCTTCATTCTCATCACAGGCCTGCCAGGCAATGCCCTGTCTCTCTGGATATTTCTGAAGAAGATCAAGTTAAAAACACCCACCCATTTCTATCTGACCAACCTGGTCGTTTCTAATTTGCTCTTCTGCATGATCATTCCCTTCTTGTTTCTTTATTATGCTAAAGGATACTTGTGGAAAACCGACATGGTGATCTGCCAATTCACTCTCGGGATCGTGACCCCCATTCTGTACATTAATATCAACATCAGCATTGTCCTACTGAGTTGGATTGCCATCAGTCGCTACGCAATACTAATTAAGCATAATGAAAAGACTTGCTACTGTTACCCTTCTGTTTTGAGAAAGCTTTTCCTATCTGGCTTCCTGAAAGGTTTCCGGCAATTAAAGTTTGCCAAAATCCTATGTCTTTCTGTGTGGATCATTGTGGTTGGCGGGACAGTCCCGCTGGCAGCATACTATTCCATCACTGAAGTTGGAGTAGAGAACATCGAAGCCTGCTATGGTAAGCAGGTGGAAACTGGAGGGAAAACCTCTCAATTGGGTAGTCTCATCGCCATCAGCCTCTCCTTTGTCTGCTTTCTGGTGGTTTTTGTGTTGTACGTGTCTATAGCGAGACATGTTTACAACATACAGAAAAGTGCAGCTATCCCAGGAAGACATCAGGTTTACAACAAGGTTTTCAGGAATGTTCTGGTCATTCAGGTAGTGCTGTTCGTCTGTTTCCTACCACACCACATCTTCAAAGCTGTGTTTGTTAGCCTGGTGGGGAACTGTGCCTGTGACAAGCTCACAACCCTGGTGGAAGTGAAAAACATTCTCCTGTGCCTTACAGCATTCAGAAGCAGCCTGGATCCCCTCACGTACTTTCTGTTGGATAAGACATTTCGAAGGCACTTCCATAATGCTCTGGCTAGTTTCCAGACAGCTCAGCCCTCAAACTCCATATTAATATACATACCGGAACAACGCACAGACTTTTCCCAAATCACAGTCCAGGTTACAAAATGTATAGAGACACCAAAAGGAGAACAGCCTTTACAGTTCAGACACTGAACTATGGAGACACAAATGCATACTTCATATTTTAATATTTAAAGGCAGAATAGGTGCCAGAAAATTGGATATCCCTCTAGACAGAGAGCTTTGTACAGTACAGCACATCTGTATTGTCCAGTTCGAAGAGGTCTAAGTGGGATTCTGTTCATAGGTTGCAAATCTGCACTTGCGAATGAAGACACATGATCAACTTAAGAAAGAGACTCTGTTATTATGCTGGAGTGGGAAAGTGAAGATAATTACTGCAGTTTCCTGAGAAGAGAGTACAAATCTTGCAAAGACTCAATTGCAAACCCATGCTTTGGAATAACAATGCGAACGGGTCTGGCAATATGGAAAACGACAAGTGCCTTCCCTTGTTCAAATATCTCTTTAAAAAAGTGATGCACAGATGCTGTTGAATTCCTGCTCAGTGTACCAATGCAGTGCTCGAAGTAAGCTTTTTATTTTAGGCGCCAGCAGGCTCCTATTTTTTTCTTTATGGTCGCCAGAAAAAGAAAATGGTTGCCCATAACTGCATTGAAGTTTATTAAATACAAATAAAAATTATTGTTCAAAATAATATAATATTAATGTATACATTTTTAACTATATATTTTTGCCTATATATGCAATACTTTGCAGATTTGTTTTTCTGCACAGAAAAAAATAACAACAAAAAAAAGCAGTCCAAAACAAACTTTAGAATAGGTAAATGTGAACAGTAATTTCATTACTATGCTTACTTACAATAACTGCAGTACATTACCCCAGATTCGTTAACTAATCAGCTGAACTGCTGGCACCTTGTGAACTTTTTGTTGAACACGTTCAGCTCACGAAGACTCTGAAGTCGTGGGGTTAAAATTTGAACCGTGTTCTTTTGTAATTTCTGACTCGTTCGCTTTATTTGTATTGCTGCTGCTTAGAGATTTTGGTGGAACTTTCTTTGTCTTTGAAACAAAAGACAGAATTTTATGCTGTCTGTTCGACGACATTTTATTAATCTTCTAATAGTTTTGCGTGGACCTCCGGGTAAGTTGGTGCGCACGCACATAGCCTCGGAGCTGCTGAAAACAAACAGCTGTCAGACAGTGTTTCCATTTGTAATTGACGTGCTTTTAATTGTAACTACCTTGTCATTTTCCAATGACAAGGAGTTGTGTGGTTGTGGGATGCCACTACCACGACTGTATGAAAGACAAGCGGCTCTCATTTTTTTAATTGCCAAAGCAGCATTTCAACTTTAAGCCTAGATAGACGAGAAAATTGTCTGGCTGCTGTATATCGGCAGCTGCCAAGATGGATCTCAAGAACCATCTGCAGCGAACATGTTCATGGTAAACATAGTTGTACTTACAGTATAAGTTACAGTTATACAATTATAATTTATACACAGACCAATCTAAAATATAATAACCACAATACTGTAACACTTTAGAAGTGCGAGGATGGGTTTTATCAACAAGCAGATACATGAAGGTACTCAATTATTTATTCTTCTTATTATAATTATTATCATCACAGGTGTCATGGATACCATGTTTTTTGTTGTCTTTTTTAATGCCCTTGACTTGCAATATATAAGTGATTTTTGTTGAAGCACTCAACTTTACCAACGCGACTAGTGTAAAATGTACTGACTTCTACGAGGACAGAAGAATAAAGATGACTTGTTGTTAAAACTAATTAATTTTCAAAAGGTATGCAAAATCTGCTTTTTTATTTTATTACCATTAATTTTATTTGTGCTGTCCAGTAATGCCGGGACAAAAACATGCTGAAAGTAAAACAAACTTTTCTGATTGTACAGTAGTTGCAGGCTGTGAAGCTAACCTATTTACATAATTAAATACCTGCACATTAAGTGATCAGTTTGCCAGTTCCATTTAGACCGATGTAGTGAAAATTGTAATAAAAATATTTAATTGCATTTTCCTTTTTTTTTTTTTTTTAATGTCTAGAGATTCCGCATACAGTAACATAAGGATCTGTATGGACAGATGCGCCTGTGATGCAGGCACTAAAAAGACTATTTTTATTTTTAACATGGGTCCAAATGTTCTTTAATAATAATAAAAAAAAAAATACAACACAAAATGGTCGCCATAGCGACTAAAATCGTCGCTACTTCGAGCACTGATTCAATGTAACCCATACACAGACCTTGCAGTCCTAGAACGCTATTATTTACTGTTTTATTAATATACAAGTTAGAAAGCAAGCGATATTTATTTTCTAATCATTAACAAGCTTTATTTAGTCCACTGGCAGTTTCATGGATGAGAGAGAGAACGTTGCTGAAGAGAATACTTTTAAATGATGATGATAGCACTTTTCTGAATTGACTTTGCAATTGAAAAGAATTCCAAGAGGTTTCAGATATGATTTTTTCACAGTAAAAACTGAAAGAGGCACGGCTGATGTCACGAATAGTTTGATGTGTTGTGAAATAAAGAATGTAAAACACACGCTATGATTGGCTGAAAGATCCTGAGCAATCTATATTAAAATATATATTATGTATGTTGCACAATCCAGTACTGTGAGGGTATTGATCTTCAATTTTACATTTCTCTATTGTCACCTTTGTTAGTGTGGAGCGGTGCGGTGTGTGTGGCAAACTTGCTACAGACAATGGTTTTGTCATATACCTCATAATATTGTAGTTCCACAGGAACTGGGTGCTGAGGGGAAAGCCTAACCTCTAATGATGTCACAATGGTCAGAGTTCACTTCTGCAATTCAGGTTAACAACACATTTCCAGGAGACCATACTGTGCACTGAGAACATTACTGAAAGACCGTGGCGGCATGATTTACCAAAAGTTGCTTGGCTGATTGGAGAATGCCTGATTGCATTTCACATGCAAGATATTGTACATGTTTCCAGCATTTTTCAGTGCAAACTGCAACACTCTGTGGTACTCTCATACTGGTCTCCTGGTTTCTTTCAAGTTGCAAGTTGCATGCATAAAAACATTGATCACAGAACTCCCACCCCCAGACTCGGGTGTGTCTGACCCCGGCTCCTTTTCTAAATCTGAACCAAACTTCTGTTTGTCAGCTTAACATTATTTGATGGTCAATGCTGTTGATCAAACAGTTGAAGAAACAGCTGCTTGGATTTGTGCCGATTTCTGCTCTCCATAAAGGTACCGGCTTTCCTTAAACTCTGGAGGCGTGCAATCAGTACAAATACAAGGAGCTGTTTCTACAACTGGAACGGCAAACTATCACCGAGCAGCATTACTGCCCCTCACCTGGGTGTCATCACCTGTTTCCTGCGGTGAGCTCAATCTGAACAATCAAAGAATTGATTGTTTATCTGGATCATTCTGAAGCCTTCATGGCGTATTAGGCAAAACACACAATCTGTTTTTACCAATCCGGGAAGCGGGCTTCTTCGGTCTGCACTAGGTGCGGCTGTCCTTGCGTCACCCTGAAGGAAGCTGTAGCCAAAGCCTGGGATTGCTACATGGAAGTGAAAGCAGCCCGGTTTACATGAGAGAGGAGACGTGCTCATTCCAAATGTTATGCTGGACACAAAATCATTAAAGATTCAAAAAAGAAAAGTGAAATGTGATTTTTTTGTATTTCTGTTGGGTTGTTTTATCACAATAAATAACTAAAATGAGCTTGCTCCATACTGCAGTAGTCAGCACATTAATTGTTTTTAATTTTTTTTTATGTGTGTCTAATTATTATTTTATCCCCGATTTTCTCCCAACTTGGAATGCCCAATCACTTTTCCCCTCACCACAGCAATTCCCCACACAGCTCAGGAGACCCCAAGGTTCTGAGGAGTCCTCCGATGCCACGACCAAGCCAGTTTTCTTTGTCACCCAGCTACCAACCTGTGGAAAACAAAGGCAGCCCTACAGATGTCTGCCTTTGAGCTCATAGCAGGGTTCGCTGTTCGCGGTTTTGCCTCCCTAACCCAAGGGAGTGCCAGAGCCAATGCAACGCTCCCATTGGAGTCCCCAGCAAAGACTGGCCTGCTTCATGCTCCCTCCTTCATCAATGCTGGTGCTCTGATTGAAATGAGCGGCATATTGTGGGAACAGAAAACCAGCATTGTTTGGGAGGGAGTGTTCTGGATATACTGCGATCCTTACAAAACATTGTTTTTTCTCCTGGCAAACCCTCCTGAGTAAATGTTGAGAGATGTATTGCCCAGCTGATTTATGACTCAGGACATGCGATTACAAATGTTTAAAAATATAACGCTGTGATATGGACAACAAGGGGCACAGCGAAGGTAACGTATTGCATTGTAATGTATTCCTTATAAACTTTGTAGGGTGTTCTGTAACACCTCAATTCCCATCTTGTTAGAATAAAATACAATAAATAAAAATCAGAAAGATGTGCATTGTAAATAAAAAAAAAAGAAAACAAATGCTGTAATAAAAATACAAAAAGGGACAGGAAGAAAAAGAAGGAAGTACAGACTGGATGAGATAGTATCTAAAACAGCACTTTTTAAAAAGAGGGAAAAGTACTTGTGTAAATAGACCAATTCTTTTGTCAATGTATAGTAGAAAATCCAGTATATTAAGTAAGTAGTATAGTATCAAGACTGAAAGAAATAGTTCTACACAATTCTGTAAGCTAACCTTGTGCATTTACAGAGCCTTTTCATACTGTATTTCACCTCTTTAGTGGTTCCAGGTTATCTGCATTCAGTACAACAATTCAATCAGGGCTTAGATTGCTTTAAAAAAAATAAAAAGATATTTAATATGCAAAAACAACCACATTGAGTGTAGGACTGTAGACAGATCTTTTTTCAGCCACAGTAGCAAATGTAGATCAGCAGTCATTCAGCAAGACCAGTCAGTCACACAGGCCAGAAAAACATGACTGCAAGTATAAATAGTGAAACGAAAACGTATCTGTATGCTGCAGTACTTCACTAAAGGAAATAAATGTGTCCCCAGCCCGACGACTAGGATAGTAAAACATGTCATGATAGTAACTTGTAGAGGGGGTGCCCACAGAATAATGCTCTCAACAGGATCATTATTCCCTTCTAAGAGATGCTCAGGAAACAGTACATCAAAATTAAGGAAACACAAAAAACTTAAACATCAGAAGAAATCTATACTGTGGAAATGAGGACAAAACCCATCTGTCAATATGCTGCAGTAAAATACCACGTTGCGCCTGCTCACTAAACATCTTTTGTTCTTTCTTCCTTTACCTCTAAAAACAGTCAGGTCTCATTGATCCATCTGTGACCCGATGTTCACCTAACCAAGAAAAAAAAAAAATCTGCTGGTGTGATGCATTTTAGCCGACTTGATAACTACAGTCAAGGCTCAAACCGTTAACCCTTTCTACAGCTACAGTACTACATACCAGGTGTTCCGAAACTTTTTGCAGCCCCTCATGGCGTAAGGAGTTCTGACTGAGGACCCACACCCCAATTTACTTGACCATGAATTTAAGCTAAGTGTAACATACTCTTCCTTCCTTAAAATGCCTCTTAAATACAGTGATCTGAATTATTATTATTATTATTTGTTTATTTAGCAGACGCCTTTATCCAAGGCAACTTACAGAGACTAGGGTGTGTGAACTATGCATCAGCTGCAGAGTCACTTACAACTACGTCTCACACGAAAGACTGAGCACAAGGAGGTTAAGTGACTTGCTCAGGGTCACACAATGAGTCAGTGGCCGAGGTGGGATTTGAACCGGGACCTCCTGGTTACAAGCCCTTTTCTTTAACCACTGGACCACACAGCCTCCTACAGTGCACTTGCTCAGCTAAACACCGAGTACAGTTAGCAAGGAAAGACCAATAACTTTAAATTTTGTACCTCACCGGAAACCATACAAAGTAATGATTCATATTTTTTGTTACTTTGTAACTACAGATACTCAAGCTTCTTTGCCACTTTGTTTAGTGACTTGCAAGCTCAACTTTAAACACGGGCTTAATAAGTACCAACTGAAGGTCAGTAGGACAGTAGGTTAGAAGTAGGTACGCATTTCAAGCCTTGTTGCCTTTAGTAAATGACAGACATCTCGTGCAAGGGGACATTGATGCAACTCTCTGACTGTGCATTTTCTACAAAATGTCCCTAACTGACCACAACAGATTTCAATGAACTTTACAGCAAGAATATAAAATAACAGTATCTGATCAACACACTGTGCTAGTGTGAAGTGCTGTTCTATGTAATTTTAATTTAGATTCACTTAAGAAACTAAACAAATCTTCCCTAACCAGAAGGATGACATCTGTCAAGAAGTGTCGTTTCCCTGTAAAAATGCTGAGAGGGTGGGTGCATTCTGCATCCGTTCCTGTTATAAATAAGTAGCTATACTGTGTTGTTGTTTTGTTTTTTTCTCTCTAAAGTTACACCTCCAGCATGATCTTCAGCTATTATTTGTTTACAGTGCTTTGATGATGGAGTTTTTCCACCTGGAACTCCATTGTTGCATCCTGCTTTACAAGTGAATGGAGTAAGGCCCTGGAATAAAATGCTTCCTCTGAAATTGACTCACATCCATCACAGGGAGCTGTGGGAAGCGCTTAACGTCTCCAGAGAAAAACAGAGCTGCTCTCTGCAGTGCTATACCTTGAGAGGTGATTCACAGTTATGAAAATTGTATTACACTTTCTACACAGGAAGTGCAGCAATCCTATATCTTCAAGGAGCAATCAGTAAATGTTGTTCATTCATGCCATAAAAAAAAACAAATACATGTTTACCATAATGTGTGCATTTGTTTTCCCACTCTGTAGTTCAATGCTTTGCAACTACTGCTGGTAGAAGCTACTTTTAAACGGCTTTACTGATAGTGAAAAAAGACAGCTGCATCATCAGAGGAACCAAAACTTAATTCTCATAATGTGTTTACAAGAAAAAAAAGGCCAAAGCGTACTTTCTGTATGTCATAACCACAAAAAGCTGCTAAGAAGAGCAGGCTCAGTGATTAATACTCAAACCGACAAGTTCAACTACTACACCTTACTACTTACTCATTTAAACCTGCACTCTTTGCAAATTACTGACTCGACACACATACAGTACAAGAAAGAACTTTACAAAGAACGTTAACAACAGCTACTGTACTATAGGTCATCGCCATCTTGGCCTTCTCTTTCTGAATTGTGGAACCAAAAAAGGTGAATATTCCAATGTTACACAGAAACTAATTGTTGCCGTTTATAACATTTAGTTAAAAGAGGATTTTCTGACATAACATGTCCGTTCAGAAACAAGCTCCACATCTAGAATGACCAATAATGTTTACTTGAAAAGCAAGCAGGTAGCCTTTAGGTGAGTTGCACTCTTCACTTAATTGTACTATTATAGGAATAAAGACAACTGCATGATGCTGCATCAAAGCATACTTGACAATGGTGAATAAAGAAACGAGCAGAAGGGAGATGCTTTACGTTGCTTGAGGTAAATATTGTCATGAATCAGCAGCTGCAGATATCAGATGAAACAATGTACTTGGTTATATTAATTTTACTTAAGAAAAAATGACAACACTATAGGGAAAGACACAACACTATCGCATTGTTTTTGTATTTTTTACATATCCTGAATTAACGTAAAAGTATGAAGAAACAAAATATTTTCATTACAATAAGGGTAAGATTCCTGAATGTCTACAGTAGAATAAAGTTTGCTTCTCTTTTTCTCAGCTTCCTGTCAAACATGTCTTATAAATACCATAGCTCAATGAGGAACAGCAGCATTGAAACAGCATTGAAACATCAATGCACCTGTGTCTTGACCAGTCAGCTGCCACCAAGATTGTCCTGCTGTCTCTCTGGATATTTATGAAGAAAATGCCTTTGAAGATAAACCCATGTGTACTGATAAACCTGTCCTGCTCCAACATACTGTTGTGCTCACTGCTGCCATTCCTAATTGCCTACTATTCAACAGGGCATGTCTTGCAGGCTGGATCGGTAACCTGCATGACCTACAATTATGCGATTACAATATTTTATATCATCCTCAACATCAATGTTGTGTTTTTGTGCTGGGTGGCCATCAGCATCTGTGCAGGTTTGCTAAGGTACAAAGAGATCGGCTAATACCAGCCCCAGCCCCATTCTGGATAAGACATGAGAGGGAACTGATCTACAGCAGCAAGTCTACAGCATCACTGCCCAAGAAAAAACACTATATAAACAACCCCTCTCTGTTTTTTGTAGGGCCTAATTCATACACCTATTTGCTGTGTACTTGTTAAAAATGGATGCTTCACAACTGCTTCAAACTCTGGATGTTTGCAAAACTTGTATGCATGGGACAGTGAACAGAATCTATTCTTATTGCAGAGTATCTTGTTTTTTAACTACAGTACATTGCTTCTGATCTATCCATTTTAAAATCTAATGTGGGGCTTACTTTGTTAAAATATCTGTTATATCATACTGTATGCATCTACTGCATGTTTAGTGCTCAACTGACGATTAGCAGCCTTGAGGCAGCAGTCTGACCTCACAAGCTATGCATGGTTGATCAGGTCAGCATATCAAGTCTCCTTGTACTGTACAGCAACAACTAGCCCAGGATTCAAGCACTGCCTCAGCATTCACAATGTTTACATGCACTTAGTATTCCAGAATATGTCCACAATTTAAAATAAATTGATAAATCAATAAATACATAAATAATTAAAATCACAAAAATGACGAATACATTCATGGAATCAATATACTACAGTAGATCCTGCAAACATATCTTCAATGCTGTATACAAGTTGTCTCTTATCACTAACACAGCTGCTTTTTTCACCTGTGTCACAGCAAGCAATTTAATTGAAATCAGCAAAATGTATCTTCACTCCAATATCATGTTGATAAAAAGCAGCAATGCATCATATTCTTTTAAATGAGATTCACTTCTTGTATTGGGTTTACTGACTGCAAATTCCTATCTTGTCTATCTTCTTACTTGAACTAAACCAACACGAGGCGGATTTCAAAGTCCATTCACCTCCCTTGGGCTGAGATGGCCGTCATGTAGACTATCTGCCAACATGACCAACACTCCTCAGGCACATTATTAAATGTAATCTCTTGTTACAGAAATCAGATTCACGGGAGACACTAGTAAAATTCAACCAAACTTCCACCCTGGTATATTACAACTATCAGACTTATCTAAAAGTGGTGTAAGATGGCTCTGCCACACTTTTACCCACATAGCACTGGGGTGCGGTAAATAAAGGGACAGCAACAGTGAAGGTCTAAAAAGGGACTTCTATCTGTGTTGATTTAACAGATAGTACTAACACAACGCTTTATTTCAAAGCTCAAAATGTGGTTTACTGCAAATAAATAAGTCAGCTTATCTGTTATCTTGCAGGAAATGTGGTAAAAGTTCAAAGCAAGCACATTTTTGTTTTTCTAGCAGAGAAATATATAGACTCGGAAAGTAAGAGCAAGCTTTGGACCGCACTGGGCTAGTGTATCTGCCACCGAATCAAAATTCAGGTCAACAAAACTATTTAGCCTCTGCATTGAAAAATAAGGTTGTCCAAAAAATGTATTTCAATTACTAGTTTTAAATGGACAACATAGCACATTTAAGCATTCAACCTAGATGGGTTATAATTGGGTCACGTCATCTTTGCTTAAAAGACTGCATCAACATAAATATTTAAAAGATCATTGCCAACAAAGTCTGTTTTTCTTACTTACACCAGCTCCTTAATACCCTGATTCTACATTTTCTTTTGATGTAAATCTATTTAGATAAGTCAATCTTCTCTCAGTAGAATGAGAGGTAATGAAACACCACAAATGCCTCAGAGAAACTTTAATAAATTCTACAGAGATCTTTCCCATAAAATAAACGTTTATATATAAACAAATATACCCAATACTAATCATTAGGGATGAAGAGAATATTTTGACAGGAAGGTTTTGAGAATAACAATATTAAAATAATGAAGACTAGAGTAGCAATGCACACTGTATGCTGTCAAAGACCTCAAAGTCATCATAAGAAACTCTACACTAAGATGTCTAGTTGGCAAGGGAAATGGGGTCAGTACCAACATTTCCAACACTTACAATAGCATAGAGAATTTGTAACAGCCCAGAACTCTGGCTTGTGAAGTTATGCATAAAACAGTATTATGCATTACAAATCAGAGGAGAGGTCTGTGTGATCTCTGTTTAATAACCCCACAACCTGACAGTTTGAGCAAAAGGAGATAGTACTTTTTGAATGCTCTGACCACAGTGAACAGAAATATACCGTCTTGGTTTGGAGATTGAAAGCCCTTTACACTTGCATGTGTGATTTTAGTTTTTCAAAACCATCATATGTAGACCTTAACCCTCTGCAAGTATTTAAAGAGTAAGTAGCGGGAAACCGAAAAATATAATGTTACACGTCCCCACGTGTTGCTGCAACTGTTTGAATAACGTACCGGTAATTTATCTTCTCATTGTTAACATCCGGACAACGTTTTAAACGTATAGATTTAAAGTCGGTTTCAAAGCTGTTTTCAAAATGGCCGCTTGTGCACCAATAGTAGAAGAATTATTGGCTACATTGTCAAACAGGTAAGACAGCAATGACGATCTATGATCTGGTACGGAACAGAAAAGCCAGAGCTCTTATTTATTTATGTATGTATTTATTTATTTATGGTTTTAAATCGCTCTTCCTGCAGTGATTTAGAGCAGTGGTGTGCAAAGCAGGGGGCGCGGAGATTCATTAAGGGGGCGGGACTATGACTAAAGGGGCAGTTCTGTATAAAAAATATAAAAATAATTTAAAATATATATATATATATATATATATATATATATATATATATATATATATATATATATATATATATATATATATATATAGGATAGACATTTTTAAATAAATACATAAATGACAGCTAATTAGTCCAAGCTATTACCTTTCAAATTAGCTCACTCTAGGGCTTTTTGAACCGGAGAAATGATTTTGAAGTGGCAAGTGTCAGTCAAACTGCAGAGAACAGAGTCGAAATGCAGCTTCCATGTATGGGGCGCGAAGTGTAAAAAAAAAAAAAAAGCACTAATATTTTAACAGTGTTTTTCCAGAATGTAATGTAAATCATGTATTTTAATGGCTGAATGATAATGTTTTTCAGATGTATCTGTCAGGTAAATGTTGAATGTTGAAAAGATTTATAGACTGATTTTAAATGTTGAATTTACGATACACGTTTTCAACATTTATAAATTATATCTGAAAGTACAATTTTCAAAACTTGTAAGAATGTGTTTGTTAACTCTAAATCTAGACTTTGGGGTTAAATCTAAGAAAAAAAAAAGTGATTTGCATTAAATCCAGAAAACAAACACCTATTAAAATATAAAGTTAAGTTCTAGCGTTTTATTATGTGTGTCGGGGGGTTGGGGGTTGGGGGCACAACATAATGTATGCTAAGTAAGGGGGGGGGGGGCGGCATATAAAAAGTTTGATCAACACTGATTTAGAGAACAGACCTCAAACCCCAGGGCACTACAGCGGCCATTTTGAAAAGGACTTTGAAATAGACTTTAAAGTTGTAAGTGTAAAAAGTTGCCAGGATATTAACAATGAAAAGAAAAATTACAGGTACGTTATTTAAACAGTTGTATCAACACCTGGGGACGTATAACACTATATTTTTCGGAACCCCGCTACTTACTCTTTAAGAGTCATTATATTATTTGAATGCTAAGAATCTTTGACAACTAATTAAATAGTTTCAGTGTGTTATGTTGAAAAATGAATACAAATTGGCATAGATATACATATGTTGAATTAGTTATTTTTCCAAGATCAGTGTTGTAAATCCCCCTGCATCTACTGTTTTGCACAAATTAATTTTAATCAGATTCATGAGTTTTAAATGGACCAGCCGGTGCATAAGACTGCTGACGCAGAAGAAGATGCACAAGGTACAGGAACAGACTATCATACAGATAAAGGAAGCTGACTACATTGGCAAGGTTTGGACATTTGTGCTCTACATTGTCCCCGTGTAATTTCAAAGTACACGTTTATCCTCATAGACTTAAATGATATATTTTAGCCTTGCGAACAAATGCTTCTGCCTTCTTCAGAGCCTTATTACTCAGGAGCATGAGGATCGCCAGCAAGGCTGTCTGGTGAGAGCCACCTGACGCAGTACTGCAGAAACAGAGCTGTCAAGGGCAGACGTGAGGTGAACAATGCAACCTGCATCCAGTCTGCCGCACACCACTTGATTGAAATCACAAAGAATTTCACACAAGAACTAGAACTGCGTGGAATTATCTAGAACACATCTTTTTGAATTTGTAATACAGTGAATTGCTTCTGTTGTCTTAAAAAATAATAATCTTCAGTGGAGTGTGTCAAATTAGCTTTTTGCTTTCCACGTGACTCCCCTGTTCAATAATTTAGAAGCAGATATTCCTATTAGCTCAAGTGGTAATCATCAGTCCTTTGCAAAGGGGTCAGCTTTCCCTTGCTAGCCCCAGCAGACTTGCTCCTATGATAACGGACTGTGGTGGGAAGTAGATAAACAGCATGCATTGCAGCCCTGCCAGGACAGGTGCTCTGTGCTGCTGTCTGATACGCTCTTTACAAGTTTCTACATCCCAGTGTCGTCAGATACTGTAGTGATGCCATGTTGTTCTTAGCTATGTTGCTTAAACTATTAAATAAAGGGATGTACATTACAATTAATGTGATCCTCTGAGACTTACCATTTCTAGAACCTCCCCCATTGTTTCTCTTTGATTACATAAATGCAATACCTGAAATTGCTAGAACACTACCTGTGATGTAATGGTACAGAATACAGCAAGTTGTAATGCACGTTTTGTAGATAATTTGTTAACATTTCATATTTTAATTCTCTCCTCTCATTCTACTGTTTCAAAGCATTTCAAAAAGGTGGCAGAGTACTGTAGGAGATGCACTAGTTTTAGCAAGATGATATCTATCTTCAGTTACTCTTGTAATGGTTCTTTGTGCATTACAAATGATGACATGTGACTTTCCTTATAAAAGTTTTCCATAGTAAAAACATAGCAACGTTTAATAAAGCACAGTGAAAGCATGGCAAAGAGTAAGTAAGCACAGTAAAATCCAGAGGCATGGTAAAGTATATTGAACATGGCAAACCAAAAGCACGAGGAAATGGTAAAACTGCAAAAACGACGTACAAACAGAACCGTATATAGGGAACTTCAAAACTATAGTCTCAGTAAAAATTGGGGCACTCTTTACAGCTTAACATAAATACAAATTAATACATTTAAAAAAGGCATTTTGACAATTGATTGTGACTCTAATTACATATAATACCAATTGGGCAAAAAGTTCAAACTATACTGTAAATGAAAATATATTATCAGAATGTCCACCTCTGACTTTCAAAAACTAAAGCAATTCTCATTCTGCATTAATACACAGACATCTCTTAATATGTACACCCTAGGAAAGAGTTTGTTCTGCAGCTGCAGATAGCAGATACACCACATCTGTTGAACTGCGTCTGACTCAGCAGCCAAGCATAATGTCGGGTTTCATTTCTTCTGAATTTCATACTCTGAAAACAGTTGCATTTCCTGTCACCTTTGCTTTTTGTTTATGCATTTAATAACTTTATTATTCAGGCTACTGTATGCAGCAGCACAATCAACCCTTTAAGTTGTGCTTCTCAACCCTTGCTAAAATTAATGCAAGGCAATGAATCCAATAACAAGTTATTTCTTTCACCTAGAGAGGTTTACTTGTTTCATGCTGAATTTTGGAAGGTAGGAAGCAAGTTTAATACAGTAATGCATTCAAAAAAGTTTATTAGGTGAAATATTAACATTTAAAAGCACTAAGGATATTAAATAGTTATATTCTGCAGTTTAGAACTAGATCAATGAGCCCTGGTGGACCAAACAACATGTTCTCTTTCCCAATATTTTCCCAGGATTTCTCTCTACTAAAATCCCTGAGAGTTGGTATTGCCTGACCAGTGCTTATGAAAGGCCAGCCAAGTTCAAAATAAAAGGTCAAAGTAAAAGTGTGCTAAATACAAAGTGACCTACCTTCACATCCCGGTGAATGACATTGTTGTCATGGCAATAGCGTAGTGCTTCTAGAATCTGTCGCATGTAGTGACTGTGAAACAAGAAAATAAGGTTAAAGAAAACTGACAACTGAAGAAGGTTTTCAAAGTAATTTGTAAATTAATTTGAAGCAAAGCATGTTGAAGAGATTATGTGTCAGATGAATGAGACAGAGGTAAGGAGACAGGATTTTTTAATTTTTTTTTTTTAATGGCCATAGACACTGCATGCTTCATGCACTGCATTCACGGGTGGAACGCTTTCTGTGCACTGATGAAAATCCTTACAAGAGATGAAATACAATAACTGTTTTCAACTGTAGAGACTAGGGATGGGAATTTCGAATAGTTTCCTATTCGAATACATGGAGGCCAACATTTTCCTGCATTCGAATATCCAAAATAAATAATAAAAGGCAAATACGTATGTGTACTACAGCAGACAGCATAAAAAGTGTAAGCCGCTAAAGTTTAAGTTCACGCTCCGGAGGAGCAGGCTGGGTTCACGGAGTGTACAAACAATGTCCAAGATGAGATTTCTTTGTTCAAGTTACTTGGTTTATTCAATAACCTGTAAATAATTAAAGACAAGAATCGTACCCAGTTGTGCTTTTAATGGTCAGTGCAAATGTTGACGTTACTCCATCCATTCCCATTAAGTCAACAGTAGATGTTTTACATTGTGCTGCAGGCCACAGAGTTAAAAAAACTACTTCCACATAGTTTTCTCATTTGTCATTGCATTGTTCTAGCTTAGCATTTGGTATTATTATTTATTTCTTAGCAGACGCCCTTATCCAGGGCGAATTACAATTGTTACAAGATATCACATTATTTTTTACACATTATTTTTACATACAATTACCCAATTATACAGTTGGGTTTTTACTGGAGCAATCTAGGTTAAGTACCTTGCTCAAGGGTACAGCAGCAGCGTCCCCCACCTGGGATTGAACCCACGACCCCCTGGTCAAGGGTCCAGAGCCCTAACCACTATACCACACTGCTGCCCGTATGTCTCTATATTCATCATAGAACTAAATCAGAGTTCTAACTTCAATGTTACTAAAGCTAGGTTTCCTTTTTAGCACTTGTTATATCCATTTGTTTACAAATTTAAAAGTTAGCCGGTGCCATGATCCCGGAAGCGGTTTCACGACTGCCTAGCAACAGCGGCTGAGTGCAGTCATTACAGGGGAACTCTAGCGGGGGATCGGTTAACATTAGCCGAAAATGAGGTAACAAAATTGGCAATCATTTCAAACAGAATTTTGCTGTTACAAGCATTGCATGATTAATTGGGGTCCTTACGTTTAATATGCCAATCTCATTCACATGAACGTGCAGCATTTAAAAAAAAAACAAAAACAAAAACAAAAAAAAACGTGTTTGCTTCTATTAGTAGCTAATAGAAGTCTTTTTCGTGTACTTGAATATGTAATATACTATTCAAATAGTTTTTTTATTATCGTGTATTCGACTGCACTGACCCATCCCTAGTAGAGACCAAGGGTCCATATTGTTCATGCTCAGAGCTTGTGAATCTTTTTTTATATGGAATCATCCATCAATTATGTGCTCATCCAATTAAAGTAAAAACTGCTCCACATTTACTCCACAGCTTCCAGGAAAAAGTGTTGCAGGTTTGTGGATTTTGGAGGTGGGACATTTGTTGCTCCCGCTCAGATGGCTTGCAACAAAAATTTTTGTATATATGCAAATTATATTAATGTGCTACCCAAAATGGTACCAATTTACTGGGAATGAGGAACAACTTGGGATGGGACATTTATTTACCACCTTCTAGCGCCTCCTTAAGACACACCTGTTGAGAGAGCATCTGTAAACCTCACAACTCTCAACTATACTGGACTATATGGCACCCAGTTGTACCAGTACTTGCATCAGCTTGTACTTGCACTGAACTGTAAGTACAAGCTCCTATCTATAATGTGGTAATTTATTATGTGAAATTTTGTAACAACTGTAAGTTGCCCTGGATAAGGGTGTCTGCTAAGAAATAAATAAATAAATAAATAAATAAATAAATAATATTCAATGTAAGACCACTATAGAAAATAATTTACAACTATTGGCATACTATCATATCTGAACAGTCAGTACCATCATGTAAGTGACACAGATTTAGAAAACTAGATTTTAAGAGGATCACATTAACTACAGTAGTCAGTAACCTAAGCTGTGCACTGTAAAGCAGTGTTTCTTACACTTTTTAGACCGCGTCCCCCTTCGTCTTCTGTGGTACCTGACGCCATGCCACACACAAAAATATAACGTGCCACTTTCACTTCTAAACATAAAATGCACTGTATGTGGGTACTGCTCATTTTCAATCATCAAGAATGTGAAGCCTGAGGGGGCTCCCGAGTGGAGCATACGGTAAAGGCGCTCCGCGTGGAGTGCAGGATGCGCCCTACAGTCTGGACGTCTTAGGTCAGCCAGGGTGTCCTCGGATCACAGCGCACCAGCGACCCCTGTAGACTGGCCGGGCACCTGCGGGCTTGCCTGTAAGCTGCCCAGAGCTAGGTTGTCCTCCGACGCTGTAGCTCTGGGTTGGCTGCACAGCGGACCTACAGAGTGAAAAGAAGCGGTTGACTGACAGCACATGCTTCGGAGGACAGCGTGTGTTCGTCTTCGCCGCTCCCGAGTCAGCGCAGGGGTGGAAGCGGTGAGCTGAGCCTAAATACAATTGGACTTTCCAAATTGGGCGAAAAACGGGGTAAAATTAATTGGCTTCTCTGTATGTCACTGCAGCTGTGTTTTTTTCTTTTGCAGTACCAGCCATCATAATAAGAGCAAACTTAACACTGCAAATAATAGTTTACTGATTGTGACCAATGCTTTGTGCACACAACGCAGTAAGTCGATAAACAACGTACATTACCAGATAGCAGTGGACTTTGTCCATTAAAAATATGCAAGCTCAAAAGGCAAAAGTCAGATTCACAGTGCCATCTAGAAACTTTGACATGCCAGGAGGTGTCAGCAGTAAGATTTGGTTTAAGTTAATATATACCGTATTCCATCGAAATTTAAGACGCACTTTTCCAAACCAATTTTTTCTTCTCAAAAATGGCCTGTATCTTAATTGTGAGTTCAGTGATGCGTGACTGCCCGAATACACAATGAGTAACGTGACTGACTGTCTGAGAAGAGACGAACAAAAACTTTACTGCCCCATCTTGAATCATCCATGACATACAGGCACCATTTTTTCAAAGAAGCAGGAGTCATTGTCTGGTAGATATCAAGTAATAAAGAGGACTCCTCCAACTCCAAAGATGATGACTAGGAGAAAGTTGTTTTTGTTACAAGCATGTTAAAATTACCAGTATACAATATGATTTACCAATATGCCTAACAGACAAGTTTGCAGCATTTCATGGCAGAAAATGTGGTATTCCTTTGTATAAATGGCTCTTATATGCATAATTGAGTTTTTCATCTTTGTAAATGCATCTTTATTTTATGTTTTATTTTTTCCTCAAATCTAAACATCACCGTGGCTGCAGCTTGAGCAAAAAGGGCCTGGCTTTAAAACCCCAAGAATTTCATTTTGAGGTATAAAGAGCGAATGTGATGTGGGTAAAGTAGGTAAGGAAATGTTATAACTCTCTCTGTGAGAGTAAACTAGACCATTGGAAATGCAGAATTTTATTTTACTTTTCCCCTCAGACAGGAGTCAATTTAAACAAATAATTATACCCAATACCTCAACTGAACATAAAAGCTTTCACACTTAAAACTAGGGAAGCACAATTTTAGCAAAGGTGGGAAAGGGAAGCCAATGACACTGGTGAAAATCGTGTCATCCTGAGACGCTCGACCACAAAAGTAAAAAAATAAAAATTAAATTTTATGGAGCAAGATCAAGCAAGTGACAGGTATGTTCAACTGCATATTGTCCTTTTGAAAACAGTGAGCTTTAAGAAAGATAATTTAGGTGGAGTTCCAGTTACTGAAACTGTGGTAATCGATCTGCCGAGTCGTATTATGACTGTAGGGGAAGGGCCTGGCAGACAGAAAATACCACATAGCATGGCTTACAGCATATTAATACCTACACAACCGAGCACTAAAGATATATTGTGGTTTCTACAGTAGATGTAAGCCTTGAACTTCACACTTAAGAACTTCATACTTAAGCAGGGTTTTTTTCTTTATATTTTCTTTGCAAATTGCATACTAGAGTCCCATTTAGAGGATTAGTTATGATGCAATTAGTTTTTTATTTTCATTTTTTTGTTGTTGACAGCTCTAAGGTTTCATTTGGTCTGTTATTAAATACAAATAAAAACTGAATACATTTAAATAAAACATTTATAGAAAAATCATCATAATGAATCCTCTATGCATTTAAATATTTTAGGGCTCTCCAGTTGTAAAAAAAACAATAAAGTTGAATACCTGCTATGAGATATTATATTTGACCCACTGGCCCAAAGCTTATACCAGGGTGGGTGGCGTACAGTGAATCGTGAATTACCCAGTCACCAAAAAGAATGAAAATATTTAGCTGCTAAAGACGCGCGGCTGCTCATTCGAAGCACCCGTCATTAAGGCGTTAATGAAGAATGATCAAAATTATATGTATAATTTGTCAAACGAAAAGTCTTACAGCTTTAATGTTTAATTAGCACCATCTTTTGGCTTACTACATGTATTACTAAATAATAATAATAATAATAATAATAATAATAATAATAATAATAATAATAATAATAATACTGTGTAATGTAGTTGGTTTACAATACATGCTGATATTTATTCCAGAAATACTATCCCTGACAATTCATGGGATCAGATATGTAGTCATATTCACAGTATTTTTCCAACAAATAGTAAATCAAATCTGGGCATGCAGTTCTAAAGATGCATCATGTATCCTTTCAACCAGTCACAGCGGAGGTATTTGTGGCCCATCGACAACTTGCTAACTAAATATTTCCAGCTTTTTGAAGAGGGAATTATCTATTCAGGGATAGCAAGGTAGCATTGCCAAGCAAGACATCCACAAGTGCAGTGGTAACCCTAAATGTTATGAATTTGCTATCAATGCAGAGTCACTGTTTCTTCAATTTTACAGCAAATAAGTTCCACAATGGTGACTGCCAGTGGTATCACAATTAATATCAAACTAGTCTTGGCAATCAGCATTGCACAAATCTCTCAAAAAGCTTCAAGTCCCACGACGAACCATCACTTCAGAAGAACAAACCTCCTCGTCACTGAACTCATTTTAAGATTACAAAGGCACTAAAGTTAAATAAATACATACCTTGCAACCGCTTCACTGTATACAAAGCCAGCGTCTGCTCTCTTTACAATTTCAAAGCACAGGTCTGCACCATCCATACTGCAAGACAAATAAAAAAGAAAAAAAAAAACATGTTATAAAATTGAGATTAAGATTAAGTGGCATTTTATTGACATATTTGAGAAATTAATTTTAGGAAAAAAGAAGAAGAAACGGCTATACGGCCCATTTACTCATTAATTTCCTAGTAGCTGACTGGCCTCAAAACTGTCAAGTTGAGTCTTAAAAGATCCAAGTGTCCTAAGTCTATCGCCTCTTAATTTCCAACTGTGTCCTCTGGTCCTGGTTTCTGTGCTGCGCTTAAAAGTATTGGTTAGGGTTAACCCCCACATTATTCTTTGTTCAATTATATGATGTCATAGGCTGTTTTTATATTCATCTTTGCTGTGGTTTCTTCAGTGTTAGACAGGATCATCCTTTTCTGAATCCACGCTGGCTGGTCTTCTATGATGCCAATTCATTGTAGGGGGGGTAAATTACTGCATGGAGTTAACACTTTTCACATATTAAAATGATTACTTTATACTATGAATGTGAATAATATTTAATATGCTTTTTTCCTGGTTTGCTCAAAGCCTGCCTCAAAAGGCTAAGTATACTGGTAACTTTATTTATTAAAGTTAATTATCCATGAGCTCAGAAACAAAAAACATATCATGAGATAACAACCAAATAACAAAAAAAGCAGATTCACTGATCCTTTTATATTACTATTATCATGATCCTTGTTTTTATATAATCTGCTGTTATTTACACTCGAAAAACTAACGATTTCAGAAGTAAATTGCAGTACATTTAGTGAAACGTGCCCCAGGGAAGTGAACACAGACCAGTCAGATTACTGAGCTGACAACAATAGTCCTGAGGGCTCCCATGACTTCAATACCTCCATTATATTTAATTACTTTTAAATTTAGTGCCATTAGGCATGTCTTAACATGAGACCATTTGTTCTATTTTTTTTTGTTTTTTTTTGTACAATTAAATATTTTTAAAATGTACCCTGATGTCCTTTCATACTAAATCCGACTATGCTAAATTAGAAGGAGTGGAATTACATTTAACAGGAAAGGCATTTCTATCCTAGGAGACTGATAATCAAGATTTTGAAAGGAAATGTCTCTGCAGGCTTTAGAGTAGGGGCTCACAAACTGTTCAAGGGGAGGCGCAGTGCCTGTCCCTGCCAGGGAAAGCAGCATGTTCACGCCCCCTGGCATCCAATAGGGATCCGAAGGAGACACAACATTTTTCTAATAAACAAATAAAGAAACAAAATGTTTGTTTCAAAACAGTGCTGTGTCTAAGATACCCACAATAATGTGCCCCGAAGATTTTTGACATTCTGCTACCCTGGTTCCTGCCACCTCCTTTGTTCAGTTAAAGTAGAGTGGTCAAATGAAATTTTTGATTTCAACAAACAAAATACAAAATAGATTACATTTGTTTTTGTTTTTTTAACTAAAAAGTGTGTTTATCATGTAAAATGTAGTTTAACGCACCAAATCCAGGTACTTTTTCTACCAGGCGGCCATCTTGGATTTGAGTTATGCCCTTTACTGAATTTGAGCCTTCACAATTTAAAAAAAACTTTACCAATGAAAACATTCTTCTAAGCGACATGGTGGTTTTAAATTTTAAAGGCCAAAGTTGTAAGCGAACAAGCAACAATCCAAAACACCTGTACATCAGGAGCTGAATTTAGCTTATAGAGAAAGAGTGGAAAGAAAACTGGCATAAGCTATTTTTATTTTTTGAATAACTCCCAAGTATTGTTGTACTCTTAGTTACTTTAATGTACTTCGCAAATGTGTTCCAAGCTTCATTGAAAGGAACCTGGTTTCCTGGTTGAGGCGAGGTGGGGTAGAGTCCTCTTGCGGGTCCGATTTTACGACCCGCTTCGACCGGACCCGCTACTACAGGACCCAACCCGAACACGCAAGCCACTGCAACACCGTCTTCTTACCCGCGACCGACCCGCTTTTATAAGACCTGCAACCTGACCCGAACCCGCAAATGTTTGTCCTTTACCTACTGCCTTTGCCGACTGACTCTCACGCTGTCATTCACACACAGATATCTCTACCATTCTCCACGGACTGAGTTTACACAATAGGCTATTATACAGCGTGCTGGAAATACCGGTACTTTTACCTTCTAATACGTTATTTGGGAAAGGGTTACAGACGAGTACGCTGAAAGGACAGAAAAAGATTTTGGCGATTCAAATTCAGACCCAAAATTATTTTTTTTGACCTGCACCCGAACCGCAAACTGCACCCGCAGGCCCGTGGTACCGACCCGATGCAGGACTCTAAGGTGGGGTCACAGGGAACCTTTTGTGTACCTTCAAGAATTTAGTGAACCAGTCAAGCTATAAGGCTAGATCCACCCCTGTTAATCACTAATTGATTGACACTGTTCACTGTTAAATAAAACCAAAATCCTACCAATATTGCCACATTTTGTTGAATTTGTTAAACCACTTTGAGTACACACAGGCTGAAACCATTTCACTAATTTTGTGACCTTTCAAACAAAGCATTTGCACCTGAGCTGATTTAGGGCTGCAGTAGCAAAGGGGTTGAATACTTATGCAACTGAGATTAATCTGTTTTTCTCTGTAAATCTTACATATTTATATTCTATATGCATTTTTTAACTATCAGTGTGGAGTAGTTTGTGTAGATTCTACATGTAAAGTCTAATTTGAAAGCGCTGGAGTAATGCGTTCAGGTGCCAACAAAATGTGAAAACTTTGCAGGGGGGTGAATACTTCTGTAAACAGTATAACCTAGGGCCGGTTTTACTGTACTTACAGAAGACTATAGTCTTTACTGTTTTTACTCTCTACAGTAGATCACAAGGCAAAGCAGACTTCTGCTTAATTTAGCAAAGCAGCATGAATATATCTCAACCATCAGAGCTTCATGCACTGTTCAGTCAACCTCTAACTGGAGGAAGAACTTTAATCAAAATTTACAGGTATATCAAAGCCATCCCCCATCCCATCCCATCCCATCATTAAGCATTTTTATATTCTGGTGATGTACTTTGGGCTCTGAAATAATGATTCATTCATGATTCAAAGCCATTTTCACCTTCTTCCATGCAAAAAAAAATCATCAGTTCAAAGGATTTAAACCATGTGAGACAACTCAACGCTGGCATGAAGTATGTGCTCCAATCTCATTAAGGTTACCCAAACATCAGGTAATGCAGTTAGCTGCCTCAGTAAAACAAGAAACATCATTGCTCACAAGTAGCAAACGACACAGCCAGTATTTATAAACGACTTACTTTTATCATTAGCCTACACTGAATGTTTTCCCCACGGAGAAATTGGAGGAACCACGTATGCGTAGAGCATTTCAACACTATGCTGCATGACAGCTTAGATCTCAACATCATACACCATTTAGGCAGTGCTTGGCATTTCTCATATCACTAAATATTATTATGATCTAGAGACGTTAGCGGCAATTAGAAATCGCTTTCAGTTAAACATCATTTTTACAGCATAGTAAATTGAAAATTATTTTAATTGGTGCTTTAAAAAAAGTATGATGACAATATCTACTGCTTAGTGCGCCGAGAAATACAGGCGTAAAACTGTACGAGACAACAGTGGACAGCTGAGATCACTATACTGAATTAATCAGAGCCTGAAACTCATTATCCTGAACTCAAACCCATGCAATTTCATAAGGGCGTGCAACCCTAATTTGCTCCTTCTTTTTTGAGATTTGACTTGCAATTAGCAAAGGGCCCTTATAATATGAAATGTAGTATGTGTGCAATTTACTTTCAACATGCACTAACTATAGAGTACCCAAATCTGTGCATTATTAAACTGCAAAACATTGAGGGAGCTCCGTAATTACATTCTAGAGACCTGTTCTGTCCTACAACAATCTCTAGGGATCCCACGGTTTTAAAAGTTTATTTTACTGTTAACCTCCTGCAAACTGACACACAGATATTTAATTAAGGCTCAACGCACAGCACACTGCATTGGGACTGTGATTTAAATGTTAAAAGGGTTTTAAATGCTCAAAACTGAATACTTTATGATTTCTCATCAGTGGAAAGGCTGATCTAATTTGCAAAGCTAAATGTTTTAATTACACCAAAGGCTTTAATAATTTTCACAGTAAACTGCAACATCTGATTCTGAGCCTCTGATCATTTCCATAGCAAACCGATACCATTAATTGATTAAGAAATCAGTGCAGGTGCCTGAGACAAATAAAAGTACATTTTGGTGACAGCCTTAAAGGTTCACATATTATAAAAAGTGTCCTGTGTAGGCCAGCTTATTTCATGTTCATTATTTCTTGACTACTGTTTCCAGATACACTTAAATTATGTATACATAAGGAGCTATACACAAACACTTTGCAGTAATTTATAAAATGGGATGGAAGGTCATCTCAACATGTTAAAATGTAAGCCTAAAGTTTAAACATTTGGAAAATAAAACAGGAACAAAAACGCCCCTAATGCATACACTGTAGTTTAGGACATGCACTCTACTGTGACAGATTACAGTGATCAGAAAAGAAGAAAAATCACTTCATTATTCTGCTACAGCATGCTATAATCAACCTAATTGGAGACTGGTGAGTGTACTGCTAAAATCAACCTTGTTGGCTACCTAGCTTTGAACCTACTGTTAACACTGCAAATATTTGTGCAGACAGACTAAAAAGAAACACTGGAAGATTAACAATGATGGGCAGGTAGAGAAAATGACTGCATGCTGTCAGCACAAAAACCTCTCCTTTAGCTGAATTTACAAAAATGTCTGAAAGTGCATCCCTGTGGATGGATCTTAATAACACAATGTGTACTCCAGGTGTTTTAGCTGGGGTATTTTTTGGGAAGGGGAAAAAGCTTTTGAGAATCAGTTTAAAAAATTTAAAAAAAAAGAATAAATCTAAAACATATATTTTTCAATTTTGTACACTGCAGTTACACCTCCTTTCAAACACACACACACACACATTATACATATACATATATATATATATATATATATATATATATATATATACAGTATATATAATTGAAATCATCTTGAACCTTAGGCTACAGTACATACATAAATGTGATGTAGTCTTGAAGTGATATTATGTAGATTGGAGCACTGACTTTAACAGACAGAGCCCAGAACGATAGGGTAAGGTGGGTTGGGGGGATAACTTACTATTCGAACACCATGTAGAGCATTCCATCGGAACTGTACGTTTCCAGCAGTTCAACAATGTGCGGGTGCTTCAGCATGTGACAGATGCTTGCTTCTCTCTTCAGATCTGGGGAAAGAGTGGGAGCTATTAAGATGACATCGTCAGCATTTCAATTGCAGCCATTTCTAATAAGCCATTTAAAAAGGAGCGTTAATGAATTATTTAAGCAAATGAATTTAGTTTCTCTTATTGTTATTATTATTGATCCACCTTTTTTGTTGCGCTGAGAATCTGTTGCTTCTATACTTCTATGCTTCTAGAATATGTTTTTTAATGAGTTCAAATACAACGCTATAGATAAACTGCCGCATCCTGGTACCTGTGTTGCAGGTTACATGGTCTGAGAGCAGATAAACTGCTACACACAGCTACGTTTCATCTATAGCACTGTGCTTTACAAAAATCTGCAAGAAAATACAAGGGACACCATCATATTCCTAGTGCTCATAAGAGGTAAGAAAATGGATTCAAATGTTGGCAGTTCTTTAAGGACGGATTGTCTGTGTGCATACAAGCTCAGCTTGGATTAGCTGCCTTTACTACTTCAGAAAAGACAACCTTTTCAGAGCTCTTATCTAAATGTCAAAACTGTTGTCTAAGCAGATTAGTCAAAGCAAGCGTACCTACCTCATTAGGAGAAAGTGGTCATTAGTAATTATAAAAAATGTCACACCGAGAATGAAGAACACCGGCTTGACAAATCACTCCTAAAACTATTAAATTATAATTAACAAGAAGGCAGAAAGTCATGCCTTCAGTTCTACCATCATACAAACACACAGCACAACCACTTACTGAACACACAAGAGCATTGAATGTAATGAGTACTATGCCCAGCTAAAACAGAGAATCATGTGTTATGCTTAAGTGTGTAAACATTCCACTGTACATTTCCCTGCTGAGTGTGAGTAAGTGTAAACAGGCACCCCTATTAGTCTAAAGTTGCACTCATTACATAGCCAGCAATGGGCCAATAATGTACGGCATCACTCAGGTAATAAATGAAACAGATACAGTACAATAGGTATATGACCACTCAATTGTGTTGGGTTTTGACTTAAGCATCAACAGTGGAGTATTGTAACAACCCAATTTTAAAACAACCAAAAGAAACAGGGGTTCACATTTATTGTACAGTACATTGATTGCCCTAAAATCAATTCAATGAACTCAATTCCCAGTCTTAAAAATGTTCACATTGCATTCCAAATGGATAACCAGTAATCATTATGATACAAAAACAGGAGACTCATTGGAGATACAACAATACGTTCAATTCCTTGTGTTTTCTTTATATAGACGAATGGGCTTTATGGTTCTGACCTTGAGTGTGGGTGAAAATCTGAATGTAATTTACAGTACCCTAAACTATATTTTCTTTGAAGTTAAATAGGAATGTAATTAAACAATACAACTTAATGCAACATACTTTTTTTTTTATCTGACAAGCCATCTAATACAAATACATTTCTGCTGGCTGCACCACATCAATATGAGCGTCTACAACTTCATACTACTGATCCACATAAATTGCTCATGCGACAGTGAGTCCAGTCGGATGCACTATAATATTTACTGTGCTGCATTTTAGTAAGGGTCTGTGTGTTGATGCTACAAGCACTATCATCCTGTGAACAGTAATATGAGTACACTATCGTATTTGTACACACTTAAATCCCTGATCAACCACCAAAGACACTGCATACTGTACAGTACATGGTCTTGAGCTACTTCCAGTAGATAGATATCTTTACTTTCTGACAGTACTCTTAATGATGAGCTGGTCACCAGAAAATACTTTTGCAATATAGTAGTCTCTTCATAAACCTAAAACATATCAGAACTAGCATCAGTAGATTTGATAAACTTTACGTATTTCCTTTGCATTCTTGGGACAGTGCATTCCGAGAAACAGGCAGTGAAAAACATCTAGAAATACTAAAATAAACTGAATAAATATGTTGTTAGTATTTTTATATTTTGAGTGTTTAACTGTATAAAACATTACAAAATCAGCAGGCCTGTAACCAATTTGTACATGTTTATGGGCTCTGTCCAACAGATACATATATGGCAGAGCTGACTGCAAAAACCTTGCTGTGTCTTTACCACACTGCCACGAGGTCAGAACCGTACAAAACAAAGCTTTAGGAGCCAACCAGCCTACTGCTGTAACACAACAATGCTTTGGGATCAGCAGGATCCCAGACAGTCATTTCAATTAGCTAACAGTGAAGCAGAACTGACAAGACAAATAAAGCAGAAGGCCTTCAGCCAAAGTGGGAAGAAAAGCACTGCTCCCGGAACACAACAGAATTAGGACCATTGCCCTTTTTAAAAAAAGAAAAAAAATGGAGGGGGGGTTGTGGGTTGTACTGTAACTACTGTACAAATAGAAACCACAAGGTGGCAGAGATTTAATGCACGGACATCGCAGCAAACTGGATACACTCTGTTCCATTATTGTTTGATGTATGTAATCATCTCTAGTACTGTACTCGGCAAGCTACGAATAATCTTGCAGAGCCAGGTCTGCAACTCTCTACAGTAAGTATCTCTACGTGTGGAAAGGCAGTCTGACCCTCTATGGTGCCCTTTCTCTGAAGCCTGGAGTGTTTAGTCAGCCTCCTTCGAGTCATTAAACTTTATAACCGACACCTGAAGTAACCCACCTACAGATGAAGGAGAGGAAATCAGAATTTAAAAAAAGACACACAGAATCTTAACAAATGCACTTAGCGTCTGCTGCTTTGGTAAATGCAGCCTAAATAAGATATCTAAAATGTTTGAGTTTTACGATCTCTCGAAATTACTTCAAGTTCATTCAGAGACATCTCTAAATCATTTTAAGATCTCTAAATAACTTCCTGTTGATTTAGAGATATCTCTAAATAGCTTCTTGTTCATTTAGAGATTATTATTTGTTTTATTAGACTAGGGTATGTGAACTATGCATCAGCTGCTAAGTCACTTACAACAACGTCTCACCTGAGAGACGGAGCAGAAAGAGGTTAAGTGACTTGCTCAGGGTCACACAATGAGTCAGTGAGTGAGCCGGGATTTAAACCGGGGACCTCCTGGTTACAAGCCCTTTTCTTTAACCACTGGACCACACAGCCTCCTGAGATATCTCTAAAGTCCTACGAAATCTGCATTAACGAGAACAGAGACTGAATCGCGGAACCAAAACAATAGTACTGTATGGAAAAAAAAACAAACACACTTTTGGCAGTAGGGCATGAAGCTTGAAATTGCATATTAAAAAAAAAAAAAACCTATGTGCGCAGATTTTGTACAGTGTGAGGAGGCTTCAAACTAAGACACATGCACACACACAAAACAAGAACACATAAATAGCTACATATTTTATTGCATTTTGCACTTCTCCACCACCGTACATAAGTTGCTGCCCGTTGCTTAGAGACGAGGCATACTACTAGTGCAGTCCCCACCCCCCAGCTCAGTATACGATTTAAACATGTCTAAAAGGCATTCTACAATTGGAAAATTCTCATCCAAAAAACTTAGAAATGACAGACTGACACCAAAGCTAAGAGTTAGTTAGCTCCCTAATGAAGTCTATGAAATCAGTGGTATGTTGTTCTGCATATGCTGTCAACATACAATTCGACTGGACCTGAAAATATACATGCAATGATCATCTCATGTCAAAAACCCATCTGAAGAATTGTGACAAATATGACGAGAATCAGCGAGGTTCCCACTCTCTATAGACAACAACTGCAGACAGTATGAAATCTACAGATGCCAGACGGGAGTTAGTTGAAGACCCATGTTTTGTGCGATCGAGCTGGCTTATGACATCCAATTCATAAACTATATTTATTAACGTGGAGGGCAGACGCGCGTTGTCTTTGGACATACCTGGGATCAAAAAAAGGATGGGAATTAATTCAGTTAAGCAGCTCACTTGCTCTTCGTGTTTAACTTGTATTTGCTTACAATTGTAAGTCGCCCTGGGTAAGGGCGTCTGCTAAGAAATAAATAATAATAATAATAATAATAATAATAACTTTAGCATAGTTTTTACAGCAAGGGTATTCTCAAACAGCTGCTTTAATACTATAACAAATGCATAACGCAGTTCATGGTAAGTGGTTTTATACAGAACTGTAAACCCACAAGATATATACAACATGACAGACCAGACACAGCAAAACACAATAATAAAAAAAAGCCGCCTGCATTATCATTAAGGTGAACTACACCACTGCTAACCATAAAATCACCCATCAGCCACTACTTTCTGCCATCTTGGAATCCACAGTAACAACTGACCTGATCCCTTGCACTATTTATAGTTAAGGATAAACATGCTCATTAACATTTGCAAGTGAAATGCGGGATTCCATGCGAAACTGGGCGTGGTTTTCCTGTATGTTTCATCATTTACACGAGTAAATGAGATTTACCCTATCCCTCTCTTTGGCAGTTTTTTTCGGGCACAAACCTGATTTACCCGAGTAATTCTCCCAAAAGTGCACGCGCATCGCCATTTCACGTGTAAACTGACTTGCATGGAAACCCCATGATTGTTGATTAAAAAAAAAAAAAAAAATCAGAAAATAATAAATCCAAAAATCTTAAATAATAAAATGGATTTCATAGGGCCCTATAAATCATTTAAATATATCCTGTTAATTTAGAGATATCTCTAAATGGACAGGAAGTCCATTAGAGTTAATTTAGAGATATCTTAAGATGATTGACAGATATCTCTAAATGAACTGTAAGTTTTTTAGAGATATCTGTAAATTACAGTTTGGCGCACCAAACGGTAAAATGGTTTATTTACAGATATCTCAAATTAATTTAAAAGATATCTGCAAATGAGTTACAGATATCTCTAAATATTTCAAGATATCTTTAAATGCAATTTGAGATAACTAAATGATAAGTTGGCTTGCTATATTCAGCCAACATAAAATAGTTTGGCAGCATAATTAGCATTTCAGTATTCAGGAAATGCACTGCGTTGAAAACTTCTTGAAACTGACGAAGAAAAAATTATTAGCAAAGCAAATGTGATGTGTGATTCTGTTTAAAAATGAACCACATTACAAATAGCAATGGATAAACCTGGTTTTACTGAGCTTGTAACTATAACAGAGTATTGAATATAAACAAGAACATTATTTACAGAATTGGTGAACGGTTTCTATTTAGTCTTGTTACAACAATCTCTCAGTGTTTAATAAAAAAACACCTCTTGCCACTATTCAATGTGTAATGTTTAAATCTTCAAATTTGCAAAGCTACAGTGTGGATCAATTGTATTACTAATCAATCTAAATCAATTTGAATACCCAAAGTCCAATACACAATTTCCAACACATAATAATAATAATAATAATAATAATAATAATATAAAGCGGCTAAATGCACGCATCTCAAACACAAAACAAAGAGAACCATATATACATACAGCATATTAAGAGTATATGTAATATAAAAAATAAATAAATAAAATAAGGCTCATAACTGAGCCAACTGCATGCAAATTGTTCCAATGAATCAATATGATTAAAGTGCTATGCTCCCACACCACCACAGCCAGGAGCCATAGTTAAAAGGGCTATTACCTTGACATTTGTATTGCAGTGAAATACTTTTTCTAACAACAACAATAATAACAATAACAATAACAATAATAATAATAATGTTCTATTTGTGAAATATCATGGACCTCGAGAATCCACAATTTGTGAATCAATTTTAATTATTATCCCTGAAATCTCCTGTGAACAGGATAAAGTGGAGGCGGTTGTATGTATGTATGTACAGTATGTATGTATGTCACACTAATTCTTACTGTATACTATTCTGTACACACTGTTGATGTACTGTATGTTATGGTCATCTCAATGGAAACCCACAGGGCCTGTCTCTATAGAAAAGCAGTGTTCAGGTTTCAGTTTGAGCTACAGTACCACTAGGTGACTCATTAGAGCACAGAGCTCAAACAGATTATTATGCACTGAAGACTGCATTCTTTTTTTTTCTAACAATGTGCTTACATTTTTTTTTTTATCTTCCTACTGTATATGGCTTAATATTAAAAGGAAAGCACCTACAGCTGGGTTGGGTTTTCAAACACACACACATTCTCAGCTTAATGTCACACAAGTAAGCGACAGGGGAGCACTGCTCTTTGTTAACTGTTACATTCCTATCAATAGCAGCAACCCAGTCAACTCCTTCCATCTCCCAGTTTTAGCTGAAGCCAGGAACCATTTCTTTCAATCCCCCTTCTGACCTCCTTTTAACAGCTGTGACCTAGTTGGCAAACATTGGATGTGAAGATTAGTAGAAATACCTTAGGCTTCTCATATCAAAGAAGATTACTGCACATGTTTCAAACAGACAGTATTAAGGAACTGGGGTTTATTATTAACACAGTATCAACACTGAAAGAAATCGATACCTTCAAGAAACAAGTACAGTCTGACTGCATATCACAAACAAACCTGAGAGGAATGTAACCCACACAAACCAAGCTGTTTGAAAACGCTTATTTTGTTGCCGTCCTAAAAAACTGTACTAACCAGCAAAACTATTATCTGAGCAGTTTACCAGTACAATAGGCTACAAACTACAAAAGCACAGCCTGCATATCGGTTACGGATTTACTGAAAGTACTAAAATACAGACCCTGTTTCCTTTATTTAAAAAAAAGCCAATTATAACGGATTTTGAAAACAGTAGCACATATGAATATATAGTAAGAAAGAAAAATAACTGTGTGAATTTCTATTTGTACATTAGCTATGCTCTTTATGTCTGTGTTATAGTCCAGGAAAACATTAAATAATTTGAATGTAAAAAAAAAAAATCCCTTTATTTTACCATCTACCAAAAACCTGAATAAATAAATAAAATCCGAAATAAATAACGAAATAAATAAATAGAAATACATTTATTTATTTATTTATTTTGTTTTGTTTTGTTTAATTTTGCCGCAGTCTTTGCACTCTAGTATTTCACATTGAGCGTCAATCATACTGGAAGGGCGGGACAATCCGGTAAGTGAATCGATAATCTAGTAACTTTGCCTTGGGGGTTTGGGTAGGGGCATTGACTGCAGTTATATTCTTGCAAGTTGCAACCTTGGGCAGTGTGACATACATTCGGTCAGTCGTTTTTCCTTTTATAAAAGGAAATTGGAAAAAGGGAAAACAACTTTTGTTTTAGCTCTGTGAGCAGAGAAATAAAAAATAAATAAACACAAAGTCATTTTCCGATTTTATAGAATTAAATACAAACGCGATTTTTGGCTTGCTTCACCATCAGGTTTGTGTAGGGTGTTAAGAATGTTACACACGTCATTCTTTGTGTTTATTTTTTTGTTGCAAACCATATGCCCTGTATCCCACAATGACCCAGTAATTAGGGCAGCAGTGTGGAGTAGTGGTTAGGGCTCTGGACTCTTGACCAGAGGGTCGTGGGTTCACTGCTGCTGTACCCTTGAGCAAGGTACTTTACCTAGATTGCTCCAGTAAAAACCCAGCTGTATAAATGGGTAATTGTATGTAAAAATAATGTGATATCTTGTAATAATTGTAAGTCGCCCTGGATAGGGCGTCTGCTAAGAAATAAATAATGCATGTGATAACTGATCGAAAGACCTATCATATCATATCCGATCTCGCAATATAGAAACGAGCCCCCAGTTGTTGTCTGTGCAAAAAAATTCTCATTGAGCTCAAGTGAGCTGTGTGATAGTACTGCTGGAAACAAGGGCGCGACTAGTGGTATACAAGGTTCCCATGAAAGGATGCAGTTTACACTCATTTTAAATGTTTTTTTTTATTATTATTATTTAAAATTAGTTAAATGTTCACCTATTTAGCAACCTGGTTTTTAAGATATTAATTTGAATGGTTTCTTATCTCTTATCTCTCTTTCTTAAATGTAATGTACTTCAATTTTTATTTATTTATTTATTTCGTTATTTATTTATTTTTAATTTTGGCACGAATTATCCTCCATACAAATCAACACGAATAAGGTAAAAAAAAAACCCCAATAATTTAATATTTAATTACTAAACTGATGTAAATCAATGTAATATGCATAATAGTTTTTAAAGCGTTATTTGCAATGTTACAAAGTAATCCACAGCTCCACATGTATTATCGATAGTGAAAAATTAGGCATCGCCCCAGACTTAAAAAGAATAAAAAGCAATTAATTTAGAAAATTGAGTATGATGATGCTGTTCTGTGTAAAAACATAACTCTGTCCAAAGCAGTTACAGTATCTAAAAGTTCAGTCAAGAGAAACTACTTCCATTTAAAAGACCTCTATCACACAGCTTGAGAAAGACTTGCAACAGTGACAAGCCAAGTGAAATGAACAACTAAACGTTATTCAAATGAGTGCCAAACACCAGAGTCTACGACCTCTTACATCCAGGCCAGAACAACAGACTAAGAACTCTAGCAGGGTTCCATAGAGCAAATCTGAATAAAGCCGACTTATTTTACTCCAAGATAAACACAGCAGCCTGCCAAGCACTGGTTACACAACCAAAGAAACGTAGCACTGCAGAAGGCAGGGATCCAAGCCCTGAACAATTGGTCCCCATCCATTCTATCAGATAACACATAATTGCTGACGGTTTTTCAGCAGGCATTACAGGCCTTCATTCTCTAGCTTTTTCATTTTTTTTTCTTTTGTTCACAGAACACATGTGCACAAATAAGTCTGTACAACAGCAGAGCCCGACAAAGAAAACTGACTATGCAGCACAAAAGGAACAGTCGAGCCCCCCAGATTGACAATGAACATGCTGACACAATCCTCAATAAAAAGTTGATTTCTTAGAGAAAAATATTGTGATTGCGTACCTACATGTAATCAGTATCATTATGATTCCCCAATAGTATTGTCATGTTCCGATCTTTGAATGTGTTCTAAAAGAGAATGGCACAGTAATGAGCGACAATATAGATTTTTACCAAAACGTGAGACCTCAAGTAGAGCATTACTATAAAAAATACATAAAAAACCTGACACTGCTTTAGAGCTGACTGGCATTTCCAGCAGCTATTTAAAACGCTTCACAGCAACGTCCAATTTGCATTTTCTTTAACATGCGCTGCCTGAGAATACATTACCCTTAATAGCATTCCACAGGCCACTCTCTCTTTCTCTCTCACTGGAGGATCTAAGTTGCAATCGGACCCGGGTCACAAGTAAAGTGAGTTTGGCAGGCTCAGCTCACTTCCTCTGCGGAGTATTGGTACCTTTCATTTAAAAAAGCACACTTGTCAAACACATGTAGAGTAGCACATTTAGCAGAAGAGCTGACTGATCACAATCTCGATCCAGCAATGATACTTCTGGAATCATACAGCAGGACCTGTCCTGTCATATCCAGTGTAATTGGTTCCAGGGAGTGCATGGTACTGCATACATGTATTTTAAATACTTCATCTCAGAGAGTGCCATTTTATTATGCTGCTCTAAATATTGAATGATGAACAACGGCAAGGGCACCCAAAAAATTCCCCAAGGGCGTATATAATATCGGTATCACTTAAAGTTTGTAAAACACTCAGATATACAGTAAGCAATTCATTTTGCGCCTGCTTGGCAACTGAAATCATAGTGATTCATGCAAGCGGGGTCGCTTCATTATAGAATACACACTGAAACTGGACTGAACTGAGTGTGGGTAAGCATTGAGCTGCAAGTTTTGTATTAAAATACATAAACATGGTATTTTAGCATCCACTGCTGTCAATGATCAATCACTTTGCGCAGGCCGCATATCTGTCGCAATCACTTTCTACAGAAACCTAATGCATCACACTACAGTACATTTATGTAATAGATGGCTTTACCAGAAACCAATAATAAGCATTGAGTGTCAGGAAAAAGCAGTGCACATGAACACACAGCAGACACCCGATATTCAGAGCTTTTCATTCATTATTTTTATAATGTAGGGATTATTGGGAGTAAGCATCAGTACTTAAAATAGTACTGGCATTCAAACGGAGTAAAACGGAGAAAAAACACCACCTTGGTTTCTGTTTTGAATTTTAAGTTTTCAAGGAACTTCGTATTAATTTTCACTGTAGCAATGGTACACTTTAATCATTTTATGAGTAGGAACTCACAACCATCTTAAATCAACACCTGCTGAAAATTAAGTAATGACATACAGTAAGTGGATTACCAAACAAAAACATAACCAGTAAGACAAAGTTCACTTTATATTGTGAAATAACTAACGTATATCATGCAGGACAACACAAACAGAGGCACACAATCCAATAATCATGAAATGCCAGTGGCAGACAGTTATCTGACTTCAGCATTATATAGCGGGTCCTTCAGAAAATTACCTTGCAAAGCTGATTACTGAAAGCATGATTAATTAAATGTCACTGGGAATTCAAGTGGGAATGCATGGTTTTAACAGGTAGAGAAAATACAATATAATGAGTTGTGTTTCACTGATAGAAGTCAATGTTTTATTGATTCTTCAAGTGAAAATCCTTTCCTTGGATTTTTTAATAAAATGACTGGGACAGATGACAGCATTGCTTCTTTGCCACTGTGACACCCCAATGACCCACGACTGAGCCTTACAGTTAAGTAGTTTGTTTTTAGACCTGGTACTGTAGTAGCCGAGAAGCTCAAGCCAGAAAGATACTGACCTGACAGAAAGGAAGCCAGTAATGCTTCTGTACTGTAAACCCACTGAGAACAACAGCTGAATTCAATCAAAAAGTGATTCTGTATGCAAAGCACTCAGTACAGCAAGAAAATTAACCATAAAAACTGCTCTACACACCAGGGTATAAGACATCTCCTTTTGGGGCGATAGCTACATATCTCTATCTAGCTATATCTATATGTATATTTATAGGGCCTTATCAAATCTGTAAAATGTTTTTGTATTTACAGATTTATTGTTTTCTGATTTCCATTTTTCCATTTAAAAAAAAATGTAATTTGGTGTTTCCGTTGGTTCGTAGTGTTTGGGAGCCTTGCTGATTCTCTTCATACTTGATGTGATTGTAAATCGATTTTTGGCAATAAAGTATCTTTGCAGGTATCTTTTCAGGTCCAGTCAATTAAACAGAGCTGGGTATCGGCAGTGTCTTCACGATACGAGGATCATGAAACGATTAGGGTGACCACCCATCCCTAATTGGGCGGGACAGTCCCGAAATGTAAAGATCAAGTCCCGGTCCTGGCCTTAATGTCTCCGGGACGGCATTTGTCCCGAATTCGTAGACACAGTGCAATCTTACAGTTTAGCGCCACAGTCAAATCATAGCATATGATGCCGTATTATTTTGCAATGCCTTACACTCGCTCGCCAGTTAAAACAATAAAAAAAAAAAAGTATGTATATCCAGGAGCGCCCCCAGAAATGTTTCACATGGTACGCATGACTGAACCACACCGACATCTCATCTCATGCCGATAACGACTCTGCATCAACATGCTGTAAAGTGTTTCAGCCAATCAGATTGCTGCATTTCTGTTCTTTCCGGAGTTTCCCTTTTTAAAAATGAATAAACACAGCACGCTGCCATCGAGACAGAACAGCAACTACAGTGACAGCCAAATAGTCCACAACAACAATAAAAGCTACAAATAAACCTATTTGAAATACAGACTTAAAGGAAAAACTAGCTCACAAATATTTTATGCTGGTTTCATTTCTAATCATTTTACTCTCACAATCACAACAACTATAACACACACACCCCCCTGCCCCCACACACACTCTCTTTGGGGGAAACAGTAAAAAGAAAAAAAAAATTATAATAATATTTTAAAAATATATATATGTAAATATACCCCAGCATAAGGAATGGCAGGTGTCCCGTTTTTGCATTTTTGACGAAACGTATCACAATACAGTAATTTATGCATGAAACATAAAAATCACACAAGTGTCTCATTTGCTTGTGCAAGTGTTTGCAATAACACTGGTAAAGCACTTTTGTTCAAATAAGCTTTGCGGCAAAATGAAGCAAAATTATAAATCAGGGCTTCAAATTCAATTGCGGGTGCCACTTCAGGAACAAGTTAGTTGCTACAGTAGACACTAAGACACTAAAGCGATAGTAAAACAGTAACTTAGTGTCTGTACTCACTTGTTTGTTGCCACATTCTGCCGAGTGGTTAATCTATGCAGCTGATGACTGCAATAAACTTGGCATGTTCATATTTTAAGTATTTTGCAAGTGTTGTGTCTGGAATTGGTGATGGCACCTCTAATTGTGTACAGTGTAACATGGGAAATAGCATTCTGCAGCTCGGCGAAGTCATGATCAGGGGTCACTGTATCGATAATCGTATCGTCAAGAAACATATCATGGTTTAGCGTGTGAATCAATGAATCGGCATACCCCTACAACTGAATGCTGACAGCATTTGCAGAGCATCATACCACCCGATTCGTAGAAGCCATAAGGGAACTCACTTTGGTGTCAGTTTTTCATTTCTAAGCTTATAACTTCATCTCTAGTGTACTAAAAAAACACCCGCTCTATGCTGCGTCTCTTAACAACGACCAGCAAAGTAGTTACTCCCCAAGCCGCTGCAGGGTAGCTACGACTGCCTGCCCTGTACTGTACAAAATACGTGCACATTTCAAAAGTTTCACATTTCCCCTTCAAATATGTCATTTCAAGCTTAATTTCATAATTTTATCGTACAGCACTGGATTATCCGATGATGATCTCGTTAATGTGGATTTCATAGGGCACTATACATACATACATATAAATATTTTGTTTGCTTTATAGAGTGCTTCAGAAATGCAATAATCCAGTTTAATAAAGCAAGGAATGTTCAAATTAAAAAGGGGCCCCACTTTAAAGTTACACATCACATTTTACATTAAAACACCATTCTGAAGCAACTGCAATGCTGACAATCTTACAGTTAACAGTATTAAAACTTCAAGCAACTAATCTAAATAAATAAATAAATAGATAAATAAATAAATAAAATGGCCCTTGCTAATTTTATAATAATTTTGCTTCAGACTGCCTTGCGACAAAGGTGTTCATGCAGATGCATTATGCAAAGAGCTGCTTTACAAGGCAAGCAGAAGCAGCGAATTCCATGGGAGTTGTGATCACGTACAGAAGAGCGGTCTCCATAAATCCATTTCATTATGATAACACTTCATTGGTGACAAGGCATCAATACACTGGGTTCTTAAATGACAACTTGGCAGAAACGGATGACACGCTGAAAATGCAACTATGAATGCAAAAAAAAAAAAAAAAAAAAGCAGATTAGATTTTCTAGGAAGCACACATTGTAATAATGAAGCCCTCACGAGACAATGTGTAGCTCGTAGAGTGAAAAGAAGCTTAGAAGAGTGAGGAAGCTTGTGTGCCTGCAGTGGCTCTTTAGAGAATGTAAACAAAAGGAAAGCTGACTGAGAACAACTATCGGATTTTAATTAATATTAACCACAGTGGTTTAAGTATAAATAATTATACCATGACAGCTGACAATACCGCATTGTATGATAGCTCTTTTGTAAAATACCTCTATTTTGTAGTCTCTTGTATTAACTAAAATGAATAATTAAATATAGTTTTAATATGTGCAATGGTTCTTTCCAACTTACCCATAGCTACAGTATTGGGATCACCCTGCACTTTTAAGAACACCAGTTTGTTTTTTTCATCTGTCAGAAGTAATTTAGAGCCATAAAAAGAAATAATGATGTATTTAATATTTCTTTATAGTAATATGCTGGGCTGCAGCAGCAGGCTTAGCGTGTTTAATGGGTCTGTTCAGAACATTTGTAAGTGTTACAATTAGGGCTGTCAAGTTTATTAAAAAATTAAATCGTGATTAATCCCGCGACTGAAAAAATTTAATCTTAGTTAATTTCGGTTTTAATCTCATATTAAATTGATACAATTACTATATCCATCTAATTTAAATGTGTTTTATTACTGATGATATTATTATTATTATTATTATTATTATTATTATTATTATTATTACTTAACTGTAAATAAAATCTTTAAAATGTACTTATTTATGCCCAGCCATCCTAAAAAAGTGGCCCGCTCCAGCAGGGGCTCTGCGATGGCTTTGGTCTACTGTGAACGTAGCGGTCCCTGAGATGGCTTAAGTTTGCCACATACACAGAACAGTTGTGATTGTTACTAGGAAAGCAGAACCAACAAATATCATTGACAGAAAGCGGAGACAGACAGAGGCAGAAGATTCCAAAATACAAAACAGACTTTTATATTTGTGCTCTAATGTTAAGACACTACTTAATTAATGTGGGATTAATGTGAAACAAGCCTAGTTTCCATGAAACTTTGTCGTCAGAAATATTATTTTTCACACATATTTGTAAAACGTAACCTGTTTTGTAACCTGTTAAGTACAAAACTATCATTGTGCTCAGCAAGTTAACAACAGAGTAATTTATTAGGTTGTGTTAGCCCCATTCCAAGTTAAATAAACAATCTTATGCATTTTGTGTTTAATAATTATGATTATGTGTAAATCACATGTTTAAATGGAAACAGCTGGGTTTTTTTCTAAACTGGCTTTTTGTACATTTAATAACTTTTGATTAGATGACAATAGAAAGAAAACAACAAGCTGTGATTTGCTCTGCAATAAATACACCCAATGTTTTATTTGTGTAACAATTGTGTTTTTACATACTGTTGTTTTAATGGCTTCAGGAGTTGCTACAGCGTCAGTGAATTGAAGAAAAAAAAAATAAATCTGGTAACCCTAGATGTGAATATATGGTCCAAAAGCACTTTACTTCGCCCCCTAGAAGGAAATATTTTGATTTATGAAAGGCTTCATTTTTTTAATTGTATCATCGTTAGAATCGTGATGTGTTGTTAGTATATGGGTCAATAAACTTGAGTTCTGAGGGGAGAACGTACACAATTGAAAGTCTCACATGTTTCTTTTTGGCTATTGAGTTTTGCTTTTGTTGAATAGCAAAAATGTAATGTGTACAGATAACACAATGTTATTTCAGCGTATTTATGTATACATTACAAATAAATTGAGTACTATAAATGTGTGCAATTAAAAAAAAGTATACTATATATATACAGTACTGTGCAAAAGTTTTAGGCAGGTGTGAAAAAATGCTGTAAAGTAAGAATGCTTTCAAAAATAGACATGTTAATAGATTATATTTATCAATTAACTAAATGCAAAGTGAGTGAACAGAAGAAAAATCTAAATCAAATCCATATTTGGTGTGACCACCCTTTGCCTTCAAAACAGCATCAATTCTTCTAGGTACACTATATATATATATATACCAGACATCTCGTTATTTCAGAGACAACCTGTCTGTCTCCCGACAGTTTAGCAAGGGACTACTGTATTGTTTAAAACAAAAACATTTACAAAAACAGGTTATTATTTATTTATTACTTAAGAGCAGAGAGGAGTTATTTATTTTTGCCCCAGGGTAACTAAAATACGAATTGAATTGTAATACCAAGATGTATGTTATTGGATTTTGTGTTGCTGACAGTTTCTTTCAACACCATGATCAAAAATGCAGGATCAGTTCACAAAAGGATCTTCCTCAGACGCTTTGGAAAGGCTGCAAGTACCACCGCTTGGTTTAGAAGCATGTTTGCAGTAGAAAAATGCAAAGTCAAAATGATTGTGATTGATGCAAGGTAGAAGTGAATGGACTGTTCAGGTGTGAGGCTAGGTGAGAAAGCCGACTCACCCCTACGGCCTTGTGGCAATGTGGCCACGCCCTTGTGCGTAGTTTATGTGTATATGTTACGTGTTGTGTGTAAATGTTGGTGTATAGGCATTGGTACACGGGATATAAGCGGGTCTGTGTTTCACGTGTGTTTAAAAATGTATATTTGTAGTTAAGCACGAGGATTGCACATCACTTCACGTGCAGATAAAATGTGTATAATGTGTGTCACGGGGTTGCACTTAATTAATTCACGTGCTGGGATTCAAGTGAATAATTAATTAGTAACTGAATCCCAGCACAACAGTATATATAGATGCACGTTTGACTCACTCGTGGGTGGTGTGTTCGGTGAGTGGAGAACGGGTGTGGAGAGGAGAAGAAAAGTAAATTAAATAATAAGTGTTTGTACTCGCCGTGTTTGTTTGTATAGTCCATTTTGTTTATCCCTTTTATTTTGGCTCAAGTGCCGTGTCCTGTTTTTGTGTTCTTTTATTTTGTTTATTAAATGCTGAGCACAACCAAGTGCTCAGCTTCACCAACCTCACTGTCTCTGTCTGTTCTGTGCTACTTCCTGTTTCTGGTCTGACATCACCCACTGCAGCCGTCTTTGTGACACGTGGTGTCCTGCGTGGGATTATCAGCGCCTCCTAGACTCAGACCAGAGCAGGAGTACCGTGTGTTTTTTTTTGGAAAGGGAAAAAAAAAAAATGGATTTTTTTTTTGGGAGAAATGGAGGGAGGAAAGACGCTAGAGAGGAAGCAACAGCAGCACCCATCCTGCAGGCCAGTGACAGAGGAGGTGATCGACTGGCTGCTGGATCAGGAGAAGCAAGGGGGGCCCAGAGTAACATCAGCGCAGCAGTTGCAGGCGGTGTTAAAAAGGTGCCCTGCACTGCTACTAGCAAGGCTGTTGTCCTCTAGCCCAAAGGGGAGGAGCCCGAACGTCCCTACGCCTGAGTGGGAGGAGCCCGAACGCCCCACGCCTGAGTGGGAGGAGCCCGAACGCCTTACGCCTGAGTGGGAGGAGCCCGAACGCCCTACGCCTGAGTGGGAGGAGCCCAACGTCCTACGCCTGAGTGGGAGGAGCCCAACGTCCCTATGCCTGAGTGGGAGGAGCCCGAACGTCCCTACGCCCGAGTGGGAGGAGCCCGAACGCCTTACGCCTGAGTGGGAGGAGCCCGAACGCCCCACGCCTGAGTGGGGGAGCCCAACGTCCTAAGCCCAAGAGGGGGGAGTCGGTGCGTCCACAGCCAAAGAGGGAGGAGTCGGTGCGTCCACAGCCCAAAGAAGGGGGAGTCGGTGCTTCCATAGCCCAAGAGGGGGGAGTCGGTGCTTCCATAGCCCAAGAGGGGGAAGTCGGTGCTTCCACAGCCCTAGGACCCAAGCTGCCAGCAGAGAATGCCTGCTGTCCCCATCTCCACCAGCAGAGGGAGAATGCCTGCTGTCCCCATGTCCACCAGCAGAGGGAAAATGCCTGCTGTCTCCACTTCCACCAGCAGAGGGTGAATGCCTGCTGGTATCACTTCCCCCACCATCACGAGGAGAGGAGCCGGAGCTGCCTCTGCCTCCACCATCACCATCACCACCAGCAGAGGGAGAATGCCTGCTGGTTTCCCCTTCCGAGGCAGAGGGAGAGCAGCACCAGTCCCCTGCAAGAGAGGCAGAGCCGCACCAGTCCCCTGCAAGAGAGGGAGAGCAGCACCAGTCCCCTGCAAGAGAGGGAGAGCAGCACCAGTCCCCTGCAAGAGGGGGAGACTACACGCTGCTCCCACCTCCGTTGCCAGGAGACTACACGCTGCTCCCACCTCCGTCGCCAGGAGACTACACGCTGCTCCCACCTCCACTGCCTTCGCCACCAGGAGGAGAGCAGCAGGAGCTACCACTGCCTCCACCACCTCCAAGAGCAGAGCAGCAGGAGCTGCCTCTGCCTCCACCGCAAGGAGCAGAGCAGCAGGAGCTGCCTCTGCCTCCACCACCTCAACCGCTTCCACCAGGAGCAGAGCAGCAGGAGCTGCCTCTGCCTCCTCCACCAGCAGAGGGTGAATACCTGCTGGTTCCGCCTTCATTGTCGTGGGAGGACTGCTTGCCCCTCCCACCTCCACCAGCAGAGGGTGAATACCTGCTGGTTCCGCCTTCATTGTCGTGGGAGGACTGCTTGCCCCTCCCACCTCCACCAGCAGAGACACCACTAGGAGCAGAGCAGCAGGAGCTGCCTCTGCCTCCACCACCACCAGAAGCAGAGCAGCAGGAGCTGCCTCTGCCTCCGCCACTGCCCGGAGCAGAGGAGCAGGAGCTGCCTCTACCTCCGCCACCGCCAGGAGCAGAGGAGCAGGAGCTGCCTCTGCCTCCACCACCGCCAGGAGGAGAACAGCAGGAGCTGCCTCTGCCTCCGCCACTGCCAGGAGCAGAACAGCAGGAGCTGTCTCTGCTTCCCGCACCTCCACCACAGGGAGTACGGTGGCCGGAGCCCCAGAAAGGGGAGCTACCGGCTACAAAGACAGGGGGAGAGGTCAGGAGACCAGCATCCCCCGCAGCAATTTCGCTGCAGGAGTGGACCAGCATGCTGTCAGCCGTGCCACTACCGGCAGGGGTGCTGACAGCATTGCCAGCCATAGGCCCACTGAAGCCTCCCTTCCCAGCCCGAGACTTTGTCCTGGACTGCTGGGTTTTTAAGGGGGGAGGTGGCCGTTGAGGCCATGTGTGCTGCGCACAAGGGGGGGTATATGTGGCAATGTGGCCACACCCTTGTGCGTAGTTTATGTGTATATGTTACATGTTGTGTGTAAATGTTGGTGTATAGGCATTGGTACACAGGATATAAGCGGGTCTGTGTTTCACGTGTGTTTAAAAATGTATATTTGTAGTTAGGCATGAGGATTGCACATCACTTCACGTGCAGATAAAATGTGTATAATGTGTGTCACGGGGTTGCACTTAATTAATTCACGTGCTGGGATTCAAGTGAATAATTAATTAGTAATTGAATCCCAGCACCACAGTATATATAGATGCACGTTTGACTCACTCGTGGGTGGTGTGTTCGGTGAGTGGAGAACGGGTGTGGAGAGGAGAAGAAAAGTAAATTAAATAATAAGTGTTTGTACTCGCCGTGTTTGTTTGTATAGTCCGTTTTGTTTATCCCTTTTATTTTGGCTCAAGTGCCGTGTCCTGTTTTTGTGTTCTTTTATTTTGTTTATTAAATGCTGAGCACAACCAAGTGCTCAGCTTCACCAACCTCACTGTCTCTGTCTGTTCTGTGTTACTTCCTGTTTCTGGTCTGACGTCACCCACTGCAGCCGTCTTTGTGACAGGCCTACACATGGTAATACACATTTCCACCAAAAAATAATACTATACCAGGCGTATTGGACCTGCTAGATCAGGGGTGGCCAAAGCTGGTCCTTCCACTCCTGCTCTTTGTTCCAGCCTTGTTCTAAACTTAATTTAACTTAATTTAACTAAATAAGCCACCATCCAGACCCTGAAGTAGTAAACTTTATAATTTTCCCTGTTAAACCTGGAGTGGAATGGCCCTCCAGGACCGTGATTGGACACCCCTGTGCTAGAGGATTGACTGCAGGAGTTAGTGAAGCAGCCTGGCCCAAATACACTAAACTAAAGAATGGTCAAGGCATCCACTGCAGATCTTCTCTGCGAATGATTATTATGGCTTTAAAATGAAAGCTGCTTTGTTTAACTGCATTAAGAGAGTTCAGGCTTCTACCACTGGGATAATAAACCAATACACCTAGAATCTGAGGTGATATGTCAGATTTACAAAGAACACAATTCCAATCAACAAATCAAAGGTCCCACTGATCAAGCAGGAGATAAGTACAGGTAAAACAATTAAAATGCACAACACCCATCTGGCTTGCCTTTCTTCCACACTGAATGGTTATGAACAGTCAGGCAGCCTGATCATTCTGTATCCTCCTATATGCATTATTTCACACACTGCATAGTTCCCATTATCACAATCAATAGCTACTTCCTTGATGTTATCTGCTTCCTCAGTGGTTAGCTTCTCTCCCTGACCCGTACACTGCTATAGCGGTGCACAAAAACCCATGACCATGATTAGCAAGTGCACAGAATGGTTTCTGTTTACTGTACAGCTTTGATTTGCCTTTGCATGTCAGAATCAAGGACTGGGGAGTTAATGGCTCAATGACAACCTGCATCATTGATTGATCAGGCACAGCAGCGACACTTCTCCCCATCCCAATTCATTTAAAATCCAGGTTCCTTCAGCAAGCGTCACTGATGAAGTGACAGGGCTAATTTTCTTGCACAACTAATTATCATCATTAATACTGAAGGAATCCCTTTTAACAATATGCATACCTCAGTGGTGGAACTATTTGAACACATTGGATCAGGTATAACACTACAACACAACTACAGGTATTATCCAGTATAATAATAATACAAAATCACAACAACAGACTGTGTGAGAGAGACTTACTGAAAGTCCCAAATTGGAGAATCACCAACATAGAGATTTAAATAATTTATATGCGCCAATAATTTATTTATTTATATTAAATTTTTTTAAACGGTGCTCTCGAACATGCAGAAATGTGAGCAGCATTTAATCAAATGATGATGAGTCGAGATGGGGGGGAATGAAACACAGTGGCGGCTCAAGTAGTGCAAGCCTGTATAGAATATGGTTTGGTAATAACACTGTCACCTCTTCCTGCATTGCTGCTGATGCACAAAATGAGCTGGATATCTTTAGGAAAGTCGTCAGTGTTGAGCATGCAGAGTGCTGCAGCAGCTTCTGTCATCAGAATGCCCTTGTGGACTATTTCTCTGCGAGTCAGTTTTGGTTCAGTAAACCCAGAAAAATCTTTCTGATCAGAGGCTAAAATAAGGGTGACGTCACCTAGTGTAACTCATGACCCCATGGCACTTTGTCACTACTTCAAAGCAGGCATGGCTAATTCCCAATTTAAAAGGGACAAGACAATATCAACTCAAGCACGATGGTGTATATAAATGTGGCAAAGACCAATCTCACCTACAAGTATTATTATTATTATTATTATTATTATTATTATTATTATTATTATTATTATTATTATTATTATTTATTTCTTAGCAGACGCCCTTATCCAGGACAACATACAATTGTAACAAGATATCACATAATATAAACATTATACATTATTTCATATTATTCTTTACATACATATTTTTTTACATACAATTACCCATTTATACAGTTGGGTTTTTACTGGAGCAATTTAGGTAAAGTACCTTGCTCAAGGGTACAGCAGCAGTGCCCCCTACCTGGGACTGAACCCACAACCCTCCGGTCAAGAGTCCAGAGCCCTAACCATTACTCCACACTGCTGCCCTCCACTGCTGTAGAAGTACAACCAGCTGATTACACAGTATGGCATGATGGGTTATATAAATGGCACTCAGCTCTTTATATTGCCAAAGATGCAATCATTGGTCTGGAGGGCGTCGCCTTTAAGCTACAGTAAGAGGTAAAATAGCTTTTCTGCTGTAACTTTGATATGCTGTCACGGGCCAATTCAGTCAGAAAATGTATTATTTCCCTTAAGTAGTGGATAATAGCTACTTATCTGAAAGGGAACAAGATGTTCCATCTCAGTGAATGTATCCTGTTGAAATATTGTCAAGAACAAAGCAGGTCTTCTATGCACCAATTTGAACTTAGGCACTATTTCATAAGGTGGAAAACTTTTGGTCCCTTGTACAAGCTTTGCTTATGGTCCTTTGTTTGGGTCCAACAGAAAGGTTTAAGCTACTCTGCAGAAATCAAACAGGGATACAAAAAATCTACATTTTACAGGTACATGTAGCAAACCCAAGCAAGAGGGACTTTTAGTACTCAGGAGAGAAAAAGTAACTCAACATTTCCCCATTAAAAAAATATGAAAAGCTTTTAACTTCAGCAAATTCACATGTGAATAGCTCAAATTCTGTGTTACAGCATTTTCTTCCTGAAGACTGCTGCTGTGATGTCATTCAAATCACTGAAAATGTTCTACTAACAAAAAGAAAAACAAACGTACCACCATTAATAGCTCAGAACCAAGAACATAAGAAAGTTTACAAACGAGGAGGCGGCCATTCGGCCCATCTTGCTCGTTTGGTTGTTAGTAGCTTATTGATCCCAGAATCTCATCAAGCAGCTTCTTGAAGGATCCCAGGGTGTCAGAGATTCCACTACTTCAACATCATTGAGTAATAGGCTTCAAATTGCATTTTAACTGTTGTATTTTACTATCGCTTTGAAGATGTTTGCAGTCAATTTGACAATGGCATTGTTAAAAAATGGGAGTGTTATTCAAATCAGCCTTTTTTTTATATAAAAAATATAACCTCCCTTTATAGGGTGGCTAAATCAAGTGCATTTATTTTCATAGCAGTTCAGCGAACCTCAAAAAAACAAATTCCATTCTAATACTCCTGCTCTCTAATTTGCTTTTACTTCTGCTGTCTGATTTAATTCTACATGTTTAATACATCTGATTTGTCGTCCCTCTTCTCATTCTTTCAGTTCCAGTAGCTCTCACGAGACATGACAGAGACCATGTGATAGACTCCTCCCACCCCACAGTAATAAATTCTAATAACAATTGGAACCCTGAAATACCAGACATCCATTAAAAAATAACAATATCAAAACAATACTACTCACACCTCCTAGCGGCAAGTGCCATAATCCACTGCGCCACATTGCTGGCCCTGCACTGCACGTTTGCACCCTTGTCAGTCTATTACATTTCACGTGTGTGCGCAGTCACATTCACGTTGCTTAAAACGCTGCTTTAAAAAGGGGACTTGTCCCACATTTTCCGTACAGTATGCTGACATAGAGCAAGAACATCTAAAAACAATCATAGTTTGAAGCATTTAAAGTATGCTATCAAATATCAAAGTCACCAATGAGTATTTCTCACCCACTACAATATGAGGCAGAGCCCTGCAAGCCTATTTTTAAATTACCAAGGCTGATCAGTTACAGAGATGGTGAGCCTCACTGTCTGCTGTAATGTATCACATATACATTTTTCTAGACAAACAACTAACAAACATTTAAATGCTTCCCGTTTCCCAGGTATCCCAAGCTGGGGATGCAGAACCCTGGCGAAGGGAATTAGTGGAGGTGTGAGTGTCCATCTGCATATATCTCGAGAAATGCTTGTCCAATTCAGCTCATGGTTGGTGATATGTTTATCAGGACTGGTATGACAACGTTAATGTTCAGCAAATGCCCAGAAAGCAAAGGACTGTGATCCATTTTTTTTAGACCAACTAATTACAATTTTTCTTAGTTCTGGCATCAAGGAATCTTGGCACTGGCCTGGAGAAACTGCTGCGTGAGCAACAAAGCGTGATTGATCTTTGATTCGGAGTCCTACTACAAAAAACTTAAAAGCTTGTTCTTTGTGTTGGCAGATGTCGAGATAGAATAGAAGACAAGGCAGATGTGTGCTCTGCAATTTCCTTCACTGTAGTACACAAGGATCTGAAAATGTCATGTTTTAAGACTGGTGTTCTACAATTGTTTAAATAATGGAGAAAAAAAAACCTCCTGGAAACTACTAAAAGCACACTGAACAGATTAATAATCCCAGAGACAGGATTAATGAAGTGTTTGTGTCTTGTCCTAACAGTCTGTGCTCTCTAAACTCTCCACTTTAAGGAGCTTGACTCTCTCAACTTGACAAGCTCTTAGCAGCTCTGCCTTCCAACTTCCCATTCACACCAATTAGTCCAGAATACCGTATCTATCTGGGCTTGACAGGACCCCGCTGCAAATGAACTTGCTGTACAGTAGCTACAGTACGTCAAGTTTCAAAAATTCCATCTTTCAGTATTTTGAAACGCTGCAGGGTTATCAGTCATCTTATCGGATCTGCTGTTTTTCCTCAAGAATGATGGCCTCATCCATCATTCTTGAAACCTGCACTCAAACAAGTTAGTGCTTTGACTGCAATACCGTGCACTTGCTTACCTCTACTGTATGTAGAAGGCAATCAGTCAAAGGGTCAGGAAACCTAGGATCCTAGCTGCTCTTGAGTACAAAGAAAGCACATCATGTGGTGACCTTTCAACCCCACCTGGTCTATAGTACACGTAAGAAGAAGAGAGGGCACGCATAGAGTTGAAAAGCCAACGCATCATCAAATTTTTATCCTTAAATGATTTTATTAACCTTAAAGTTGTTGGGCCAGATTTATCAAAGTCTTTACACCAAAATGCAATTTGATGTTTACTGCTTGTTTTGGAATAACAGTTTTATTTCTTAAGAAAAGAAAGACTTGATAAATCTTTTCCACTGTGTCCCCATGCCAAAGGGCCTGTCAGTATGATATTGTACCCTTTATTATACCCTTTCACACCTGTCACTAATGCAGTCATTATTATGAACAAGACTTGGTGTGATAGATGGAGGGGGCTTTGAAGTCACTGTGCTTGCCAGAGCCAATCCAAAGTGTGGCCCTCTGCATTATTAACTGAGAAATAAGTATCTACTGTCGTTCAGTAATCACCCACAATAGAGGGAGAACATGGCTTATGAACTGTACTGTATGGAAACATCACATGCAAACGAGGGATCTGACTATAGGCAAGAGGTGGCAGCAAATCATTATCTGCATATATAACCTCTGCAGTGCTTAAGTGCCTTCTGCTACTCTTTAGAAGGCCTTTCAAAGGACTGTGCATACAGATCTCAGCATAATTCTTCCTTCAAGCCTGCTGCAATCATGGACGCAGCAACCATGAAGGTTATTGGTTACATTTCTATTTCAGGGAACCAGGGTTATGACAATAACCTAACATTCCCTTTCAAGTATGAATGTAACCATTACCGAACGAGTCAGTACACCCAAGCCATCGTAAGGGCAAGATTGCCGGACAACCGAAATGTTACAAGGCTAAGCCGAGGCTGCCTTGTGCATTACCATTCGGAACCCCAGTAACAAGTAACTAGGGCTAAAAAATTGAGGGAGAAACTCACATTTACGCCTGTGTTGTAAGGGTCGACTGAAAAGCCGCCCTTAACGCTTTAGTTCCAAAACCAGGGTTTTGAGGATCCACGACATTAAGTCTGTAGAACCTACTAAAAAAGTATGGGGAGTCTCCCACACTGCTGCATTGCAAATGTCCTGGAATAAAGCCCATGAAGTTGCCATGCCCCTGGTGGAATGGGCAGTGAGCTTTTCTCGAGGGGGGCAAGTTGGCTCGATCATAGGCAGTCCGGACTGTATCTGCTATCCATTTGGACAGCCTCTGGTTAGACAGGGCTTGACCATGGGACTTCGCCCATAGCACAATTGTTCGGACTGCTTCCAACTTTTCATCCTGTCAACATAATACGCTCAGGCCCGCACTGGACAAAGCGTATGGAGCTGCCGCTCTCGGTCAGATGGGAAAGGAGGTGGATGGAAAGCCTCCAATTCCACAGACGGGTTGACATGAAATGCTGAGATAGTCTTCGGCAAAAAAACACGATTGGTATGGAGCGTAACCTTCTGCAAAAATTAAGCAGGCTTTTGCAATTGAGAATGCCTGCATTTCACAAATCCGCTTTGCAGAGGTGATTGCAAGCAAGAGAGCCACTTTGAAACGATAACAATTTCAGCTCAGCTGAATGCAAAGGCTCAAATGGAGGCTTCATGAGTGCATCAAGCACTACGTTAAGCCTACAGTGAGGAACAATATCCTTCATAGGCAGCTAAAGCCGCCAAGCTCCTTTTAAAATGTGCCCGCCAGGAAGTGAGCTCCTGGGGAGACAGAGTCAATCTTGACATGGCAAGCTGAAATAGCTGCCAGATAGACCTTTAATATAGAAGAGGATTTCCCCTCGTCAAACAGGTCCTGCAAAAATTGCAGTATAGCTGCCATGCAACAGATTGTAGGGTTGAACCCCTGAGACAGGCACCACGTATGAAGTGGCTCCAAAACATTTATGTGGAGACCCTGCTAAGGGGGGGTTCCACACACCTTGCGCACCCCCCCTGCCATTCCACACAGTGCCCTAGCCCAGGCTGGACACGTCTGTGGTGACGACCTCCCTTCTGGTGACACTGCCTAGCGCAACGTCAAGGTGTAGATGGGCAGACTGTTTCCACCAAGAAAGTGCCTACAGTGGCGAGACACTGTCAATAGGCGGTCGCAGTTCAATGCAGGCTGAAAAACCCTCCTGCTGAACCAGGCCTGCAGAGGGTGCATACGCAGGAGACCCAAAGATGGTAAGGTCTGAGAAGCGACTGCCATCAAACCCAGACGTTTCTGGAACGTCACTACCATGAGAGCTTTGTTGAGCTGAAATAGCTCTAAACAGGTGGCTATTCTCTGCGCTCTACTGTCCGACAGAGTGGAGAGTATGGGCCTGGAGTCCAAGCACACTCCTAGGTAGGAGGTTGTCTGAGAAGGCGTGAGCTGGCTGTTCTCATGATTCACCGTAAGGCCCAACCATTGAAGGTGGCCAGTGACAAGTTCCGTGTAGGCATCTGCCTGTGCTGGAGACTGGGTACAAATGTCTTTGAGTCTCAGTAGGGCCAGGTTAGCCTCCATGCACTTTGAAAAGGCACAGGGAGCTACAGAGAGGCCAAATGGCAAGACCCGGAACTCGTACGCTGTTCCTTGAAAGGCAAACCACAGGTACTTTCTGTGCGCTGGTTTTATGTTGATGTGGAAATAGGTGTCTTTTAAGTCCACCCTGGTGAACCAGTCGTCTAACCTGATTGACTGCAACAGCTGTTGCACTATCGACATTTTGAACCTCCTTCGGCTCAGATACAGGTTGACCTGTCTGAGACAGAGGATTGGTCTGAGGCCACCATCCCACTTAGGCACTCCGAAGTACCTGGAGTAGAACCCTTCCTCCAAATGAGGGGGCATACCATACCTCCCGAGATACCACTGCGGCATCTTGCGGATTCGAGTCACCGAAAGGAGGGGACTGTGCTTGAGCTGCACAGAGTAGCCAGCTTGAATGGTAGTAAGCACAGATGGCCCCCTGAGAAGGGGCCCTGGGTCTGTGACAGCAAACCCGTAGGGCCACTGCTCACCTTATGGCTTAGCCTGAGGCTTTTGCCTCTGCACCAGATGGCGGAACTTATTATAGCCTCCACGGTGAACAGCTGCAGGCCGGTTCCGAATACCTGGCTGTGCTAGTCCCAGAGGCTGCTGGGGCCCGGGACGCCAGTTTGCCGCTGGTTTGCACACTGGGGGTAATCGCTTTTTGGAAGCAAGCACACCAGCCTGTGTGGATTACCGCGGCGGAGAGAGTGCTGCAGCATCTCGTCCACCGTGGGACCAAAGGTATGCCCCGGTGTAATAGAGGCATCCAATAGCGGCACTTTGTCCCCATCAAACATGTGTGCCTGGGAAAGCCAAAGCTGCCTGCATTCGGCTACCAGCACAGCCAGGTTTCTACCCACCACCTGCCCGTTCAGTTTAGACAAACAGAGCAGGTTTTTATTAACCAGGCGCAGCTCATCCAGCTGTAGTGGTGATGGCCTGTGATTGTCAGAGAGGGGCAGCAGCAAAGGTAGGCTACCAGAATGCTGTTAAAGATGCTCAGCCGTGCGGAGAATGCACTGGATGAATAGGCACGCTTTAGGATCACCTTCCGAGACCCGACATCACTAAGGACATATTCCAACGGGAATGTCATATCATATCAAACTGTTTGTAAGCATGAAGAAAAAAGAATTACTGATAAAGATCTGTGGAAAGAAAAAAAGTCTCATGACCACAACATGGTGGCCATCTTAGGTCACAAGTCAAAGTGAAGGGTGGCATACATATGAACAAGCTGTATTCTGCATTTTGTAAAGTAATCTCCATCATGGAAGCCTTGCAACGAATGCTGGCCGTTTTACCTGCTGTGGTTGATCCTAAAATCCACTTGCATGGTGAATAGTGTTTCCTCAACAGTGGAGTAAAGTGGACAAGTGTCACTCATTTCACACTACAGTATCTTCTAGGCAGTTAAGTTAAGTTCAAGTTAAGGCTGCTACCCACTAGGGTTGGACGATAACAAAAATTTCAGCTATCGATTATCTTCTGTAAATTATCACGATAATCATGGTTATTGGCTGAATAAATAAAATATTTAATATTTTTGTAAATTTCTATGTGAGCAGCATGACAACCAGCAGTATAAGTCACTGAGTTTAGGTGGGTTTTAACTTTCTGGTGGGTGCCCAGAACAAACACGAGTATAAAAATACACCTATTGTAATTTGTATATTAATAAATTATGTAGATTTCCTATAAAATAATACTTTTTTTCTTATTTAAACATGTTAATTTGAGAACATTTTCTTTCATAAAAAAAAGTGCCACCAAATGTATTAATATAACGAAACAAAATTGCTAACGTTACATGGAAGCATTTGTTTTCTTTACTTGTTTGTGTGTGTGTGTGTGTGTATGTCAATCTCTATCGCTGAGTTGTATACTATTAGGAACATACTGAGTTGCATATGGCTGCTTGTATGCAGACAGTTTAATAAAATAAACCACATATTCTTTCATTAAAAGTGAACTCGCTTTTATTTATGCAACCCTTTCTTACTTTAGCAACGCCATGTGAACACATGCATGGAAATACATACATATATACACACACTCACACACACACACACACGAGGGTGCTGAGTACCCACTTATTTTTCCCCATGCGGTGCACAGGCCGCAGTATAATACTCATGCCTTTACTGTAGTTTAAAATAAAGAAGCAACAGAAGCGACACGTTGTTTAGGCTATTTTACACGTTTGCCATATGGTTGTGTTTTTTTGCTGTTTTCTTTTTGCAATTACATTTAATTTACATACAAAAAAATAAAATCCTGTGTCAATGTTTAATAGTCAAAAGTTCCACTTTTCTACAGTAATTTTACAGTGTTATTGAACATCCCTATATATCCAACAGTTTTATTGTTATCATTATTATTAGTAGCAATTGTACAGTTGTAGTCATAGTATTTTTTGTTTCTTTTCGTGGTACCAGCAGTAGTCAAGAAGACAGCTGGACAAAAGTTGTATAGTTGACTGATATTTTCAACAAAATTATTTTATTGTTATACATTTATATACACAGCCACTGCAATCTCAATTGCGTTTCTTTACAAATTCATTCTTCGATCCTTTTTGTTTATTAACTTATTATTTAAGTATTTTAAAAGTGCAACATTATAATAATAATAATAATAATAATAATAATAATAATAATAACGTTGTTAAGCATACATAATCACCATCATTATTATTATTATTATTATTATTATTATTATTATCCGTGTTATTATGCACAGGTCACCACTTACCTTGTATTACTACCGATGACGTTCTGCAAATTAATTTTTCTACTTTATCGTAAACGCTATTGAAAACTGTGATGTATCAGAACGTGAGTGAGTGTTTGAGCCGTCTCTGACTTCATTTACTTATGAATAATTATATTATTATCTATGCATTCAGACATTCGATCAGTAAACTAAAATCACGTATTCCCGAATTTGACATGAAGTGTGTTCAGATTTGTTATTATTACTATTCATTTATTTGGCAGACGCTCTTATCCAGAGCGACTGAAGTAACAAGTTATTACAGTATAATAACAGCAAGTACAGTTATAGTAAGATACATTTACAAATAAGTTATAGTTGTATTAAAGACAATTACAGTTAAGAGCCAATAGAGCTCGTGCAAGAAGTGCAAACACATTTCAGTGCAGGTAGAGATAGTGCACATGTTGTAAACAATCAGAGCAGGTGCTAATGCAAGCAGATCCAAAGTGCACATTGTTCATTTAAATGCTGGATAAGTAGACTGCATGTATGGTCCGGTTTATTTTTGCTTATTAATAAACCTATATTTATGCAACTTGCATAATCAGAAAGAAGATATCTCGGTGCTGCTAAATGCACCACCTGCAAGCCACAACTACTGGTACTACATCAAAATCACTGTACCCTACTCACCAGAGACACCAACAACCGCTGCGATGTTCACCCAGGCATTGTCTTTCTTCTGGATATAATCATGGATACTGCTGCACCTCAAATTAACTTTTCGGCGTTCATGATTAACTTGTTTTGAGATGTGACTTGTTTTGAGGCGTGACGTGTTTTGAGGCGTGTGTTTGATGTCTGTCAAGGGTGTTAACCTTGCTTCTAATCGGTCAGTCTCATTCTGGTCGCGCAATGAAAATAAAAATAGAAACAGGTTCTATTTTAGCGACGCGAAATTCTCAAAGTGATGTCCAGTGTGGATACGGCTTAAGCATATTGTTTAAAATCAATACTGCACTTCCTAATACGCCGTGCTCACTCAGATCATGTTTTATACCTCACGCAGACAGATCAGTGCCACTTACTGCTAAATGCAGAGTCGCTTCTTGCTTCATTGGGTCACGGAAGATAATTATGATTAAATCGAAAATTTTTCAACGTGATAATTATTGCTGCAAAAAAATTATTGTGATTATCAATTATTGTTCCAGCCCTACTGCCCACCAGACATGATGCGACAAGCAAAAATGGCCAGCGATGCGACAAAATGAATAGAACGTATACTTTTGATAAGTATCTTTCACACCACAGTCGGCACGACAGGCGCCACCAGGGCGACGCAAAATAAATAGGATTGAATCTATTCTTTTGCAATTTGTCGCACAACAACTAGGGAATTGACCAATCAATCAGAGAACAGCTTCAATGCACATGGTCCAGCAGGGTGAAGCAGTATCCAAAATGATGGAGGAAAAAATAATACTTGCCATGGCAAAATACAAAGAGCTTTATGACAAAGGTCATCGCATACAGATCTGAAAGACAATATATTGGAGTCCATTTTGAAGGAGCTGGATAAGCCTGGTGTGTATGATTCATTGCCATATATGTTGAAATACCGTCAGAAAAGACACTAATAATTTCTACATCATGTTGTCAAATATGTACCAGCCGTGATCATAGTTTTGTCAAAAGCAATCTTTAATAGGTATATAGATTTGGCAGTTTTCAAAAATCGCCTCTGTGTCGCTTCAGTTGTGTATGGTCATGTCACTGCGAAAGTATCTTATCGCCCAATGAAAAATTGCATTACGTCTGGTGTGTGACAGCCTTTAGACACACACACAGGATTGAAACACGCATGGCATAGCAGTTTGATGCCTTCCAGGTTTTACTATGATCTAGAGACACGTCATACCTACAAAAAAACCTGGAATGGCTCAAACTACTATGCAATGGGCGTCATTATTTTCATTACTGTCAGACATCTTTACAGACTCTTTTGAATACATGAAGATGTTTTACCTTCTGTGCTCAGGCCAGGACTGGACGTAAACTTGGCCACATCCACGATCTTCACAGCAAACTGCTGTCCAGTTTCTCTGTTGATACATCGCCGCACAACACTGAATGGTCCCCTGGAAAAAGAGTTACATTTAGTTCAGGGTTGAATTGAATTTAACATTTCTAATAGTTTTAAGAAAACGTGCACTACTGAACACTACTGTTGTAATACAAAAGCTGTTTAGACCTGCACTTCTATAAAAAGCCACATGACCTTTTGAGCTGCTGGGCTTATCTGCCAATTTGGTCAGTAGAGTTAACTCTTATTCTTAGTGCCGAGTAATTCTTGTAAATGGAGACCTTTGGCTTCACCTGGGAAGGTCAGCAGACACTGAGATAATAATCATTATGGTATCCTAATCGTTTCTATTAGACTCAATGACCAAAATGTGGAGCCTCCCCACCCATGTTATACTGTAGCTTTTAACATTTAAAAAAAAAAAACTGTAGGCTATATTGTATACTGTATGCCTTGTACTGAACCTCTATGAATTCCAATTGCTTGACAAAATCCCTTGAGTACACCTAGTCAGTAATGTCAAGGTGATTTTATTGAACGGTGAGACTCAGATTATAAAAAACAGAATGGGGGACAAGGCAGAAAGAGCAGGATTTTCACTTGCACATGTATTATACCTTGCAATCAATTAACATGACATATTCATAACAAAACGTGGTTGGCAACTTTTTATTTTTATTTTTTTGCATCATCTCCGCTTGCTTAATTCCTCGTTGCCAGCCTGGTCCTGCCAATCTACCAAACGTGTTTCCACTTTTGGGAAATATTTCAACTCACTTTGGCGGTTAATTATCTGATTTATAAAAGCCCAGCACTGCACAAATAGCTGTTCCAGGAAAGAGAGATCTAGTTTCAAAACACCACCACAGCCATTTGCAGACAATAGGCCCAAAATCAAATCAAAAGTGCTTTTCAGGGGCTCCCGAATGGCACACCTGGTAAAGGCACTCCGCGTGGAGTGCAGGATGTGCCCTATAGCCTGGACGTCGGCGGTTCGAGTCCAGGCTATTCCATTGCCGACCGTGGACGGAGCTCCGGGGCAGCGCACAATTGGCTGAGCGCCACCCGGGGGGGGGGAAGGCTTAGGTCGGCCAAGGAGTCCTCGGCTCGCCGCGCACCTGTGACCCCTGTAGATTGGCTGGGCGCCTGCGGGCTTGCCTGCAAGCTGCCCAGAACTGCATTGTCCTCCGACAGTGTAGCTCTGGGTTGGCTGCATGGCAGGCCTGCAGAGTAAAAAGAACCGGTCGGCTGACGGCACACGCTTGGGAGGACAGTGCGTGTCATTTCCAAACCCTGCTCCTGATTTTTGAAATTCTTACCCATGTGTAGCTGAATGAGGATTGCTTGTGACTGTAGCCCACAGTATACCACTGTATCGTTTCTTTAGCTTTAGGACTACAAATCAAGGGTGCAGTGGCCAAGTGTAACTGTTTTAACAAACGTTTGATCTATGATCTTAGTGACCAGCTGCAGCACCTGATGCTGCCATACAGCACACACACACACACACACACACACACGCACACGCACACGCACACGCACGCACGCAATAGTGCTGACTAAGGACGAATCAGTTCCACGTACATTTAATCTTTATGGATAGTAAATCCATTTCAGTTAGATCTCAGAACTCCCTCTCTCAGCCAGATGCCTCTCCCCTGACTACCCCAGTGTCTGAGTCAGCAGTTCAAGCCAATCACTTACACTCTTGGGATGGCTCTGCTTTTCAAAAGGGTCAACACAGCAACACTGCCCTAAGAAAAGTCGTACAGTACAATATTCAATTTGTTTATTTCCATTTTGTTTTAAAACTGCAACTTTCAGTGATGACACTGATAAGTCCCTTAGAAACAAATGTACATTCAAAGACCAAGTGCTCCAAATACTGTACATTTTCACCTGTTTTTAAGGAAATCTCCAAGTGCACTGGATGCAGTCTACATACAGCCTGCTTCTGTGGTAGTGTTCTATAAAGAATCAATGTGTCATGTAGGCATAAACTCACTAGATGTGAGTGCAATTGTATGAACCAAAATGTCCATGTCCATATTCTCAAATGTATTAAGACGACCTGTATACAACACAACAAATTTTACAGTAGATCATCTCTTTGCGAATGCTGTTTACAAATGTTTGACTACTGGTTCTAAATCAAGCAACAACAACGACATTTCACAGAGATCTGCAAAGCGTCTTGCATCTTCTACGGCATGCCAGGCTGTGTACAAATTAAGGATATCTATCTAAATAGGGGTCATTACTGATACTTTATTTTTAACATTGATCCAGAATGTTATAAATATGTGCAGTAAGCCCTGGTTTTCTGGTATCCTGTTGAAACAGATAGGACTGAGATAAAACAAGCTCAAGTGTCTTCTCTTTCCTGGATTTCGCAAGAGATTAGGCTTATCTTGGCAAGAAGTTCTCAGATACAAGGACACATGGTGTTTTGTGAATAAAATAAATGGATAATTTAAAAAGGGGAAAGTGTGGATACTGTGTATACTTGTTATAGTGTATGTTCAAATCACACTCATGTTTATAAGGTACCTTTAAGGCGGATAATGCATCAAAAGCAACAGCAAAGCCTTGACAATTCCTGTTGGAACAGCAAAATGTAGTGTTTGAATATAACTACATAAGTGATCTCTAAATATATGAATGTGTATGCTTTAGAACAAAAGGCAGCAGATGGATTTTTCTTTTCTTTTTAAGATGGCATTGGATTGTAGCTTCAGTGACACAGCAAGTTCATGTGCAGTTCGGGTACAGCAGCTTATTTTAACTTTGTTTTATAAATTACTTGGTACAGACATGATGGACTGTATACTGTACCACGAAAACTCAGTGCTTAGCATTAGACATGCTGATCTGAATAAGCAAGGCCGATTGTACTGTGTTATTTAAAAAAAATAAATAAATAAATAAAATAAAATAATAAATACACACACACACACACACACACACACACACACACACACACACTTGTAGTCAAAAGTTTACATACCCAAATAGAAATTTATAATTTCTAGAGATTTCGTGAAAACAAAGAATTTTAGGAAAAATCTTTTGTAGCAAAAGTTTTGCTTTTGTAGATGAGGGAAAAAAAAGTTAAGAGAAATAGATGTCTACAATTATTTATTTCAGCAATTTTTTTGCAAAAATGCTAATTCAAAAGTATTCATACCCTTTAATAGGATAGTCTACAAGGTGCTCGAAATTTCAATGATAATGCAGAACCTAATTCTAGAAAAGTCTAGAAAATGCTGGATTGTAGGTGAACAGAGAGTATAAAATAGAATGATTGCTGTCATTTCCAATAAGTCAATATGGGAAAGTAAAGAGCTAACTGAAGACCTTAGGCAGAAAATGATTTATTGTCATAAATTTGGAGAAGGATACAGTAAGATTTCCAAGCATTTGAGTATCCCAATTTCAACTATTGTTTCTATTATCAAGAAGTACAAGACTCATGGTACTGTCACAACGCTTCCTCAGTCTGGAAGAAAGAAGGTTCTTTCACCAAGAACAAACAGAAGTATTGTGAGGAAGGTTAATAACAAATCAGAGATTGACTGCCAAAGACATTCAAAATGAATTGGCTGCAAGTGGGACTGGGTTTTCCATTTCAACCATAGGTCAAGTATTGCACGGTGAAGGTCTCAATGGTCGCAGGCCAAGGAAAAAGCCACTCTTAGAAAAACATCTCAAGGACAATCGCTTAAAGTTTGCAAAACAGCATTTGAATGATGGATATGAGTTCTGGTCAAAGGTTTTGTGGAGTGATGAAACAAAAATCGAGCTATTTGGTCACGCTGATATTCGTTACGTTTGGAGAAAGTCTGGTGAGGCGTACAAAGAAAAGAACACCATACCTACTGTCAAGCATGGAGGTGGTAATATCCTTCTATGGGGCTGTTTTTCCTCTAATGGCGCAGGAAATTTAGTTCCAGTACATGGTAAAATGGATTCCACAGCACACCAAAAGATATTGGCCAATCATCTGAAACCCTCCGCTACAAAACTTGGTTTAAAGCGCAAGTGGATGTTCCAACACAACAATGATCCAAAGCACACATCAAAATCTACTTCAGAATGGTTAAAGAAGAATAAAATCAAGGTTCGTGGAATGGTCTAGTCAAAGTCTAAATCCGATTGAGAATCTTTGGTATGAGTTGAAGAATCTGTGCACAAGAGAAGTCTTCGGAATTTGAATGAACTGGAACAATTTTGCATTTAAGAATGGTCAAAAAACACTGAAGAATCATGCTAAAAGCTAATTGACAGATATCCTAATCGTTTAAAAGAGGTTATTATTGCTAAATGTGCCTCAACTAGCTATTCATTTCATTTTCCTTGTCAGGGTATGAATACTTTTGAATTTGCCTTTTTGGAGTTTTGCAAAAAAATTGCTGAAATAAATAATTTTAGACATCTATTTCGTGTAACTTTTCATAAACCCAAATTATCATAAACCCAAAAAGTTATCGGAAGGGAAAAACTGTAGAGACAGGCAACATGCCATTAGCTAAATTACGATGACAATTGTAAAAAACATATGCCCTGTGACCAAAGTATAGTCTATGTGATAAAGAGGTTTTGTGTACTGTAAGCAGGGTTCATATGCTATTTCTACAAGTAAAATCATGGACTTAAGCATTTTTCATGACCACACACATTATAATTTCCAGAACCAAAAAAGAATGTCATACTACGATGCTCAAGCGTTTTACAGCTGTATCGCAATAATTAAAACTATAACGACGATGACAAAAAAATATCAGTTGCTCATTATTAAACCCTGCCAGTGTGTGTGGTTCTTTGAATAGCAGATGCAAATCCAGTTTTGAAACAATGAAAGTAAATTGTTTAATAAATTATCTTCGGAACAAGAACACATTCTAACTCAGTCGCAGCTCTAAAGTAACACTAAAGGCTGGTTTATACTTCCGACTGCGACTCAATTTTTTGGTCTCAGTCAGTGGTCTCCGATGGTCGGAATGACATCATCCGCACTGCCGCGAGTTGCGCACAGGGTCAGATGATGTCGAAAAAATCCAACATTTGTCGCATGGTCACAAGCCAGTGAAGCGCGATAGAGCAAGTTTTTGAGGAACCCAATAAACATGAACAACAGAACAGGATTTTAAACTTGCCTCTAAACTGAATGAAATTAAAGCGTAAATGAACCTTTGCTAACATGAATATTGGTGCTTACATAGGCTACCATGCACAGCAACCACTTGTATAATAATAATAATAATAATAATGAATACAATGCTTTTTATTTGTATTAATGTTATTCTTTTTATATATTTGAGTCACTAATAAGTTAACGGCGCTATTTACTTTCTGTATGCAATTACTTAATCCATCAAATTAGTAAAGTTGCTCTGATCAGAACAGCTGATCAGTTTGTTAGCTGCTCACAAAAATATACAAGCCAATTTACACATTCACTTCATTCATGAAATGGCAATTTTAAAAGTGTCGTGGGATTGTGGAGCCTGTTGGCAACCCTAGTCACAAGTCGACACCGGCAGTAACGTAGACTGGCTGAAAGTATGACCGACAGCTATGACCACTTTGCTGATTCAGTGGCACTTCCCATCCAGAGTCCAAATTGAGCATTACTATCATGAGGATCTACAGTCGACTATATATAAACTACATGGATGAGGTACAGTAGAAGCAGTTTCTACGACTTCAATAAACAATACAGGAATATTACATGCAGCTGCGACACCACAGCAAATACCTTAGGACTGTACTTGTACTATGGCAAAGGTTCAGTAAACAAGACCACATTACTACAGAAAGCAATCTTCATGCAGAGTATAATCTAATTCCATTGACCAAAAAAAAAAAAAAAAGAGCTAGTAAAATGACACTGTATCTGCAAGGCAGTGGGGTAGTGCATTTAGACAGTGTCCCTGCCTTGTCTCGCATATCAACACTCATATACTCCAACTCTCTCTGCCTGGGCACTGTTTAATCTTCTGGTCAGGTTCAAAGTGAAAATCTGTTTTATGTAGCAGAACAAATTGGCTTGGCAAACAAAGCCAGAATCGGACGAGAGTGTGTGGAGGAATTGCATCAAACAAACAGCGGGGACAGAGCGAGAAACACTCTACAAATTCTAGAGTGAGTATTAGTTTAAGAAATGTAAGTGTTGGGCTGTGGCAAAGTGGTAATTAGTAGCAGGTGTATAGCATGTGCGGTTCGGGTGCAGTAATCCCAAGAACAAACAGACAAAGTACGGGTGAAATGGTTAATTTAATGATTATTAATCCAATGGTTTGATGACCAGCCAGCAAATAATAATAAACTGGCAATACACAACAATGTGTATTGCACAGTAATCAAAAGGGTTGCAGTCCCGTAAATAATAAGCACAGTACTAACACACACAATTAGACACACGATCACAAGTCCAAAGTGAGTGCTCTCAGTGCTTGTGGTGAAGTACAATATAATACGTGCTATACTTGTGAACAAGTGCTGATAACAATGTTAAATCGTGACTGTAGTGCAGTGTTGATCCGGTTTTGTGCTGGCCCTTGGCGACAGCTCCGGATTCGTGTTTAGCCGTCTAGTGCTATATAACAAAAACACAGACAGTTACTAAACAGACACGAACAAACAAAACACTCACAAATATTTTCCCGTACGCTTTCTCTGCGTCTTACACGGTCCTTCCAGTCTCTCACTAAAACCCAAGCTAAGGAAAAAGATTTACAATTCTCTGGCCCCTTTTATGCAATCATGCATGACCCCTTGGTAAACGATTACAGCTGACTCTATTGCCTGCAGCTGCTACCTCGTTTACCTTCCGGGTCAATATGTTCCTGCAGCGGAGCCCTGTCTTTTTCCAGGCTGACTGACTTTCCGACCCAGGAAATGAACTCTCAGGCCAACCCGTCCAAAGCCTTTCCCTTTACGCTACTTGGCGCGCCCTCACAGGTCGGGAGGGAGATTTACAACCAGAACTTATATTTCTGTCACATGGGCTCCCAACTTTCTTCTCCACAGCAGAAATGTGCTTTCAGTGTTATAACCTGCAATAGGAGCCCTGTCCAAGTATACTAAAGACAAACAGCTTCTCAGCGTGTCCTGATTAAGATGCCACATACCCAGTAACAACTGGGCAGGACTGGACTATTGAGAATTGACAAGGGTTTTTACAGTTTGCTTGCGATTTTACATCATTGCTTGCAATGGGGTTTCACCCAAAAACTACAATGCTGTTGTAGACCGGTTTTCTTATATTGTGCATATTAAAAGCACACCATCTGCTTATTTAGATTTCAGCTACACTAACACTGTCCCTAGTTTCATCAGCATCTTCTTCTTACAACACCAATATCAAGAGAAGCTGAATAGGAGCGAATGAACATAAGAAAATGTAACAGAAAATAAAACGTGCATTAAGGAAACCTACACAATACTAATGGTAATTATTTCCATTAAGCAAGTGTTTAACGACTATTGTTCACTTGAGGATAGTTAATTAAACGTACAGTCTTAGTCTAGAGATGCAGTACTGTACAGTCCCGGAATCAGGTTGTTACATTTAATTAATTTATTAATATTTTTTTTCACTTTATTCCAGCAGCCAAAGAAAAAACTTTTGAACGACTATAGTCCAATTACCAAATTTTTAACTGATGCTATAATATTATTGTACATTTTGCAAAAGTGAGATGGTTTCCCTGCATTAAAACTGCAGGTTGCAGTGCATGTAAATGGTAAAAGCAACAAAATACTCTACTTTTGAAAATGAAAACTAAAGCCAGCTCTCAAACCTGCTGTAACAAAAAGCTTGCATAAAATGCATCTCCAGGATGTCAAGTTGGCCAAGATGACATGAACGGATTTTTCTGCTGTAATTTAAAGCTGTTACATTTCTATGCCAGTAGAATAACATAAAGGCCATAACACAGACATGAATAGCACCAGAATGTAATATTCTAGTTCCATCTGGCCACCAGGAAGACGTAACCACTCGGCAAAAAACTGAGTCAAAATGGTTTTAGGTAATAGCCCTACTCTCTTCCCTGGTCTGTGCTGAAATTAACTGCTGTTGGGGTCTGGATATTGCAATACACTGGGCACACCCCTTCATTTCTCTGGAATTTGGTCTCTCAGTAACAGACAGAGGATAATGATTTACTGTCAATGAATATCAAAAGCTCCTAAGTTTTCCAAATTGCACAGATGCTCCACCTTCTACTAATCGAAAATGTGTGGAACAAGCACTTTACTAAACCTTATGCGCACCATGATAGTGCTCACGTGCTTGGCCATCACCCTGAATTGCAGCCCAGCTTTCTTAACCTCTAATGCAACTCCCTGGGACTTCTGCGGATAACACATTTTCATTTCTTTTACTTGGACCCACTCTACTGGAAGACAAAGCATGCAATGAAAGGCACTGGTTATCCAAATTAGTATAATCTTTTTGGATTTTGAAAACAAAAAATCTCAAGCTAGCCAGATCATGTTTCAAAAATAGTTGTGTTTTGATAAATGCCACAGAACACACTAATGTTTTTCACCTAATACCTGAAGACACAAGTAGGTCCATCAAAATGTTTCTGAACACCAGCCGATACATCTAGCAGCCCACGCCAAGTTACAGTTTTCACAGCTGGCAAACAAAATCAGGATACACTAATGGGCACAGCAGGACACGCCAACCTGAGTCCTGTCAAGATGACGTGCACGTGGCTCCTTCCTGGATACAAAGTGACACGGTTTTGGGTTAAAACCAGGATTTCAATTAGGCCATATTTTTTCTGTGCGAGAATTTGAACTACCCTACAAGGAAAACACACAGACGGTCAAAACTCCCATTAAGGCAGTGGAAACCAAAAAAAAAAAAGTGAAAAAAATGCACACATTCAAGTCTTCACTGAGTGCACAATAAAAGGTTTTCCAAAGCATGGTATTATGTGTTGATTTTAAAGTGCATTACTTAAATCTAACAAATAATAAATAAATAAATAAATAAATAAATGTAATTGAAACACAAAAGCAAAAACAGGTATAGCAAAAAATCTATATGAATTTTAATGAAGTCAAACTCACTTACCAAAATAAAATCATGCGTGTAATGCGTTGATACATTTGACCTGTAGACATGCCTACAAAACAGACAATGCCAGAACCTTTCCATCAATATTAGCCTGTAACGCTGAAAAGCCATTTTGTTAAAATTAGCTTGTTTCAATGTGTGCTAGAAAGTAACACTGCAGCTTGGTCTATTGGGCCTGGAAGATTACATCAAAGGCGTTCTAATAGTTCCACACAAGATGAACATCTGTATGCATCTCCTGTAGCTCTGTAGTTTGTGGTTTCTAGCTTAGAAGTTTGTTTGCTGGTGTGAAAAGCCGTCAACCAAAACCTCCTTTAAAATAAAATTGAAGCCTCAGGTCAGGCCAGCGAATGGAGGTCTTGATTATCATTAGTTGGAAATTGAAAATTATCAGAACTGACATTATACAACAATGCACAATGGCTATTTCAAAACTCAAAAGAATCAAAACCTAGAGAAAATCAACTATATTAGACCTACAGTAGTTGGCATCCTACACACAAATGAACCTAGTCTACTGTATATTTCTTGTTCAATGTATTCTCTGAGTAATCAAAAACCTCATCTGTTGTGGGGAGCCAAAGGGTGGGTATAAAAAAACCCCAAAAAACCCCAAAAAACCCAAGTGACTATTAAGACAACATACCATATCACCCTAAAGGGGTATGTACAGTAGTTTGCAGAAGTATTCACCCCCAAAGTTTTCACATTTTGTTGGCACCTGAGCGTACTCCAGGACGCTTTTCAAACTAGACTTTACATGTAGAATCTACACAAAACTACTCCACATTGATAAAGTAAAAAATGCATATAGAATATAAATAAGTAAGTTTTACAGAGAAAAACAGATTAAATCTCAGTTGCATAAGTATTCAACCCCTTTGCTACTGCAGCCCTAAATCAGCTCAGGTGCAAATGATTTGCTTGAAAGGTCACAAAATTAGTGAAATGGTTTCAGCCTGTGTGTACTCAAAGTGGTTTAACTTGTAGATAATTTCCCTCAGGTATATAAAGACTTTCAAGCTGCAACTCGTAGTGAGCCAACAATGCAACCATGAAGACCAAGGAGCTTTCAAAACAAGTCAGGGATAAAGTGGTAGAGAGGCACAGAGCAGGAGAAGGGTACAAGAACATTTCCAAGGTGCTGATTATCCCTCTCGGCACAGTGAAGTCCATCATTAAGAAGTGGAAGATGCATCACACCACCCAGACACTACCCAGATCAGGTTGCCCTCCGAAACTGAGCAGCCGGGCAAGCAGGAAACTGGTTCGGGATATCCCTCTGAAGCCAAAAATGACTTTGAGAAATCTGCAAAGTTCTGTGTCTGAGATGGGAGTCAGTGTTCACACATCAACAATAAGCCGGTCCCTACACAAAGCTGGCCTGTATGGACGGGTGGCAAGAAAGAAGCCATTACTCAAAAAGCCTCATCTTAAAGCACGTATGGAGTTTGAGAAAAAGCATGTAGATGATACTGCAGACATGTGGAAAAAGGTTTTGTGGTCAGACGAGACAAAAATTAAAGAGAATTAATGTTCTTTAGTGGTCCAGTCAAAGTCCTGACTTGAATCCAATCGAAAATTTATGGCGAGACTTGGAGATTGCAGTCCATCGACAATCCCCAACAAACTTATCAGAACTGGAGCAATTTTCCTGTGAAGAATGGGCAAAAATGTCAGCATCCTGCTGTGCAAAGCTAGTAGAGACCTATCCCAAAAGACTCATAGCAGTAATTGCTGTAAAAGGTGCTTCTACCAAGCACTGACTTAAGGGGCTGAATACTTATACAACCAGTAAATTTCATTTTGTACATTTTCTTTGCAAGTTTTGCTGACATTTGTCCTCCTCCCCATATAACAGTGTTCAGTTTAACCACTACAGCTTTGAATAAAAAAGTTTGTATGAAAAACTGTGCATACATTATTTGTAATTCAACAAAATGTGACATTATTGGTAGGGGGTGAATACGTCTGACAAGAGCGGATGCAAAATTCTTCTTTCAGAGAAAAGCAATTGCCATAGGGATGAACTGTCACTCTGACCCACTGATCCTCCTGGAGCAGAGACAAACACAATCATCCTTACTACCGATCAAGCTTCCAGTACAAGTGTCTACTGTGGGATCAAGGTTATTGTGACATAATGAAAAGTCTAATGCCGTTTTCCATTTCCCCACCAAACAGGATTTGATCACTCCTCTGCCACCACAGCACTGATAAGTAAACAACATAATCCTGAAATAATAGATGCAGAGTCAAGCACTACATAAAGTAGTCAATGGCAGCACATCAATTGAGACCCCTTGACCAGCAGTAACCCTCCCTTGAATTTAAGCATGTAGGATACTGAATAAACCTTCCGTTTAAAGATTTATGACACTGCCTGATCTTGACCCCACTTCCAGAGTAGCCGACAAGGTCATGACATCTTGAATGCTACCTCAGTGGAGTTGCTCTGTATATGACTGGATCAATAAGCCGACCCATCAGAGAAAGCTAGTAAAGACTGCAAGCTTTAAATTACACCACTACTTTGTCTGTTCACTTATTGAGAAGAGTCATTTTACAGTCCTTTCCAGAAGCAGGCTATTCTCTGTGAGTACTTGGATGTCAGTTCCTATTAATTTTCAATACATGAAGGAAATTTAGTTGATCTTGATTCTTCCCTTAAATCAGATCGCTCATAAAACTACATCATGGTGTTCTGAAGGAAAAAGACGAGACACACACTAGCCAGGCACAGACACAAAAAAATACATATATTTCAACCACTAAAGGGACTGAGGAAATGTGGTGCCAGTCTGGACACTCCCTCTATTGGGACCAACTTGCCATTGAAACCCTTTCAGGAGAGTGGCCTTTATGGTGAGTGGGTCTGTGATTGAGAATGCAGGAATTTACTCTGAATTATACTAAAACATTTCTGTTTTTTATTCCATAGGAGCAGCAACATCAATATCTCTTTGCCGGGATGTCACTGTGTACAAGATTTCTATTTTCAAGCATGAGGATTTTTACTCCAGTATTTTTAGCCTTGAAACGTGAAATAAATAAAAGAATGTTACTTTCCAGAATGAAATCACGTTTTTTAAAGTAGAAACCTACTTTCTTTTAATGTGTTCGGACAGCTTGAAAACGAAATATTCATGTTTTATATAAGATCTGAAACAAAAACGCCAAGTTATCATAAGTGCCAAGCCATTTAAAAGTAGAGATATCAAAAACACAAACCAAGTTTCAAGAAACCATTGGGGCAACCTTGCCCAGCACAAAGCAAATAAGCATAACTGTAAAACCGATGGGGGACAAGGCCACAATGCTCGTTGTTGTTTTGGGGGAAACAGCCACAGAAATGTATAAGCGTAAAACTGTAGGACCAACAGCGCTATGGAATACAGTCTGTATGAATAGTACCGAATAGTATTGAAACTTGTTTTCAGTACTATATTCAGTATATAGTTTTTCCTTTTTTTTTTTTTTTTAACGTTTTTTAAAAATACATATGTGCATACAAATAAAAAACAGTGCATCACTTGTTTGAATCAGTTTTACATTTAATGTACTTGTGTGTAATGCTTCAGTACCGCTGTCAGATGTGCTTTGCAGAGCAACGTTACATACAGTGTAAAATGCAGGTTTGAGGTTATCAGAAAAATACTCATTTTTAAATAAACCTTCAGAGTGCAATATATGTAACTGTATTGCTGTTTTTGTAAACATCTGAACGCTCATTGATACGAACCTTTGCTATTTTCCCCAGCTGTTCGGATGAACAGGCTTCTACTGTATGTTATTCTTGCTAATATTTAACTGTTGTTGAAATTATACAGTACGTTCCGGCACTTTTTTGGGGGTGGGGGGGGAACTCGAGTACTAATATTGTAACTTTTTCATGTTTAGGAAGTAGTACTCAGGGAGACTGTGTTGAACTCTCAAAATGTTTTTTTATTTTTATTTGAAACTACAGAGAATTCCTGACAAACTGAACAGACAACAAGTCCTGCAACAAAGCAATTGTCTGGGTCGTTCCAGTATTTAATTTTTTTTCACACAGTATCGTTTCATACAGTATTAAAATGATAGTGAAAAATAAATAAATATATCAAGAAAGATAAAGAAGGAAAGAAATGTCTATGTATTAATTTATGTATTAATTTATTTCAATATTTATTAATGTATTCATTTCTGTTTTACTTTTAACAAGTATAGAGGCTATATCCTTCAGGATTAGCTAATTCTCAGATATTACTGTTCCTTTTTGTCCAGTGGGGACCACAAATAGCATTACTCTCATCAACCAGTATAGAGAGGAAACCGTACTTGCTTGCGCCAATAGGGACCACAATGAGCGTTACACTGACAAGAAACCAACATTTTTTTAGAGATTAGGATAATGATGATGATGATGATGAAGAGGACTCGAAAAAATCTCCAAAATCTCCAATATAACAAAGTCCCGAGAATCTCAGCTGGCTGACGGCATCTTTTAAAATACTGTTTGTTTTCTCAACTAATCATGTAGCACTGATGACAGTTAACACAACAAATGTAATATACATATGCATGGATAAAAGTGGCTGGGATCTGCAAAAGAATACGTTGGGAGAAAAAGGAGGAGGAGAAGGACATTTTTTACCTTACGTTGGCGACTTTTCTCTTACTGTATGACAAATGTGACAAAGATCGAATGATTCTTAGTGTTAGATCTCCCTACCCCCCGGCCTGAGAGGGCGCTGTGTAAAGAACAGAGTACCCTGGACTGGATGGCCCGACAATTCATTCCCAGGGTTAGGTGGAAGTCGGCCATCTAGAAAGAGGGCGGGGCTACGGTACACTAAATCATCAACCCGGAAAGGAAACGTTGTGGCATCCGCGGATTGGAGGAGCGGTTGCTCTCGTTAACCAAGGGGTCATGGTTGACGGTACTGTAGTGATGTGATCTGTTCCTTTGCTATGGTTAATGCTAGACTGAAAGGATAACTGTATTGTGAACCGTGAGTGTTTTGTTTGTTTTGTTTGTCGTGTCTGAATTGTACTTGTTTGTTATTTAGACGGCTAACACGATGCAGAGCTGTCGCCAAAGGCCAGCACTGAACCCGGACAACATCACTGCACTTTGCATCACCACTGAACTGTATTTTCACCACGAGCACTACAGCACGCACTGTGGACGGGTGTTTGTGTTTGTGTCTGTGTTACGTGTGGGTGAAAAAGAACAGGACTATTATTATAATCGGGACCACCCCATGGATTAAAACAGAGCAATACACACCGCTGTATTGCCTGTTAACATTGTTATTATTTACTGCTGTTGTTTCGCCATCAGGCAATTGGATTACAAAATAAAACACCATTGCACCTGGACTATCATTGTCTGTCTGTTTATTGATCACCTGCACACTGTTAACCACTTTGCCACAGAGAGGTATTGACTTTTTTTCCTACATTTCACCTAAGAGTATTGGCAACTACAAATTAAAAGTGAAATGGTGCTTTTGGCTGATTTACTTTTGCTGCGCCAATACCCTGAAAACACGTAAACTATCCTTGTTGTATAGAGAATCTGGCAGTTCTCACGCTTCGCTGATAACTTGGCGCAAGGAACTACCGTTTCTCTCAATGGAAGATAACTCTTAACCATAACTTTAAATACATTTTAAAATTGTATGAGTCATAAACCACATAAAAATAAACAGCAAAGCACTTAACTCAGTATCCTAATCATTCTCTTAAAGCCTGAAAGATTTAAATCTCACTCCTCCTTCAAAAGTGTATGATGAAAGAGTAAATAGCAGGGTCCCGAAAAATATCTTTTCATTGTTAACATTGACAACTTTTTACACTTATACCTTTAAAGTCAGTTTCAAAGCTCTTAAAGCTGTTTTCATAATGGCTGCTCTAGTGAACTGATAGTGTCAGGATTATTGCCCAGGATTTTTTTTTTTTTTTTTTTTTTTTTAGGAGGACAGATCTCAAAATCCAGTGCACTAGAGCAGCCATTTTTAAAACAGCTTTGAAACAGACTTTAAAGTTATAAGTGTAAAAAGTTGTCAATATGTTAATGAAAAAAGAAATGTCAGGTACATTATTTAATCAGTTGTAGCAACACGTGGGGACGATATACGCTATATTTTTCAGAAACAAAACTATAAAAACACAGAAAATGTATTATTACAAAAAAAAAAAAAAAAACTTTGACTAGAAATATTTCTCACTGAGAAGACATTTAAAATAAATGTAGAATGTCAAATTATTTTCTCCCTTCCATGAAGAAACCCAGAGTTGACTTTGGTCTCTTCCTGTAATCTAGGACCTCCTCTCCCAAGTCAGGCAGTAAATTGGGATAAATGTGAAGTGCATCAGTTTCTCAGGCCTAAAGAAAGATTTCAATTAAAGGTGTACGGAAACAACACAATTAACACAATTCACAGAGTCAAAAGATTGCATAAAATCATTGATTTTTAAAATTGTATTTTAGCATTGCAGGAATATTGTTTTTACCAAGTGTTGTGTCTCATACTTGCCCTCATTGACCAAGCTGTAGTATATATTGTATGCAGGGAAAACCCAAGATAGTGTGTCAAGAGCACACCTGTGACCTCGGGGCCTGAAGGGTGTGTGCAGTGGTGTAGTCGAGGGTATACGCAGGTAAATGCCGTTTACCCACTTTTAATTTGGGCAATATAGCGTTTACCCACAGGCACAGAGTTTACTCATTTCTACTCTCCTGTGATATGCAAATCCTGGGTTAAAGACAAGATATTTTAACGGTGAGCATCTGTGTTGTGTTGCTGCGTGCGAGACTGACAGCTCTCAGTCAGAACTGTAGCGTGAGCAGGGGGGCGTGGCCACTGGACTGCGTGTTCCGTTTGTGTGTGTGTGTGTTCTGTGATTGGTTGTTTATGTTCTGTTAGACACACTGGACCTGCAGGGCGGTGCTAGTAGCCTTCATCCTAGCCTGACAAAGGACACTCACAGAACTGTTCAGTGAAGCGTGCCGTCGGGTCTGTGACTGTTCACATGTGAACAGCACCTGAGAGGGGAAAGAACTGTATGAGGGGACTCTGGTTGGCTGAGAGTCAATAACAATGTATCTGTTCATGTTTATCTGTTCAACTCCACCAAGCAGAGGTGTGTGTAAATATCATATTAGTAAACTGCATTCAGCCAGCCTATACATTTCAGGGACAATTATTTATCTGGAATTACCCTAACCTCCCACCTTCTCTCTCTATGCAATCCAATCAACTTGCAGTTCAGTACAATTCAGCTGCCTTTCTTCCCATCACAAGACTTGAAGTCCAATACAGGAGTGCTGTGAGGTTATTGATTGCAAACAGAGGCAGTGGAGTGGGACTTCCTTCCACAGCTACAGTACTTCATTGCTGCAAGAGCGGGGAGAGGCGATGGAAGCAGTAAATCGAACTTTCAATTTCACAAAGCAATTAAAAACACGGGGAGAAAAAAAGAAAAAGGAAGGTGCAGCAGCATTACCATTCCTGGTTTACAGATTACAGTACTGTTAAATATATTCAAAAGACACACAGTGAGTTTAAGAAAAGTTACAGGCATTAGTCAGTCACACCAGTCTTCACACCAGCCTTGTCCATATAGAATAGCAGCAGATTGCACTATAGTCTTTGCATGCAACTCTGCCTTATCCAGGGCGACTTACAAGATATCACATTATTTTTACATACAATTACCCATTTATACAGTTGGGTTTTTACTGGAGCAATCTAGGTAATGTACCTCAAGGGAAAAGCAGCAGTATCCCCCACCTGGGATTGAACCCACGACCCTCCGGTCAAGAGTCCAAAGCCCTAACCACTACTCCACACTGCTGCTCTTGATTAATTTTAATTAATCTCACAAATCCTGACTAATTTAACTAGCATTCTAATTTGATGCATCGATTCACCAATATGCAATCGAAGCTTGGTAAATTTAAGGATAGATGACCAAGAAATTGATGCATCAATTAATTGTTGCACCACTAAATAATACGCAAGGTACTCTAAATTCATCACCACTGGTACTGTACAGTTACTGTGACACAGAAATCCAATCACCTTCCATTATCATCCAATTGAAAGGAAACTGCCAGTAGTGAAAGTATAAGCACTAAAGAGGAAACATTCTTGACTTCAGAACTGTCAATGCTGCTGCAGAGCGAGCTTCCAAAGTCGCATCTCCCATTAATGATTTCATTTTAAGGTGGATAAGTTTGCCTCTTTTCAACAGGAGACTCATTTCCAAAAAGACCAGGTGCTGTAAAATGAAAGCTCCTAAAACAAACAAAGTCTCAGTTGTTTATTATTATTATTATTATTATTTTTATCATTTGTCATTAGTACAGTAATATATATTTTTTAGCTATTTAAAGTGTTTCAGCTATTGAACTAAAGGCACAAATTCTTACTATTTGTTTTTTTTGCCATAACAAATGTGTAAAAAAATGTAAATTATTATCTAGTACAATACAGTCAGCACTCACATATCTGACCCTATAGAATTTTGACTTCAGTGATTGTTAAACTCGTGTGACGCATATCTGATTATTTCATCTGACTTGACATGTATGTAGGTGAGCACGTTGTAACCTCCCCCTACCACCCAAACAACCCCCTGCCCTGCACACTGGGAGACTGGTTTGCCATTCCAGGGAAAAAAAAAAAAGTGCAGGCTGCGATAGTTAAACAAGTCAATTGTAACATTGAAGAGATGTGCTTTGTATCAGAAAACTGATGATGGAGTCGGAAATCTCGCGTGACGGATAAGTGCATATATATATATATATAAAATGGGGACTGATTGATTAATACAAGGACGGTAAAACGTGACTGAGGTGTATCTGAGCATCGTATATCTGAGTGCTGACTGTATCAGTATATTTTTTGCTAGTTTTAGAACATTTTTTTTTTATCCTTAGAGGGATCTTAGTATGCAAAACATATTTGAGTGCATGGAGGTTTCAATGAGACCAGCTGTTGCACTTTTTATAAACAGTTCTTTATGGTCTCCTGTTTGTTGTATTAATGCGATTTATATTTTTACAAACTGACACTGTTCAATCAGCAAAACACATCTGTGTCTCGATACACTGCCCCTAAATGCTTCTATTGCAATACAACTTCAAATCAAATAATCACTTAATAAGCAAAGCTATTTCTCAAGGTGATCTACAGCATTGTACTACAACTGGTACTACTGTCTGTGGCATCATCCTTAATTTAGATATTAGAAGAAAATTAAACTAAAAGTCTTCATGAATAAGGCTACAGTGATGGAAACCAAAAAAAGCTGGCGACACACCACCTTTCATTGTAAATGACTGCTACCATCAGCAATCTGCATGCAATTCCCAGGGGGAGTGGGAAGAGGGGGGTGGGAACAGCGCTGACGCTAATGTAAGAAAGAGTAGGCCAATCGACCCATAACACTATCAGCATGAATATTTATCACCCTGACAGGGAAGAAAAAAAAAAAAAAACTCTCCCTCCAGTGGTTATTGCCCTTCTCCTGTCTGCACAGACACACTCTGCTCCATAATCACATTCTGATGCCTTGATTTAACTGACCTCCTAACCCATACAATGTCAAGCCCATTTAAAAAATTTAAAAAAATAAATCAAGGAGGCCGCAGCACCCAATCAGCTTTCCAATTCCACTGGCACACAGCTCGCAAGTGCTACCATCAAGCAAGCCATTCACGCTGGGGATTTCATTTGCTATTATTTAATAAAGACACTCATAACTGACTCTGCAGATTAACAGTACAGTGCAGTACAGAAGGAAGCAAGGCAGCCTTGGCTCCACTTCACAGTACAAGAGAGACTTGGTCATAAATCCACTCAGGGCTCAAGTCATTTCCAAACACTGCTACGAAAATGAGATTAGAGACGCTGGGTCCTCTGACGGAAGCAAGCAATGCTAAGGCAAAGGGGCATATTCAGAGAGGAATAATACAACTAAGAGTATAAAGACTAGCGAGAAACTACTCAGGACATTAAATTAACTGCTGCTTTGTGCAACAGTTGTTTCTGCACAGCTCAAGACATTAAAAGTTTGACGGCAACCATATAGTTTCACACAAAGCTGCCATTTTTGAAGCAGCGCTCTGCAGCGATTCAGAAAAATATGTACTGAATACCTAGTGTACAAGACAAAGAGGTGCTATAGTAGTACAAGTATGAAACACTAATATTTTAATTTCGAAAACTGAGCACAGTTTCAATAAGTTGCTGCTGCAATGCAAGCTTACTGTAGATATCACAAGCAGCATCAATTATGTGTACATTATGAAAACATGATTACAGTTCTAGATAACATTTTTAAACTACATGTGAATGATTTATTCCAACTATATGGATTACCTGCAAGATAATAAACTAGTAGCTTTGTTGACGTCACCAGATAAATTATGCAAATTAGTACCATTGAAGGTTCAAACCTTCATTCGGTAATGTGTTCCGAACCTTCGAAGGTCAAAATGTACACTTCATTACAGCACTAATTCAATTATAGATTAAATTTAAGGTCTAAAAGGACGGTTTCATGTATTCCCAGAAAACCTAACCTACCTGATGGCTCAATTCATCCTCCTTGCAAAGTAACCAATTCCGACTTCTGTTAAGTGTCTCTTGGGTGAACACTACAGTACCTTTACAGATGGGCATCCCTACAGCGAAGGGTCATGCAGAGTGAGGAAGCGTGCACCAGGACTGCCCTGTCTCCTATATCTTCCATGACGGGATAATCCCCTTGGGACAACCTGGAAATCACTTTACAACAAGAAACACTAATCTTGACTGACTGACTGACAGACACTTTGTCTTGTGGCTGCATCACACGACAGCATGTGATGCATTAAAAGAAGCTAAAAGAAAGAAAAAAAAACACTCTTCCAGATCTCCAAACAGTAGCCATTTTGATGCTGTCCCTGGTATAACGGCCATGACTGCACAGGATGTAAACCATCAAACTCTTATTAACATTTAATATCCTCTGCTGCCGCCCCTACTCCAGTTACACAATAGAGTTTCTGTGAGCTGCCAGGCGGTTACTGCTGGAATAGTAAATGCTTTGATCACCCAAAAATATTTCCTTGGGGCAATCGTCACTGTTAATGCTACTGACACACGCGAAAAGTTCTGCTTAGTAAAGCAGTGGGCCCATTGATGAAGCAATTCAGTAGTTAAAACAAAAAAAAGCACGTCCAGGCTGTGCAAAGAGGCCAAACTTTACTGGGGACCCTGGGGGCGTCACATTGGCTCTGACGCTCCCGGGGTGGGGGATGGAAAACCAGCAGGGACTTATTCTCCTCATCGTGCAACAGCGAACCCTACTGGCCAGACGCCAAGCATATTCAGAGTGGATAAGAAGCAGGGCTGATCTCTCTGTCTTCCGGGATCGGTAGCCCGCCCACTTCTGCTCTCGATTTCTCAGCGTAAAAGCAATTCTGGCTTTAGGCTTGTGAGATTGGAGGACGCTCATACACCCTCAAAACGTCCGTGCTGTGTGGGGACTCGCTGCGGTGAGGAGAAAAAACATAAACTGGACATATCAAATTGGGGGGGGGGATAATAATAATAATAATAATAATAATAATAATAATAATAATAATAATAATAATAATAAAATAAATAAATAAAAATAATAATAATAATAGTCACTCAATTTATTTAAAAAAATTTTAAAAAATAAAATAAAAATATAAATTGCAAGCAGCGTCTGGAAACTGGGACGGCAACTCAAATCAAAAGCCTCCCCTGCTCCAAAAAAATAACTAAAAATAATAAAAAAGGAAATGAAGCAGCCATAAACCTCCATATGGACTGTACTGTTCCATATTAGGACACTGCTCGACTCAAGACATAAAAATTCGATGGCAACCATCTACAGAAGTTCTGCTCAAAGCAGCCGTTCTAGATGCTGTGCTAACCAGGCAGCTCAAAGCAGTTCTCTTCCACAGAGAGGTGTAGACCCACCCTGTGACCTCATCGGAATTCCCCCCAGGATGACAGAACAGGAGCTCAGAGTGAACAGGGACAGCGATTGATCTGCTCAGATTGTATTTAGTGATGCTTGTGATACAGTACATGACTGTGAAACACCCAGCAGGGTATTCGACTACTGTACACATGCTGTGAAATTAACAGCCAAGATGCTGGATATAATGGCGTTATATAAATAATTTCCTACGGGAGATCACGCTTTAAATAAAAATGATAAAACTTTTGTTTGGTGTGCATTGTCCACAAAGTATAAGTTAATGGGAAAAGTAAATATTTAAAATAATATTATTATTAGGCTATACTTATTAATTAAAATTGTACAGGGCAGAAAAGGGTATGGCTTCTTTATTAGTAACTAACAAAAACACAACAGAACAGTATTGGCAGACCATGAGATAATGTTATGCAAATAAACTGAAACAATGCATGGCTTGTGATTAACTGTGCCTCGTTTCTTGGCTACGAAATAAGAGGAAATGTACAGGAATTTGAAAGGGTCGAATTCAGTAGTGGGAATTCAATTCATAATAGTATCTGAATAACAAACTGCAACAGTTAATGAACTTCGGAAAAAACAGAAGCTCCAGACAGGATTTTACAGCAGCTACTCCTCAATTAATTGCACTTACTGTTTACAAAAAAAAAGAAAAAAAAATCGGTTTAATTTAATAGCATGCTGACTAACTTTGCCCATCTTTGGACAGGCAATCTAAATCTAGATATATGGGGCATAGTAATCAGAAAATGCCAGATTGCTGCAAAATAGTTGGCACGTAAAAAGCAAACTGATGAAACTCCATTATACTCTTTGATTACCACAATTATCCATGCAGCGTTTGAGTAAATAACGAACACACACCTGCCAGGGTTCATAATTATAGATGCGGAGGGTTTGTATGTTTTGTTTGCTTTGTTTAAAACGCAGTTAAGAACATGCTGTAAGGACATTATTAATTCTTTGACGTGAACAATTTCTAGATTACAGAAAATTGAAAACGGTCTCTTCCTGCCTACAGTACAGTGTTGCGATGCATCTATGAGAATAATCAGAACTGGTTTCCTGGGGGCCGGTATATAAAATAGTATCTTAGCAAACCAGAACCACGTGCATTCCTGCGGTTTCTCTCATTGTACCGTTTACACTTCAAGGCAACTAGCGATGCTCAGCACCTGGGTTTCAGAAGCCTGAGTAAACATAGCAGTATTGATCGCAAGGTCATGGCCTGCGCTCTCAGATAAGGCATAATGTTACCACTGCAGTGCTGTATATGTACCATTATGTACCATTATGCATTGTATTAAAAGCGCCAAATAAAACATACAAACACCTATCTTTACAACAGCTGATGAAAAACTTTACATTATAGATGTGCTCAGAGCTATGGTTTTTCCTTACCTCTGGGGGGAAAAAAAAAAAATCACCAAGCTGTATGTAACCTCTGGAGAATTTATAAATCTGAAAAGCTGCAGTCACATAGCCCTGCTGACAAGTAACCTACAACCTTCTTTGACACAGTGGTCTGTCCCAGAATCAAGAAGCCACAATAAAAATCTCATCAGTGTGCATCGACCATCCCTGTTTTTATTTGCACAGATTATTGATGCTGTGCATTAGTGACTGATTTTAAAAAGACTAGCGTGCATCACAGAAACAGGTGATACAAGGAGGTATAGGAATAGAACTATTCAAAAGGATGAGGCAAATAACTGAGTGTTAGTTTTAGCAGGAGAGTACTTTATTTTGTATACAGGTAATGAAATCCAGAAGACGAAGACAAAACAAACAAAAAAACACACACATTACACTGCATAGTTCTTGTTGTTTAAACACCAACATAGCCTATATCTTCCACGTGCATATTTCCGATAATATTTAAACATTTAGACAAAACACACAAACTTTTCTTTGGGGCTGCAAAAACACATGGTTTCCTCCAACAAAATACTGCTTCGCATGAAAGTGATGTGTTTTCTGAAAGGGCCTGACTATACTCACATCCAAACACATGTTATTCCTCCAATTGTGTCACTATAATAATTTTCCACTTTTCATACATGCCAGCCCCCTTGGGTATTGTATCCAAGCAGCTGAAATCAACACAGAAAGGACTGTTGTTTCTGTGCAAATCACAAATCTATAAAACAACAATACCACAAAAAGGCCAAAACCTTAAATAAAAAAGTCCAGGAGAACCGAGTCTGGCCCCTGGCAGGGATCGTTAACATAAAATGACAGCTATTCCATAATTATTTAGGCAGAAAGAATACACCCTCTGTTACAATTCACTTCAGAATGAATTAAGCCAAGTTGTTAACAAAAGAGCCTTTATTTTCTGTCATGTTGACCCATTGAAGTGCAAATAAAGTTATTGAGCAAATAAATACTACAGCAGGAGCAATCAGTGGCTATACAACAGGCAAACTTGTTAAATACCTCAGCCTCATTTTATTTACAAGTGTGTTTTTACAACGGGCAGTATTGTTTGAGTTACCCTTGTACATCAAGCCCATGAAACATGAGACAAGTTTCAGGCAACTTTCGCTGGCAACTGCTGAAGCAGCTACTTGCAAGGTGGCGTTTCTTTTTTTACAAGGCTGTTTAGATTTAGTTGTGGTTTTTTTTTTTTTCTTTTAAACTTTGTGGCACAGGGAAAAATGTCTGAAAATATCAGGCAATGCTTGATGTGTTGCCAGAAGCACTTAAACAAGCCTTTAATAAGACTACCTCACATTCAATACAAACCACAACAATTAGCCTAATTACACAAATATATTTATGCCACAGTTATCTAAAAAAAATGATTTTTACCTGTTAATCTTGTACTAAGAAATAAGTAGCACAGTACACAAAAAATGCATGTACTACTTTTTATTACTTTTCATAAAATGTCATGTAAGGAAAAACGAGATCCTGAGAGAGTTAATTTACCTTTCTAATTTCGCTTGTTTTAACAACGAATACTCCACTGCATATTGTAACTAACGCTCTAGAGTGGGACAATGAGGAAGACAGCAAGCCCTTCTACAGTATACAATGTGAGCTCATGATAATGGATGTAGGGTGGTATGGAGTACACAAGCACAAGACCCCAAATGAAAGTACTATTGCAATTGACTGCAACCTGGAGGAATACAAACGGAACCAGTAGTAACAAGTAGGGCTGCAACAAAGGGTATATTTTGACCTTCAAAGGTTCGGAACACATTACGGAAGGAAGGTTCAAACCTTCGATGGTACTAATTTGCATAATTTACTGATTTTTTTTTGGTTGTCTGGGTATTTAACAAAAAAATCCCAAACAGCAGAGGGGTTTCGAGACATTTCTTTCAATACAGCTTACGCTGTACAACGCTTTGCTGTCGAAATGGCGAATGAAAAAATTAAAGGTTTGCCTCTGGATAACACGAGCTGGAGGGGAGAGGGGCAGACGGTGCTCAGTTTTCAAAATTAAAATTATTAGTGTTATTGTATATTTTGTATGTTTCAAACATATTCTACCATAGCACTTCTCTTACACTGTCTTGTACACTAGGTATTCAGTACATATTTTACTGAAGCACTACAACCGCTATACGTACCCCCCCAGTGCTTTGATATAATATACCCTGCTCCATACACAGCAGCGGCATCATATAGAGTTGCTACGTATAATGATTCGGTAGTGGATTTTAATACAACAACTTTTGTTTACGTAATATGCATTATACAAATCAAAAGATCCAATTTTTGTGTGTGTGCATGTGAGTGACATTTACTGTGTGATTCATTGAGAGGAACGGTAGTTCCTCTCGCCAAGTTATCAGCAAAGTGTGAGAACTGCCAGATTCTATATAGCAAGGATAGTTTACGTGTTTGCAGGGTATTGTTTATTTTAAATTGTATCAAAAACACAATTGGGGCAACCTTGGCCCCCATCGGTTTTACAGTTGTGCCTATTTGCTTTGTGTTGGGCAAGGTTGCCCCAATGGTTTCTTGAAACTTGGCTTGTGTTTTTGATATCTCCACTTTAAATGGCTGGGCACTTTTGATAACTTGGCGTTTTGACACATTTCCAACGTGTTTTTGTTTCAGATAGTATTCACACATTGTCAAACGGTTTCTGTTAACAACCTTCAAAGGTTTAACACTACCTTCAAATTCCTGGCTAGTGAACGAACCTTCAAACACAGACCAAGTAACAAGTTTAGCATCCAGGTACTCTTCAACAGAGCACCTGCTACCTGTGTGGGCTGCAGATCAATCGCATTCAATTGGTTCTTCACAGCTATGGGAAACATGGTTTTAGTTAAGGCCAGTATGAGGTACTGGTCGCAGAAGGACATATCTAAATGGCTTAAATGGACATATCTAAATGGTTTAAATAGACATATCTAAATGGTTTAAATAGTTTTGTCCCACTGGAGTAAATTAATTAAAATGATGGATGTGTACATACTTAACTGTCAATTTTTTTCTTCTTTTTTTGCACCAACCATCCCCTTACCCAAGAAAAAAAAACCTTTCCATGTAATGTAGTACAATGCAGTATTTGACAAAGCATAAGTGTCGGTACAAAAACTGCATTATCATTCCGCCCTGATGGAACTGGAGTAGTTTCATATTACTGCAGGAGACTAGTTTGGAAAATATAAGTTTAAATACATTTCTCAGTAATGTCTACAGTATAGTAGCAACAACCTGGCTATGGCTCACATACAGTAGAATACTGTAGTTTTAAATCTTCAGAACTGCCAGACAAAACATAGAATAGCAGGAGCAGCATACCTATGCATGATAAAAATGCATGACAACTCTTCACATTTTACTTGTCTAATATGAAAATGTAAAAATCGCTAAAATGCCACCTGAAGTCTATTCTTAATATTGCTTTTCTCCTTAATCTTTCTTTCAGCAGCCAGCCACAGCTGTATTCCAACACTGTCCCCGTTTGTTCCATTACCAGTAAAGAACAGCGGATTAGGTGACAGGTGGAGAGGTAGTTTTGTACTTGTAAAGGATAATTAAAGATTCCTTCCCTGCTGGGTCTACAGCAAGGCAGATTAAAAACAAAATTACACAGAATGCATTTTTTATTTCAATCAAACAAGAATGGAGAAATAATCTGTGTATAGCACATTCCTGTAAGTTTTACAAAGACAGGCTGCCAAAATACTTGAGCAGTGTTCTAATCTAAGCCTTTGCAGACAGCTCAAATCTGAGCATTTCATTAACAGTCAAGGCAAAAAGTTCCCTTTGTGGAAACAGTTTTCTGCTTTTTGTTTAAACAATTAGCTTTTCTATTCAAGAAGGCTCCAGGAGAGGAGGAGAGAAGAAGTGGGGGAGACAGAACTGTAACCGCAATGGTTCGGCTGCATAAATGATTAAATAAGTAGTGGATAAAGCCCATTACATTTTAATGTGCATGATACTGTAGCTTAAAAAAAGCATTCTGAAATGGGAACACAATTTGCCAGGCACATCAGTGAAGCTCACTCTGTCCTCTTCTACAGACAAGTTAACCATCACAAACTTCATCATAATTGCATCACTTCATCATAACTGTTGCTCAGGTGTGTCAATATACAACATTGCAAGATCCAATATAAACAAACTCGCCTCAAACAGATACGGAATCACTTGACTCCACTATTCTTCAATCCTCAGTTGTTTTGTGTGTTGAAATACTAAAATGAAATACTAAATCAAGCACTTGGTCCAAATGCTAAACGTGAGATCCGTGTCATATTATACAGTGCCTGTGCGAAACAGGCTTTATCTGTCAAAGGAAGGTTTTACTGACAGAAATTTGGATTTTAAATAAAAAATAATGGTGCTTTCAGTCCTAATTACCGCCCGCTTCCAGTGAGCTGTAAAGTAAATCCTTCACACAAAAAGTGTGAGATGCAATAATTAGCCCAATAATTAATTAAATAATAATTAAAATTAAACTGTATATGTTTACATTTAAGCACAAATATCCTTTTCTACAGCTCATAAAACTTAAACGCTTAATGAAAAGTGCAGACTTGAGCAAGCTTTAAATAAACCAAATCTAACTATATGTTAAATTTAACAAGTGGTTGATTAACTTTGCGTAGCCATTGCTAAATTATGATGCAACTAGTGTCCAATACCAACACCATTGTTAAAATGCAGCTATATCCCAAATTTTACAAAGACAAACTCTGCATACAGATTATATACACCCCCTTCCCCCCAAAAAGGATTCTATACTACAATGGGAGAAGAAAGAATAGCTCTCAAAGCTACAGTAAGCAACTGTCTTCTACAGAATGTAAAACTTTTGTTGTGTCCGAAGGACCTGTAAATGACATAACACCAATTAAGGCAACCTGAGGAAATTACTCTTAGGCACAGTGTTCCAAAGGGATGTTCTGTTCCGCACTGCATCACTATAAAGACCATAAAAGTTCAAAATTCTGCACTGTGGGTTGACATTAACAGAATGTTCGAAAAACCACATCCCTTTCTGTCAAAACTGACGATCTGAGGAATAGTATGAACCTTCCTAAACACTTCTAGCTCGAGTGAAACACATTTTTCAGCCATTTAAACTCCAGGGCCAAAAACAGCTTAAAACATTCACTATGTGACCTTTGACCTCTTATATCACACGATCCTCCTACCCTACACTGTGACATATTAAATAAAAACACAGATCATGCTCAATGCACTGGAACCACTTTTGTGTTAATCAAATGTGTAAATCAATCAATCACCCAACCAACCAATCAATCAGATTTATTTTGTATAGCGCCTTTCATGCCAAGGCATCGCAAAGTGCCACATGACAAATACAATATAATATACAATAAAATATTTTTAAAAAAACATCCAAAAACAAATAGAAAAATATAAATAAAATCCATATTAACAAAATTCTAAAATAGGCCATCCCAATCTATAAAAAGGCCTCTGCATAAAGATGTGTTTTAAGCTTTGATTTAAATGCATTTATTAAGTCAGCTTTATAGATTTAAATTGGAAGATTGTTCCATAATACAGGTGCATAATGACTAAAGGCTCTTCCACCACAAGAGCTACACTACCGGTCAAAAGTTTTAGAACACCTCCATTTTTCCAGTTTTTATTGAAATTTATGCAGTTTAATGTCTCAATGTACTCTGAAATTAAAGCATAGAACAAATAAACAATTGGAGATAAAAAAGAAATCATGGAATCGTTTTGTTTAACAAAATTTAATCTAAATTTTTGACTCATCAAAGTAGTCACCTTTTGCAGATATAACAGCCGAACACACTCGTGGCATTCTTTCTACAACGGAAATCAAATATTGTTCGGAAAGTTCTTCCCAACACTGTTGCAGAAGTTCCCACAAATGTGTTGCACTTGTAGGTTGCTTTGCTTTCACCCTTCTGTCCAGTTCATCCCAAACCAGCTTGATGGGGTTTAAGTCTGGAGACTGTGCTGGCCATTCCATGATTTGAAGCCTACCGTCTTGTTCTTTTCTTCTAAGGTAGTTCTGACATAGCCTGGAGGTATGTTTTGGGTCATTATCTTGCTGTAGGATGAACCCCTGACCAACTAGGCGATACCAGAGGGTATTGCATGGCGCTGCAAAATGCTGTGGTAGCCGTTTTGGTTCAGGGTGCCACTCACTCTGTGCAAGTCGCCGACTCTGGATCCAGCAAAAGAGCCCCAGACCATCACGCTTCCTCCTCCATGTTTGACAGTTGGTGTCACACACCGAGGAACCATCCTTTCGCCTACTCGACGGCATACAAAACCCTGCGTGATGAACGAAGATTTCAAATTTTGATTCATCGGTCCATAAGACCTTCTTCCAGTCTTCAGTAGTCCACTGGCGGTGCTTCATGGCCCAGGCAAGCCTCTTTTTCTTATTTTGCCATCTTAGCAATGGCTTTCTTACTGCCACTCGACCTGTCATACCTGCAGCTCGAAGTCTTCTCTTCACAGTTGAAACTGAGACTTGCTTACTTCGACCAGTGTTAAGCTGTGCTTGAAGCTGTTGTCCTGTGAGCCGCCTATCACGCAAGCTGTTGACTCTCAGAAACTTGTCTTCTGATTCTGTTGTGGCTTTGGGTCTGCCAGACCTCTTCCTGTCAGAGTTTCCTCCAGTTTCCAAGTGCCTTTTGATGGTGTAGGAAACTGTACTCACTGACACCTTGGCTTTCTTTGCAATTTCTCTAAAGGAAAGACCTACACTTTTAAGGGTTATAATGGTCTGTCTGTCTTCCTTTGTTAATTTCCTTTTTCTCGCCATTATGATAGCAATATACTACTTCCTGCAGTACAATATTGTCCAAATAATGCTTAAGAGGGTGTAGTAACACGGTCTGTTCCAACACTGCTTTTATACAGACAGAGGGTTTGTAAGTAAGCAACAAAAGTTGGGACACCTGTAGGAATTGTTAGCATCAACTTTCAAGGCTTAATTTACTTCCATTGCTGCAGAACAGCTGTAAGTTGTTAACCCATTACTTGTTCCCTGAAAAAGGCCTTTTTGCATAACTCTGAAATGTATATTATTTTTCAGTTTTTGGTAACCTAAACTTTTTTTTTTAACCTCTGGCAGTTTACCGCTTACCTTTGTACCATTTCAGGTTATTCACTGGACTTGAACTGCTTAAATTTCAATAAAAACTGGAAAAATGGGGGTGTTCTAAAACTTTTGACAGGTAGTGTATGTTTTATCATCATTGTAGTCACCAGAAGCCCAGCATCAGACGATCTCAACTGACGTAAGCAGGGCCATTTCCAGAGACAGCCTTAAATGTCATTAATAAAATTTTAAAAATAACTCTGTACTTCACCGGAAGCCAATGCAAGTGGGCAAGAACTGGTGTAACATGTTAATATTTTACCTGTCAGAATTCGTGCAGCTGTATTCTGAACCTGCTGTAAGCAATTGATAAGGTAGACCAGCCAATAGGGCGTTACAGTAGTCCAGGCGCGATGAAACAAACGCATGAATAAAAAAAATTCTTCAGATTCTGCTAGATACAAATGGACTTGATATATATTCCGCAAATGATAATAAGCATACTTCACTACAGTTGAAATGTGATGCTGAAAACTAAGACTAGAATCAAATAGGACTCCAAGACTTTTCACGGCTTGCAAAGAGCTAATGGGGGGGGGGGGGCTTGCCAAAGGTCATTGGTTGTGGGATTTTATTTAATGCTGTTTTAGAGCCAATTAAAAGAAATTCAGTTTTATTTGCATTTAACTGCAAAAAAATTTGGACATCCAAGCCCCAATTTTGTCAAGGCAAGTTGATAGTCTGGAGTTTACGTTTACATCATCTGAACTAATTTTAAAATAAATCTGGGTGTCGTCGGCATAAGAGTGGAAATTAAAACCATGTTGTCTGATCACATTACCCAGCAGTAGCATATACAAATTAAAAAGTAAAGGACCAAGAACTGAGGCCTGTGGAACCCCAAAAACAACAAGAGAATTAGCCGATTTTGATCCTCCAAAGGACACACATTAACGTGGGGAGGTTAAGTAGGACCGCAGCCAGGAGAGTACTGTGCCAGTAATGCCAATAGTTTTCTCAAGGCAATCAAGACAGCCAGGAGTACAATTATAATGCTGCATCAGCATTCAACCACTTCAGCTTACATACCCATCCCCAAACAGTCATTCTCCCTCACAGCACTTCAAACCACACTCATTAACAAGTTTCTGTCCTCAAATCGATCTGCAATATTAGCGTTATTCAGAAATTTTAAGTTTTACTAAACTTAAAACAAATTGGGCCAGTCATCTGCACCTTCTACCACTTGAGTGAACACCTTTAAAAGGTGCATTTTCTCATACAGTGTACTGATGATAAAAAACAAAAAACAAAAAACAAAACATCAGAGTCTTGCAGATGGCAGCTGACGCAAAGCTTTATTAACTAGCAAATCCTGTTCCAGGGACAGTTTGAATCATCATAGATCGGTGCCCCTGTAATCTGAAGTCTAGCTCTACTACCATAGGGCCAGGGGGTCAATCAGAGTTAAGAAGTCACTGTGTAGTGACTATGACTGTTTGCAGACGGTGTATTGCTCCTTATTGAGAGGTACTGTGTGTTTATTAGCATTATAAAACATGAGTTACAAGCATGCAGGTAAAACTATCAAAAAGAGACATCATACAGTATAACCAAAGACCGTAGCTGGGTTTTCTACCGACTAGGTTTACATTATTTTCCATACCAACATTTTTTCAGCATTAAAGAGACAAAAAATAACACACTACACACCAAAATAAATCCGCCCTCAAATTCTAAAAGCACGATTTTTAACTACAATGACCAACATTCTCCAATGTAACTAGCTTAAGAAACTGACAGGCGACGTGCTCATCCAGGTTCTTCCTAAAGAGGTCCTGCTGTGTTTAACCAGCTGGTAACCACAGGAGCCAAACCTGGCAACACCTGTCTGGTTCTGGCAGTAAACCGCCTTAACTGGCTAGACACTTCTTTAAGGCCTAAGAAATGTCCATCTGTTTTACTGCAAGTCACCCCACTGCAGTATAAATGGCTTGTATGCACATATGGGATATACAGTACACACACACACACACACACACACACACAGTCATCAATTGGATGTCGATGCCAATTTGGTCTGCCAGCTGCCTGTCTGCCCCTCCCTCTCACGGCTGAATAAATGCTGTCCATATGGCAGACTGACAGCAATCCTTCTAAGCACAGATGAAAAACTGTTCCGTCCTTATTTGGATGTATTAGTCAACAAGCACACATCCACCCCAAAGACGGCAGTCATCCAATAGCAAACCAATTAATTAAAAAAGCTAACTAGTCTGATTAGGGCTAGAACAAATATATTTTAACATCAAATCTACATTCCATTTCATTAACACCTCCTTCATTCAGTGACTATGAACCCTGTGCAAGATATACTTTATTTTACTTTAACTATAGACCCATAAAAAGGTCGGCCAGGGTGTCCTCGGCTCACCGCGCACCAGCGACCCCTGTAGTCTGGCCGGGCACCAGCGGGCTTGCCTTTAAGCTGCCCGGAGCTGCGTTGTCCTCCAACGCTGTAGCTCTTGGGTGGCTCCATGGTGAGTCTGCAGTGTGAAAAGAAGCGGGCGGCTGACGGCACACGCTTCGGAGGACAGCGTGTGTTCGTCTTCGCCGCTCCCAAGTCAGCGCAGGGGGGTGGGTGGTGGCGGTGAGCCGAGCTTAAATAATAATTGGCTATCCTAAATTGGGAGAAAATAATAAAAAATAAATTGGAGACTACTAAATAGAAAAAATAATAATAAAATCAATCCCCATTATATATATGATACAAATTAATGCACTTACCCGTTTTCTGATACAAAGCCCATCTCTTCAATGTTACAATTGACTTGTTTAACTGTCACAGCACTGCAGTTACACAGCGCTACCTCCAAAAACAAAGCAAACGAGACAAGGCACAGTAATGGAAAAGTTAATCATTAAACAGTTTCAGATACTGTGATGTGTTTTTAAAAAAAATCTGTTATCTTTAGTTGCTTTTGTGCATTTTCATTTGCAAGTGAACTGTGACCTTACGGCCTTATTGAGCACTATATTCTGCAATTTTGAAGACTGACTTTGGATAGTGTTTTAATTCTGGAAACTGGTGTTGTTATTTTTAAATCTTTTGCTAAATTGCATTGCCTTTTACGTTTTAAGCAGTTCTGTGCATGGGTAACATTTTGATTTAATTTTGCTGTTGTGTCGTTAATGGAGAATTTTACATACTGCAACAATACATACCGGATTTAAAAGTATGTACTGTATTACAGCGCACGTGTCCAGTCATCTCTTTTGGCAAGTGAAATTTTCAGAATCATATCTTTCTGAATTAAAACACTACTTCTGTTGAAAATATAGTACTGTACCAACAAAACTACAGTACATATAAATGGAAGCTTACTTACTTTAAAACACAGCCCTTTTAGCTATATATTTGACATTGAATCTTTGTATTCCCTGAAAAAACTGACAAGTTTTTGTGTTTTACTGCTATCTTATTCCCCCAACTCGTGCGCTAACAAATTTCAATGAAAGAATTAACGTCTCCCTGTACAGTTCCTCAAACCCAAGTCATATTTTTTCTTTCAGTACGAAATGTATGTGTATGTGTGTGTGTGTGTGTGTGTGTGTGTGTGTGCAGGCAGGGGGTTGTTTGGGTGGCAGGGGGAGGTTACAACGTGCTCACCTACATACACATCAAATCAGATGAAATAATCAGATATGCGTCACTGAAGTCAAAATTTTATAGGGTCGGATATGTGAGTGCTGACTGCAAAACCATTTTGGCAAAGCCTCCTGTTTAAAGTTGTTCAGATTCATGAGGGTGTGCATACTGAAAGTTAGGTTTTGGGACCTATGTGCAGTACTGGAAATCCTGATGCAGGGGGATGAATACACCCTAAAGAAAGAACCTGGGTAACCCCCCCATGATGCAGAAAACAATATTAACTACAATTTACATGCTTGGATTACCAATAACCACTGTAAATCCTAAATCAAAACCCTGGAAAAGATGCATCATCAGAAGGAAAAGCAAGAAGAAAGTAAGCATCACAAGCCATTGTCAACAAGGTTTACAGGTGTGCTACAGACGGCGCGAGAACCAAATCAGACTCGATGAGCCATTTAAACAGGACAGTACTCGCAAGTGTGTAAACTCCCGGCCTTTTAGCAGAGCTCAGGTTTACAAACACTTTTGACAGCTGCCACTGAATCTGGATATTTCGTAATCAAGCAGGCCTTGAAGTGCTGTGTAATCCTTTACATCATGCGATTTCTTTGGAAAAGGGGGGGGAGAGACACAACAGCAACACAGCACACACAGTATTGTAACTATTACCATACAATGACTGGAATACCTTGCAAGGCATTCAGAAGAGAATAAATGTTAATTTATTGATTTGTTCACTTTGCTCTACATTCTATGTTACTGAATGCCAGCTACTGTACAACTGTCTAGCTCCAAAAATACAAAGTCCAACATGTTAACAGAAAGGGAGCAAATACTTTAACTGGCATTACCCACTTCTACCAAGTAAGACACATTGAGAGCAGCCAGCAAGCTAATCTGAACTGCTGCACTATTACAGTTAACCCAAGAGGACCCGATGAAAGCAAACAGGTAAGCTGTATTTCACAGCTATTATGACGATGTGACTAGCTGTCCTGAGAGGGTGAGCGAGTGATGATCATTCCTGGGATTTAAACACTTTGCTCGGAGCTGGTGTGTATGCATTACTCGCTGAAGTGCATGTACAGTGGCAGGCTGATCTTCTAGGAAGCGTTACCCTCTGCCACAGTAATAATAGCACCTTACAAATCACTCTGTCAATGATGATGAGAAGTAGACCAACCGGCGCAGCAACAGCAGCTCCAGAAGGATGCAGTTCTTCCCCAGGACATCAGTCATATGGTTTATCATCTCACAATGGGCAGGCAATAATGAAGATCTCACGTCAGCATGATGGACAGAATTAGCAAGTGTTCTGAAATTACCAGAGTCTGCCAAATCTCACACTGAAATGTGATGTCAAAAACACAAACCAAAATTCTACATGCATGGCAAAAGAAAACCACAGGCACCTCTCAGATGTTTTTATGACCCTGAACAGGATCAGAAGGCTGTCTTTCTAGTTATCCAAGGAAATTAAATTTAAAATCATTGGTAAAAGAAGATTTGATTGAATGATTTGTTTTTATCGTCGGAAAAGTGAGCAGGAAAATACCACAGCAGTGTTCTATTATGTTAAATATATAGAATTATATACAGAATTAAACTTAACTGTACCATTCCCATGAAAAAAATTAATACTGTATACAGTAGCCTAATTGTGCAATTTACATCTTCGGACTGGATTGGTCTGGTATGCAAGAGAAAGTCAATAAAAAAAAACAAAAAAACGTATTGAGCTGGGATAACTGAAGTGGGGGGAAAAAGGGTCTACAGCTTTGTCACGGGAGCCTCAGAAAAGGCACTTGACCAATATACACAGTATATACATAGGGTTTCTTCCTTTCACAGTGAGGATAATGGTCATCATGGCAATTCTAGGATTAGTCCAAGTTGAGTTCAAAATATAACTAGTGCTGGGACAAATATCCAAATATTCGAACTAATATTTTTTGACATGTATTCGGATACAAAAATCAGATGTTCGTATCGTAGAAAAAAAAGGCAAGTACGTTGTTCTAAAATGCCTCACTTAAACAGTGCTCAACTTGCTGGAAATACTGTAGTTTTTATATAGATTTTACGTATTATATATTTTTTGTTGCTACTTTCTGTTATGTGGCATGTAATAAATAAGAACCAAAACGGTGAGTTTTTTCCCCTTCACTTTACAAAGCCATTGCAACGTTTGTTTTATTTGAAGTGTTTAAAGTTACATTTCAGTTTTCGTTTGCTAGTTCAGCTACACAAAGCCAGAAGTAAACCTCATGTTATTACTTTACAAACACGTGTCTATGGCCACTGTTTTCTGTGAAGAAACGGCTATGGCAAGGAATAAAAAAAAAAAGTAAAAAAGTGAAAAATAAATAAAATGTGGTGTTAACTTTATGTACTATTTATTTCGGGAATAAACAAAACAACGTTTAACTTGAACTGCTATTCGGCATCCTTTGTTTTGTAGTGATTTCACTGGGGTAAAGTATGGCCTACACAACATATTCTTTACTCCTGGGATATTTTTCTACTTTAACGTGTTACATATTGTAACATCTTGCTGTAAAATAAAGGCACACACACAGGGGCCACACCCACCTGCTCCTGCTGTTATGCTATCTCTGCCTGCGTTCTGAGCAATATAATGGCTTTTAAGTTTTAAACAAACGAATATCTGAACGAATATTTAAATTATGAGTGAATATTCAAAACATGAAAATCCCGTGTTCGTCCCAGCACTAAATATAGCACTATGCCCCACTAATTCATGATGTTGTTTTGTATCGATTAGTCCGTCCCCCCTCACATGCTTCCAACACAGACCTTTAAATATGTAAAAAGCAATTATCCTCAATGTGTCATCTTTATAACATTGGTCAGTGCCAGTTACTCTTTAAACAAAAACTGCCAGTTTTGCTACTTTTGCTTTTAGAGCCACAAATGTGGACTCTAAGCCCGATACATGAATCATCTACTGTAGGCTCAATGATTTATCAAATAATCTGTTCTTTCATTTGAGGCCTTTATGTGTGAGGCAGTGAGGCATTAAGTGTTTTGTACATTTGTGCGTTCTTTAAATTTATGAATGATCTGGTAACCTGTCCTTATGATCCATCCAGGAAGCTCTTGTATACAAGATGAGTCATCTCAATGTGTTTTCCTGGTTAAAAAAATAAACTATAAAAACTGGCAACTCCACTGTATAGAAAACAAATCCTTGGATTAGCACAGTGATTTGTTACTTGCATTTGGGAAACTGCTGGTCAACTTTAAGCTAACTTCCTATTAATTTCCACAATGCCATGAGCATTATGGGAACATGTGCTAATAGAAGTCTAAAAAAAATGTAATGGTTGTGCAGCTGCACTACATCAAAAGCCATTCATCACAGAATACAGGCCTACTTCAAACAACGAGCAAAAGCCAGAGAATTATAATTATATATTCATATATTCATTTCATGTGTTGATGCACGTGCATCATGACAAGTAATACATATGTATTTATTGATTCATATTGTGTCTTGTGGCTAACTCTTGGTGGTCTTAGAGAACAATACTTCACTTGCTTCCCCGAGGGGTGTTCTCTACTGAGTACTGTACTGTGTGTAATTTTATATTATATATATAATATAAATATATAATATATAAATATATAATATATATATATATATATATATATATATATGTAAAAAATTACACATAATAATTACACATATACATACACACACAGAGTCAACCTTGGTTAACTCGACACCCCATGTTGCCATTTAGTGTCAACTTATCCAAGATGTCGAGTTAACCATGGCATTAACATCCATATAAGTAAGTAACAGAGCTCACACATTTACAGTATTCACAAGTTTATTTTTAGTTAAATGAAAACGGTTGAAAAAACTGCAGTGAATTACAGTATAAAGTACTATACAAACTCGATTGAAATAAGAATTCATAAAATAAGTTTTTACAAAAACAATCCAACCAAACTGTTGACTATACTTTTAGGTATTGGCTTGTACTGTCTAATTTGACAGCTTAAATAGCAGAAGTTAACAAATGTACATTATACAGAATTAGCTCGGTAAACAAAAACACAAACAAAAAACCTACAGTTTCACACAGAAATCAAGCATTGTCGATTGTTTCGTAAGCAAAAACACGCACTTTGAAAGTCCTGCTGACAAGCTTGTTATCCTGAATAACCTGAGCTTTAAAACAAATTGAACGAGAACTCATTTTTCGCTTCTCACTCATTGTGAACTGATATTGTAGTCAGCTGCACATGGTAGTTGCGAATGAATGAATGAACAATCCGTTTCCAGTCAGAGGTCAGTCAAGTGAAACAAGAGTGTCAAGTAGAGTTCAGTCACGTGAAACAACAGTGTTGAGTTATCCACTAGTCTTTTTAATAGTTTTTATCCCTTCGGTACCGGTAATAAGTGTCGAGTTACAAGTAAAGAGTGGTGTCGAATTAAAAGAGGCAGGATGCATATATTTTATATGGAGAAAATCCGGGACCAAGACTGTCTGTCGAATTAAAGCGAAGGTGTCGAGTTAGCCACCAGTCGAGTTAACAGAGGTTGAATGAATGAATGAATGAATGATTATAATATACAGTGCCTTGCATAAGTATTCACCCCTTTGGACTTTTCCACATTTTGTAGTGTACAACCTGGAATTAAAATGGATTTAATCAGGATTTTTTGTCACTGATCTACACAAAATAGTCCATAATGTCGAAGTGGGGAAAAAAAATCTACATTATATGTCAATCTACACTGTATTTTTCAAAATTATTTACAAATAAAAAACTGAAAAGTCTTGATTGCATAAGTATTCACCCCCTTTGCTGTGACACCCCTAAATAAGCTCTGGTGCAACCAATTGCCTTCAGAAGTCACATAATTAGTTGAATGGAGTCCACCTGTGTGCAATTAAAGTGTCACATGATCTCAGATTAAATACACCTGTTTCTGGAAGGCCCCAGAGTTTGTTAGAGAGCATATCTAAACAAACAGCATCATGAAGACCAAGGAGCTATCAAAACAAGTCCGGGATAAAGTTCTGGAGAAGCACCAATCAGGGTTGGGTTATAAAAAAAATCTCTCAAACTTTGAACATCCCCCGGAGCACCGTTAAATCCATTATTAAAAAATGGAAAGAATATGGCACAACCGCGACTCTGCCTAGAGAAGGCAGTCCACCAAAACTCAGTGACCAGGTAAGGAGGGCATTAGTCAGAGAAGCAACCAAGAGGCCAATGGTAACTCTGAAGGAGCTGGAGAGATCCACAGCTGAGATGGGAGAAACCATCCATGGGACAACTATAACCCGGATGCCCCACAAAGCTGGGCTTTATGGAAGAGTGGCGAGAAGAAAGCCATTGCTGAAAAAAACCCATATCAAATCCTGTTTGGATTTTGCCAAAAGGCATGTGGGAGACACAGCAAACATGTGGAAAAAGGTTCTCTGGTCTGATGAGACCAAAATTGAACTTTTTGGCCTTAGCGCAAAACGCTATGTGTGGCGCAAAGCCAACACTGCTCATCACCCTGAGAACACCATCCCCACGGTGAAGCACGGTAATGGCAGCATCATGTTATGGGGATGCTTTTCATCGTCAGGGACTGGGAAACTGGTCAGGATTGAGGGCAAGATGGATGGAGCCAAATACAGGGAAATTCTAGAGGAAAACCTGTTTCAGTCTGCAAGAGACCTGGGACTGGGGTGGAGGTTCACCTTCCAGCAGGACAATGACCCTAAACACACAGCCAAAGCTACACTGGAGTGGTTTAAAAACAAGAACCTGAATGGTCTTAGAATGGCCCAGTCAAAGCCCAGACCTCAATCTGATTGAGAATCTGTGGCAAGACTTGAAAATTGCTGTTCACCAACGGTGCGTATCCAACTTGACAGAGCTTGAGCAATTTTGCCAAGAAGAATGGGCAAAAATTGCAGGATCCAGATGTGCAAAGCTGGTAGAGACTTACCCAAAAAGCTATAATTGCTGCCAAAGGTGCTTCTACCAAGTATTGACTCAGGGGGGTGAATACTTATGCAACCAACAAATGTCTTTTTTTTTTTTGTTTAATTAACTTTTGTGTCGCAATAAAAAATATTTTGCACCTTCAAAGTGTTAAGTATCTTGTGTAAATCAAATGGTAAAAAACCCAATTAAATCCATTTTAATTCCAGGTTGTAACATTACAAAATGTGGAAAAGTCCAAGGTGGGTGAATACTTATGCAAGGCACTGTATATATATATATATATATATATATATATATATATATATATATATATATATATATATATATATATATACAGTACTGTGCAAAAGTTTTAGGCAGGTGTGAAAAAATGCTGTAAAAGTAAGAATGCTTTCAAAAATAGACATGTTAATAGATTATATTTATCAATTAACTAAATGCAAAGTGAGTGAACAGAAGAAAATCTAAATCAAATCCATATTTGGTGTGACCACCCTTTGCCTTCAAAACAGCATCAATTCTTCTAGGTACACTTGCACAAAGTCAGGGATTTTTGTAGGCATATAGTCAGGTGTATGATTAAACAATTATACCAAACAGGTGCTAATGATCATCAATTCAATATGTAGGTTGAAACACAATCATTAACTGAAACAGAAACAGCTGTGTAGGAGGAATAAAACTGGGTGAGGAACAGCCAAACTCAGCTAACAAGGTGAGGTTGCTGAAGACAGTTTACTGTCAAAAGTCATACACCATGGCAAGACTGAGCACAGCAACAAGACACAAGGTAGTTATACTGCATCAGCAAGGTCTCTCCCAGGCAGAAATTTCAAGGCAGACAGGGGTTTTCAGATGTGCTGTCCAAGCTCTTTTGAAGAAGCATAAAGAAACGGGCAACGTTGAGGACCGTGAGCGCAGTGGTCGGCCAAGGAAACTTACTGCAGCAGATGAAAGACACATCATGCTTACTTCCCTTCGCAATCGGAAGATGTCCAGCAGTGCCAGCAGCTCAGAATTGGCAGAAAACAGTGGGACCCTGGTACACCCATCTACTGTCCGGAGAAGTCTTCATGGAAGACTTGCGGCCAAAAGCCATACCTCCGGCGTGGAAACAAGGCCAAGCGACTCAACTATGCACGAAAACACAGGAACTGGCGTGCAGAAAAATGGCAGCAGGTGCTCTGGACTGATGAGTCAAAATTTGAAATATTTGGCTGTAGCAGAAGGCAGTTTGTTCGCCGAAGGGCTGGAGAGCGTACGAATGAGTGTCTGCAGGCAACAGTGAAGCATGGTGGAGGTTCCTTGCAAGTTTGGGGCTGCATTTCTGCAAATGGAGTTGGGGATTTGGTCAGAATTAATGGTCTCCTCAATGCTGAGAAGTACAGGCAGATACTTATCCATCATGCAATACCATCAGGGAGGCATCTGATTGGCCCCAAATTTATTCTGCAGCATGACAACGACCCCAAACATACAGCGAAAGTCATTAAGAACTATCTTCAGCGTAAAGAAGAACAAGGAGTCCTGGAAGTGATGATATGGCCCCCACAGAGCCCTGATCTCAACATCATCGAGTCTGTCTGGGATTACATGAAGAGAGAGAAGCAACTGAGGCTGCCTAAATCCACAGAAGAACTGTGGTTAGTTCTCCAAGATGTTTGGGCCAACCTACCTGCCGAGTTCCTTCAAAAACTGTGTGCAAGTGTACCTAGAAGAATTGATGCTTGATGCTGTTTTGAAGGCAAAGGGTGGTCACACCAAATATGGATTTGATTTAGATTTTTCTTCTGTTCACTCACTTTGCATTTAGTTAATTGATAAATATAATCTATTAACATGTCTATTTTTGAAAGCATTCTTACTTTACAGCATTTTTTCACACCTGCCTAAAACTTTTGCACAGTACTGTATATATATATATATATATATATATATATATATATATATATATATATATATATATATATATATATATATATATATATAAAATTTTAGGGCTGTCAGTTAATTGCAGTTAACTTCTGCGATTAATGGGTTAATTTCCGATCTCAGGGAATGACCAGGGACATATGGGGTCAGCAGATTTTGAAGGTAAGTCCAAGACCATGCAACAACAACAACAACAACAAACTAATGAGATGCATGCAGTAATTGGATCAATCAAATATGCAATTAAAGCCAAGATTAACTAAGATTATTTATTTTTTAATTGCGAGATCGCTTGACATATATAACACCACAGTGTATTCATTATTGGCTCTTATGAGCCATTTAGCATTTGTTGCACTCTAGTCTCCAATATTCAATGCAAATGTAATACAGTAACGCATTTTGTTTCAACCCCCCTGGAATGGTTTCCGAAATTTCTTCTGAGGAAAGCGACCCCTAACCTAACTTAAAGGAGGGCACACTATAACAGATCTAATACATACGGTTTGCTCAGTAAATCAATCGTGAATCTGTTGTGTGCACTATGCACATCATCATATTCAAAACAGGACGACACAAAAAAAAAAAACTTTCCATAATGGAAGATAATCATCATTCCACCATGTAGTAGTACCACCCACTGCAAACAAACAGCATGTCTGACTAAACAGTCTCAAAATCTGCTAAAATCAGTAAGATTTCTTGCATTAACAAAATAGGAAACTAGAGATATAATGGAATTATGAATTGATGCAGGCAGAGATTAAATAAGTTTAAGTTTAGTGGAGACCTAGCCAAGGCAGTCCCTTGTCTCTGGAAAACGCATTTAAACCGAGGTGCCGGGGCAGGAAGTGAGGCATCCCCGAGGCCATTCCTTTGCATTTCAGAAGCGGTCAATACTGTCAAAGTAAATGTACCAGAAATGAGACCAGAGACACAAATGAAAATGTCAAAGATCAACTTGTTTGTCCAGGATACATAACCCTACAGCCACGTTGATCCTTTAAACATTATTTTTTAAAACACTGTACAGTAAAGCACTTGATTCAGAGCTGGACCAGTTCCCTTTCACTGCTCTCAGTCATGCTCTTGAACACCTTTGCTTAGATTTGTGACTAAAAGGATCACGTGTCAGCAATCAGGCTCCTGCTAAACCTGCAGTGAATTGATCAGACTTATTACACAAGTTATCCAGACAGTATTAAGTCCCATTAAATAGTAAATAAAACCACCATGGGGTGAACCCTGTTTACCATTACCAGTTTAGGGCAGATCTAGAATGGGACTGATTGGTTCAAACTGTGCAAATTTTACTATCCCTGTATTTATTTCATTACCATTTTGTGCAGTATTGAACCTGATTCAATTCTCTTTCCTGTGGCCAAATCTCTGATTTGACCATTTTTGGCAGGCTTCTATGTAGAATACATTCATAGGGTGCTCTACCCAGAATTTTAGCCAAAATAAATGAAAGTATGAACACACATATCTTCAGGAACCAAGCTAAAAAGTTGACATGGTGTACTACAGTGTAGCAATTTCCTTTAAGATCAGGTTGAATGCATCTGAAAGATGGATCAGCAGCTCATCTTTTTTTCTTCCTAAACACTTTCAGGTCCCGAGATGTTGCCTGCTGGTTATCTACATGGTCACAGTTTAAGACTACAGTTGGACAACAAGATTACACCTAGAAAGTGTATATAAATACTCCATGCATCACAGTAGAAAATCAAGCCCAAGATCCTTCTCATTCTACATGATCTACCCCCCTTTACCCCACTTTAAATAAACTGCCTATAGACATACCCCAATAGTTCAAGAGATTACATTAACTATGGAAATAATGCATGGCCACATCAATCCATTAACAGCACTGGCCATGGATGAGTGCCACTACCACAACCAGGGTTCTCCCCAGGAATTCTGTACAGCCGGGCGGCAGAACATTATAGCCGGGAGCACTTTTAACAGAAAAATAAACTTGCCTTACCTTAAATATATAATACGACAAAGAATTTGAATAATGTGTTGTCTTTCGTTGACTATATCTGGTTGCACTTTATGTTCTACATTTTCTTTTCCATTACTGTTTTTTATTATGGTAAATTACCGTGCTTATTTAGGATAACGTAGATTTATTGGAGTTCACAAAAAAAAAACTGAAACTTTTTCACTTTTAGCTTAATTATTGAGCTTATTGCTTCATTTAAATTGTTTTCTTTGATAAGTTTTCAGGGCATTTTTTTTATGCACGTCTATTTTTGTTTTTCGCTGTTCTACATTTTTTGAATGCGCCTCTTCATTTTAACACAACAGTACTCACAAACGTCTGGTCACCATCATAACTGTTGCATGAAACCGGAGTGTAATAATCCAGCACCTCTGCACTTAAGCATTTGTATGTCAGCTGACACGTGTTCTGCTGATATCCCATCACGCCTTTCTTCTTAAAGGCGTACAGCCTCTATATATGAACCCCGATCGCCAGCTTATTTTGACCCCCTGCATTCATTGTCACTATTTTTGCTTTGAAAACATATATATACAGTACTGTGCAAAAGTTTTAGGCAGGTGTGAAAAAATGCTGTAAAGTAAGAATGCTTTCAAAAATAGACATGTTAATAGATTATATTTATCAATTAACTAAATGCAAAGTGAGTGAACAGAAGAAAAATCTAAATCAAATCCATATTTGGTGTGACCACCCTTTGCCTTCAAAACAGCATCAAGCATCAATTCTTCTAGGTACACTTGCACACAGTTTTTGAAGGAACTTCGGCAGGTAGGTTGGCCCAAACATCTTGGAGAACTAACCACAGTTCTTCTGTGGATTTAGGCAGCCTCAGTTGCTTCTCTCTCTTCATGTAATCCCAGACAGACTTCGATGATGTTGAGATCAGGGCTCTGTGGGGGCCATATCATCACTTCCAGGACTCCTTGTTCTTCTTTACGCTGAAGATAGTTCTTAATGACTTTCGCTGTATGTTTGGGGTCGTTGTCATGCTGCAGAATAAATTTGGGGCCAATCAGATGCCTCCCTGATGGTATTGCATGATGGATAAGTATCTGCCTGTACTTCTCAGCATTGAGGAGACCATTAATTCTGACCAAATCCCCAACTCCATTTGCAGAAATGCAGCCCCAAACTTGCAAGGAACCTCCACCATGCTTCACTGTTGCCTGCAGACACTCATTCGTGTACGCTCTCCAGCCCTTCGGCGAACAAACTGCCTTCTGCTACAGCCAAATATTTCAAATTTTGACTCATCAGTCCAGAGCACCTGCTGCCATTTTTCTGCACGCCAGTTCCTGTGTTTTCGTGCATAGTTGAGTCGCTTGGCCTTGTTTCCACGTCGGAGGTATGGCTTTTTGGCCGCAAGTCTTCCATGAAGACTTCTCCGGACAGTAGATGGGTGTACCAGGGTCCCACTGTTTTCTGCCAATTCTGAGCTGATGGCACTGCTGGACATCTTCCGATTGCGAAGGGAAGTAAGCATGATGTGTCTTTCATCTGCTGCAGTAAGTTTCCTTGGCCGACCACTGCGTCTACGGTCCTCAACGTTGCCCGTTTCTTTATGCTTCTTCAAAAGAGCTTGGACAGCACATCTGAAAACCCCTGTCTGCCTTGAAATTTCTGCCTGGGAGAGACCTTGCTGATGCAGTATAACTACCTTGTGTCTTGTTGCTGTGCTCAGTCTTGCCATGGTGTATGACTTTTGACAGTAAACTGTCTTCAGCAACCTCACCTTGTTAGCTGAGTTTGGCTGTTCCTCACCCAATTTTATTCCTCCTACACAGCTGTTTCTGTTTCAGTTAATGATTGTGTTTCAACCTACATATTGAATTGATGATCATTAGCACCTGTTTGGTATAATTGTTTAATCATACACCTGACTATATGCCTACAAAATCCCTGACTTTCTGCAAGTGTACCTAGAAGAATTGATGCTGTTTTGAAGGCAAAGGGTGGTCACACCAAATATGGATTTGATTTAGATTTTTCTTCTGTTCACTCACTTTGCATTTAGTTAATTGATAAATATAATCTATTAACATGCCTATTTTTGAAAGCATTCTTACTTTACAGCATTTTTTCACAACTGCCTAAAACTTTTGCACAGTACTGTATATATATATATATACAGTATATATATATATATTTTTTTAGCAGTCATTTTTTACGTTTTAGCTTCTCGAAGTGCTTAACACAGAAAACCCGCCCCCTTCAACTCTCTGATTGGTTAAATGTTGTGTCAAGACATAACACAGCTGTCATGTGGTTCCAAGATTATTATTTTTTTCAGCCAGCAACGCACAACTGATCTAGTCTGCTAGAAGCACAATCAATCCTTATTGTTAAAGGCACAGTAACATCTGCAAGACGGGCAGATCAGATCTTTTCAGCTGGGCGGCAACAGCCACATTGCCGGGCGGCCCGTCCGGCTGAAAAGGCCTGGGGAGAACCCTGCACAACATGATCACTCTGGGTTATTCCAGGACTCTCTTGCTTTCTAATGAAAATCACAAGGTCCCACAAGACACAGTATGTCTTTCTTATTTCGAAATAAGAAAACCAACACATACCCTTCAGGTTGTCACAGTGGTCATCTAGCACAGATCTCCTTGTTTCCTTAGTACCAAAGCATGGTACTCTGCTTACATATGTTAAAAGTGGGTATACTCTTCATTTGTTATCCCTTGCTTTTAGACAAAACAGCAGAGCTCTATGTGGTGAGATTAAACATACTGTTTTGTTGTAAAGTACTTTGGAAGGTCTTGGCATGGTAAGGCACTATACAGATGTAAAGCTCTTGTTAGCAGTAGATATTTGAGCTTATTCCAGGATAAAATGTTCAAAGGGCACAATCCTGGTTAAAAGACAACTTTTTAGGTTTTTTGAAGTCTCAACCAAAGCATGCATGCACAGGAGAAATATTGGTACTGTTCAAGTTTTGTTGAACACACTGTTTTCACAGCTTTTCTCCTAGTAATCTCCTTCCACTACCATCAAAATGGAGATGCTCTTTACATTCCAGAAAGCTTTGTCAGACATCTGTGGGCTTCTGCATAGTGAAACTGTTCTTGGAAATCCTGGACAAGACTCAGTTTGTGGTGTCTGGCACCGACACTGCTGCCACTTCCTGGAAGTCAAAGAGATTTTTAATTTATTTGTGGTCTTTCTGGGTTTGGATGGATTACATCCCCTCCCAATGGAACAGATATTGGGAGGTGTGCCGGTAGTGCCTTTCTGACCAGCCAATTGACTGTACCACAAGGGATCAGAGAATGATCTCAATGACACAAACCGGTGAATACATGCTTCAGTTTGTAAACCAATAAAACAAAGGAGCAGGAGACTAAACAAATAACTGCAAAACTTGTCACCAACTAACAATTTGTACAGTGTGATAAACAGCCAAAACTGGGAAGTTTGTCAAGTTAATTCCCACCACCAGCGTTCATTCTATGGCTAAAATTCACACATTTTTTTCGCAACAACTGGCAACAACCTTCGCACTCAGTTTAACTTTCGCAAGTTATTATCATAAATATCAACCTCAAATCGATACTCCACCATCTCGAGGTAAACCTATCACTGAGCGTGTTCTTGCAAAGCATTAACAAAAGCATATTTGCGTCTGTCTAGCAGCCGATTCTCTGATTCCCCTGTGTAAAAATGCACGTCACATTACTGCAGAGCTCACTGGGGCACCAGCGAATCTACTGGTACAAGGTGGGCAAAGCAGGCGTCTGGCGATTCTGCCTCTATGCAGAGTGCTCTGTGCTGCTCATGAACTTTGCCATACTAATCAGTGAAGCACAATCTTTCTGCATTATTTAGAAGTATAAATACTTTGGTAAACAAATACAATTAACACTATGCTTTGACGGTTCAGTACGGTTCTGAACGGCCAGTTCAGAAATATCATCATCTCAACCGTTTTGAAACTGGTGAAAGTGTGGAAAATACACATTTAAGTGTATAACAGAGTAATTGAAGATGACATACCATGTGCATTTTTTTTTTTTGCAAGTTGAGTTTATTCATCTTGGTGACTTCACCCACGTGTCTCTGCTGAAACTCAACACGGCAGCTGCACGAACGAAGAAATAAAATGCACTGTTTCAGTAAATCACTAAAAAACTGTTTTGCTGTCATTCCATTGATCATGTATGAGTCAATACCATTAAAAGATCACGCTGCCAGTCATAAACATGTAGAGAAGAAGAACGCAAGTAAGACAGCAGCAATAGCAAAGCACTGCATTCCATGATTAATTATTAATACACTTATAAAAAAGTGGGGAGAAAAAACAGAATGGGCCATATTCTGAAAAACTGAATTTACTATTCCCAAAAATGGAAAATCAGTAGCCCTAAAGATGGCTACAACTGAAGGCAGTGCTGATGCCAGTGTGTTATACACAAGTATAAAGAAATTATATGCAGGCTACCAGTTAATCATGCAGTCTATATCTATGGTAATAACTGACAGGGCTGCATTTATGATAAGATCTTAGACAGGCTTCATAAAGGTAAATATATGCTTCATAAAAAAATTATTTTATATATATATATATATATATATATATATGGGAGAGAGGGTGTGTGGGCTTTCCCTCTCTCTGAGTGGTTGAGAGGCGGGCATTGGGGGGAATGCTGGCCCTATGAATAACGTTCTGTTGTTCCCTCAGCTCTGCCCCTATAAGACGACATAACAAGCCTGCAGGAGTGCTGCTCCAGGACCGAGCACAGCTGGTAAAAGAAAAAGAAAATGACAAGAAACCCCAAAGAGAAGAAACTAAAAAAATATTGGTAGCAGGGAAACTTTGGGCAGACCCCATAAAGTGTATAAAAAAGCAGGCTGAGGGAGCCGAGAAGTGTAGGATGGAGACCCAGGTCGTGCGGGTAGCGACGGTCAGGGTAACACTGCAGAGTGCAGCACCTTTTCTTTGTAGTTCTTTAGTTTTATTTTCTCTTTTTGATTTCGCCTTTTGTTATTATTATTATTATTATTATTATTATTATTATTATTATTATTATTATTAATTATTATTATTATTATTATTATTATTATTATTATTAGAGAGCACTTGTGAGTGCGTCAGCAGGACTGTTTACACCTGTGGGTATTTCCGTGGTCCTGTTTACCATCACTGGTAATCAGGCCACAGACAACAGCGCCCTCTGTGGGCTACAACACGCACTTGAAAAAAAAAAATTATATATAGATATATAGATATATAGATATATATATATATATATATATATATATATATATATATAAAGTAATAAATAAAACTGGGCACCTCTGCGGTGTTTATAGTACACCCTTCTGTCTCCCGTGTCAGTGAATACCCACACCCTTCCACAGTGCTACATACATTGACAGCACTTGAAACGGAATTTCCCTATTAACTCTGCCAAGGCGCCCCAACCACAGGGGATGTATGCCATTCATTCTCAATGCCTTAATCCCTGGCCAGCGAGTCTCAAAGTAATTAGCTCTAATTAAAAACTAGACAGTGTTTTAAAACAGCAGAAAAATGTACATGCCATAATTTTTCAAATACAATACTCACCCTGTGTGTAATGCACAAACTGTGTTTGATTACATTCCGTTTACCAGGCACTCCTCTTGTTCGCTATTATTCACCATAGAATACTGTATATTAACATTTTCCCCAGTATAATGCACACCACATACACAGTACATGCAGAGATTGTACTGCTGCTTTTCATTTTCATTTTCTTTTTTAAATAAAAATGTGTTTGCTGCATTGCCGTGGACTTGAAGCCAGATGAAATTCACAGATCAACTCCTGAACACAGAGATTCAAATGAATGCAAGAATTCCACAGGGAAGCCCCGGCTCAGCACCAGAAATGTTCTTGCAGACATTCCCAAAACACTGTTCTGATGTACTCCCCAACACCCAGGGCCCCATTTCCTTTCCATTTTAGCTGATCAGTAAGCTCTATATTAATATTTACTTTTTTTGGGGGGGGGGGGCCAGGGGAACAGGTGGGGGTTTGTACTTTATTATTATTATTTATTTCTTAGCAGACGCCCTTAACCAGGGCGATTTACAGTCGTAAACAAAAATACATTACAAGTATATCACAGTACAAGTATTAATACAATTAAGAGCAAGAATAAATACAATGACTGTTCCAGCAAGTACAAGAATATGACGAAATACGATTCAATAACAGAGCAGATAAAAGTGTCAGTGATAGTTACATCAGGATATAATTAAATACAAAATACTACAGATTAAATTAAACTTGACAGATTACAGTACTCTAAAGTACAGGATTAACTGCAGTAAAATAGGGGGCAGATAAGAGCAAGTAAAGCGCATTTAAGAGAGATGTGTGAAGTGTCCAGAGGGAAAAGAAGAGTTCTACAGGTGCTGTCTGAAGAGGTGAGTCTTGAGGAGGCGCCGGAAGATGGTCAGGAACTGTACCTGTTCAAAAAACCTACAAGCAGCTTCTTTTACACTTGGTGTGGCTCTGAAGACTTGGTAAACAGAGCTTGTTTACTTCTCTTAATCTCTTGTGATTTGCCAGGAGTAGGACCAGCTCATTAATAAGATGGGGTGGCCGGTCTGAGACTGTGTGGGATTCAACCCAGGCCCAAGCATTATGAATGAGCTGCAGTCCCTCCGAGGAGCAGGGACAAATTAATAAAGTGCTGCCTCACTGGCCTTATTTCAAAGAAATCTGAAGTGGCTGTAGGGGTACAAGGGGTTAAAGGGGGTATCTAAATTAGGGCTTTTTTTTAAATTCAGAAGACTATACAAAATCACCACAACCAATCATATCACTCCGTTGCTGTAGGCTGCGTCACAATACCAGGGATCGAAATTAACAACCGCCCACCCACCAAACGCGGGTTAATTTCGTCTGAGGAGGGCTTAGGTCGGCCAGAGTGTACTTGGCTCACCGTGCAACAGCGACCCCTGTGGCCTGGCTGGGCTTGCCTGTAAGCTGCATTGTCCTCCGACGCTGTAGCTGTGAGGTGGCTTCATGGTGGGCTTGCAATGTGTAAAAGAAGCGGTCGGCTGACGGCACGCACTTCGGAGAACAGCGTGTGTTCATCTTCACCTCTCCCCAGTCAGAAAGGGGGTGGTAGCAGTGAGCTGAGCTTAAATATAATTGGCTATTCCAAATTGGGGAGAACATGATAAAAAAAAAAAAAAAACAATTGGCGATTACTAAATTTAAACTAAATAAATAAATACATTTTAAAAAAGCAATGGTGTTTAACAGTGAATAGATTGTTTAAGTGCAGTGAACTCTGAGGTAAACATTCTAAATTCTAAAATAAATGACTCGGCAGGCTTGGTCCTTGATTGGAATTTGGAATGTTTACCACCTCGTAAAACTACACTTAATAAATTATTGCTTTCCACAGAGCTGGTTGAAAATGGCAAATAAAATTATTACAAAACAGTGTCTGCCACTTTTGAATTCATTCTGTGTCTCTGGTAGAAAGAATGCACTGTCATCCACTTTGATGTGAGGCTCCCAGCAGCACTGTTGCACGAACAAATAAATAGATAGATAAACACAATATTTAAAAAAGACGAATTAATAGTTTCCTAAATTGGTCAGGTCGAACTCACTGGCATCCTCTTCAAATAAAAGAAATACAATACATATCACCGAAACACACTGAGAGATATCAAACCTTTTGAAGTGCAAATCTTTTTTACTGCCCCTTATCACACATACACAGGACTTGTAAAATGAAAATCACCTAACAGCAGTGTGGCCATCTCAAATTCCAGAGGGAGTATGCACACACACACACAGCACACACACACAGACACACACACACAGAGTGAGTGTAAAAATATGGAATGGATATCTAGTGAACTGCAACAATGGCTGGATTTACACACAGTTTAGACACTCCAAATTCTCTCTCCACCTTCATGACTTCTGTGATGCAGCATGCATCAGCAACTTTAAAAGGGAGGGTAAATTGCCTTCTCAGGCAAAAAAGCCATACAATTGATGCTTTATAGAGCTGTCAGTTAAGCCTCAAAATAGCAATCGATTAACTGGGCACACAAAATATAATCATCTGAATAAATAGATGATTGTACCGCCAACATACATTTTCGCTCCATTCCTCTCCCCCGACGTGATTATTTTAATATCATTGCAGTTAAGTAAAAGCTTGTGCAATTGAATGTGAGGGGGAATTACACCTGGGTAGCATCACAAAAAAACAAAAAAAAAACACCACAACATTCGCAACAAGCCTAAAGCAAGTTTTACTTGTTACTAAAATATTTATTCCAAACAGATTACAGTACTTTGAATGTAATCTATATAAATTAGACACGAGTTTATGAAAACCATCTTTTTTTTTTTTTATTCAGTGACAGCTTCAGGATCAGGCATTGCATCTTCTTAATACTGTACCACCTCACCTTCACTATCTGTGAAACACAATGCGGAAATCCCTGCCGAAAACATAATAATAATAATAATAATAAATAATTTTACTTACCACAACATTCATACCCGCTATAGGTCAAGCTGATTGTTACTCCAAAATTGCATTTAACATCACTGATCGTTTACTTTATTAAACAGTTCATTTTGAAACTCCAAAGACGCACAAACTATATACAGTCAGTTTTCTTCAATGTGCACAATTTATTTACAAGCTGTTTGCCAGGAATACGGCTTTGTCTGATAATACTATTTTTTGCATGTGGACCAATAGACCTTAATATTGGTAATAATAAATGCTACGCAGCAGCCATAATTACTATAAACATATGGAGTTGAAGAAAAGAGATTCACATGCCAGCCAATATAAGCATCACATACTATAGTTTTATTTGCTGGAGCAAGATTATCCAGGATTGCTCATTGTTTTTAAAAGCAAGATTCTGTACTTTGCATTAGGGATGCAGCGGTTATGATTTTCCCAAACCAAAACCAACATATAAATAAAATTCCAAACCAACGATAATGACAAAAGATAAAACCAAGCAGAAACTGAAAGCCAATTTGTACAATGAAAAAGTGTTGACAGTCTGAGGACTAAGCCTGCGGCATTTTCAGGACCCCAAAGCACACTTTGCTACATGTAGAAGGTTCATATTAACATACCCTAACTTTTGATTTATGTTACCATATTCAAATTATGACAAGACTTCCCTGAAGGATTCTGACAGCCCTCAGTAGGGATAACCGCTGCTTCATACACACTAGTCTGGCTATATATTCTTGTCACGTTTCTGAAACAGTTTGTTGATAAAAAGGACCGGTGTTCGTACAAGCAGGCATACATCAACACTCAGCCTGTGTACCCGAATTTAAGCCTTTTGTCAAAAAACAGCTGGATGAGTTGATGAAAAACCAAACCGATCATAATCAACTTGCACCTGAATACATTCCTATATAACTGGCAAAGGCAACTATGAGGATATTTATGGTAAATTATTTTCCCACATTGTATCAGTGTTAACAATATTAAATCAAATTAAAAGTAACAGATTTAACCAAAAAGTAATTTCAGGTATCTATCACATTAATGTCAACCTTCCTCTACAGTATGACAATCTGTAGTCTCCTCCCAAATTATGACCAAAATCCAATTTATAGCCCTGGGGGTATTTTACAAGTGTAGATCTGGTATATAAAAATGATTACTGCCATAATTACCTTCAGATACTTTCCAACACTGTTGAGTAATATTACCATCAATCAGTTCTCCCAATGGCAAACATGCTTATGAAGACTTGTACACCATGTTAATGGTACAGTTTGTGGACACAAAAAGGCAGATGCACCTCACTGCCAAATATAAATAAATTGTTACATGTCAGATATATTACTCGTGGGATCAGCATCCCCGATTATATCAGAGGTTTAGCTGAAGTAAATTAACACATTTTAATACCCATTAACATGCTTCTTACATGCAGACGTCAGAAATGCTAAACATTACCATGCTATAATACAGCATGATGGTGTGTTTGATAAGTCTGACAGTACATTAGACCCGGATGAAGATATTCTTCTGGACACGTGTAGCAGAGGACAAGGCATCAAGGCGAACAATGTCAGTCTAGTCAGCGTCCCGGCTAGCGATGACAGACACCACAATAACAGAACTGATCCGCACAGGTGAAGGCATATCTAACCAGTTCTTTGCAATATTATTAATTACATATTAGAAATCAACTGATGACTGTAAAGTAATTACCCGAAATTCCAGTACATCTTATCCCATGTACAGATCATCCTGTGCATAGAACACCTCACCTAATTTCAATGTTCAAAAATCAACACACACATACCTGGTACATTTTGTAAAATGGATCCTCCTATTAACTTCACTCCTTCCTAAAATTTTGATGAACTATATATATATATATATATATATATATATATATATATATATATATATATATATATATATAGTTTGCATTGAATAAAAGACAGCCATACATAAAATATCTTGGTATGGTAGAAACTTGTTTTACAAAGAAAAATATAACACTTTCTTATAAAACGTGGCATTTATTTTCTTGAGGAAAATTTTCTAAAACAGTTAATGCTCAGAAGTAAAAAACATAAGTACACCAAACAATTCTTATGGTGCAATACATTTTTACGTTCTCCATAAACTACAGTCGTCTACTGTATTCAACTTAATATTAAATGATTAAATCACAGCCTTCCGATGTCCATCCACATTTTTAAAAGTATTAAATGCCAAAAAATGCTCACCTCTTGATAATAAAACAGGAAAAAGCCATTAAATGAAATTGTCAAGACCGAGTACCCCCCATGGATAATTTGAAATTAAAGTATAGGCAGCAAGCGTCGTAAATCAAGCACCTACTGCATTAGAGAAGTAAAAAATGGACAACATGATTGAAAAATTTGGTTTAAAAATGCTGAGAATGACTGCTGTCCACTGCTTAATGTTGCTCTGCACTTAAAACTACTGACTGTGGCAATTTTCTCTGCAACCCAGGCTAAGCTGACCCAGTCACCACACTATAAAGAAGTCATTAAATAATAATTGTATACCGCCTGTATTTCCAACCATAAATACAAAGCCATTACATTGTGTCATAAGAGGATTAACCTTAGATGTCTGTGTTTCTAATGAGATACTGTTGTATTTATTTTAATAACATTTAAAAAATAACCATGAGTTCAGCGTTCTTATTATCCACACTAGCTATTTTTATTTATAAACAGCTTTTTTATCCTGCATCTCCACTCAGTTTAGGGAGGGGGGTTGAGAAGTAGATCTGGTTAGCGTGATTGTCAAGTGCTGAATTTCAATCAGAAGGTTTTCAAGACTAAAATAACCACACAACACACGGATAAGGGTTGGCTGTTTCAATGACCCGTTTGTTATTACTGTATGAATTTTTATTTAAAAACAACAGATTACATTTTTGAAAAACTGAAAAAAAAACAAAAAAAAAAACACCACACCACTACTACTACTAGATCTGAAAAAAAAAATGAATCTGAAAACACAAAATAATAAAATGGATTTCACAGGGCCCTACTCATGGGAAAGATGTACTTCAATGCCTGTGCTTCTATTGCAACCAAATGGAAAACATAAAGAAGAGAAAAGTGCCCTCAGAGAAGAAGACACCCCCTCAACTACTGCTTAATGCAGAACGTGTGTTACTCTAGTTCATTAGAGCCCTTTTAAAATGATCTGAATTAAATAAATGTATAGTTACACCACACTTATTCTGAAAAGAAATGCAAAGATATACACAGTAGCATATGAGATTATTTTACATTGAGTGGAGTTATCGTTCCTATACTACAGTCTTGATCTTTTCCTAGACCTGCTTACAGGTCTGCAGTGTTGGGAGTTATGGACAATTAGGATTTTAAAAAAATAAATAAATAAATAAATAAAAAACTTGTACCTGTAGGAGACAAAAGCAGATACCATACATCTGAAAATGTGAGGCACAGTTGCTGCTTTCAAGTTTCAGCTGGCCTGTGACATTTCTGATCTGAACATGTTAAATATTTAGAGCTGTCATCGCACCAAATTCTCTGCAAAGTACAGCACAGCACCTGAGGCACGTTTACATTTGTTGAGCGATCTAGCTTCCCAGCTGTAATTTCTCAAGTCCTTGGGTGTGAGTCCTCTGTTTGCTATGTCCTGTTCTGTGGAAGCAGCAACACCCTCATGCAGCTACCTTGCATTGCTGTTGTGGAAAGAACAGAGCAATGAAACTTGGCAGACAGAGGTACCAAACCTAGTCCTTTTACAAACATAGCATCCTTTAAAACGGTTAGAAATGCTTTTCCACAGCAGCAGTGCAAAGTGGTTGAAAGACGTTACAGCTGCTCCTTAACATATGGTTTATAATGATTTGTTTATAATGGAGTGAAATGTATGCCTTTCAGATAAGGAATTAGGAAATTCCACAACCCTGCCAAATACACAGTGCATTAAGACAGCTTCAACAAGTGATTGACATGAACACGCACACCACTGGCTACAAAAAGAACCAGCTTACAAATAGCTTTAAATCTACAGGTGGTTGTGGCTGTTCTATTGAAAAGCCCTAATAAATCACAGAACGTATGTGTGATCTCAATTGTAGTACAAGAAGTACACATATTACTTTTGCCATATGCCTAAAAAACACTTTGATGCAGTCAGCAAAAATAACAATTTAGGCAAAAGTACATGCATACATTAGTACAAAATCTGAGCTTTATTAAAATACTTAGTAGTTTGCTAAATCCAACAATTAATGGGATACCCTTCAACAGTATTGGGTATTGTATGTTTAATTAACTTCATCATTTAAAAAATAAGATGAATAATTACATAAACTACACACTTGTTTGATGAAGTTTGTTACTTTTTGCATTGTATCGTCCGCCTGTAAAGCTACAAACATATATAAAAGTACTTAGCCTGTAAATTTTGGGGTGAAATCGATTTTTATGAATTTAGTCATTTGTGTGCAGATGTTTCCAACCTGCGGTCTGAAATTAAACCCTAAGTAGGCAGGTATAGAGTGACAGTAGGCAAAGTATCAAGCCACTTTCACAGACTAAATTGTTAATCTGCTACACTATACACACACAACATAAAAACCTGTGTCCCTAACCCAACATTATCTGACAGAACTTGCTATTCAATCAAACATGTCTTGTGTTGAAATGAATCAGTCCTTCCTTAAATGTACATGCTGCCATTTGCAATTTCAAGACACGCACACACAGGTAACCTCTGTCAATTGCCCACCAAAAGTTCAAAAAATGTAAAAAGAGATACATACAAAAACCTGTAAATGCTAAACTCACAAGTGATCAAAACAATAATACATAGCACACTGTGAACATAAAAAAACATAAAGTATCAAAGCTCAGGCACTAGTAAGAAAAAGCTGATGGTACTGTAGCCCCCCACGACTCTATATTCAAGTGCTTGCAGGCCTTCACAATTAATTTTGACACCTGGGAAGAGAGTAGTCGCATGTTGCTGCCATCTTTATTTCACTCACAGCTCACTTGCTGCAGGCTTTTGTCTAGGTTTTTCTTTTCACACAGACACAAGATCTGGTTGATGGCAACACAAAAGCAACGTATTGCGTAGAGCACTGGAGAGTACTGATGGCCGCTCTGTACATCCGGTTGATTAAAAGACAATATGTTCAGTGGCACTCTACAGGTCAGTGGTTTAGAGGCCCTCTGCTTCACTGTAGCTTAAAGAAAGGATGAAGGAAGAAAGCCAAATAAGAAACTGTATCCTTCCCCAGGTATGCCATTGGAGGCTGCTGAACCAGTCTTCAGCTATAGCTGGGGTGTCGGTGCCTGTACTATAGCAAGGTTCTCCCCAGGCCGATCCGCCCGTCTTGCAGATATTACTGTGCCTTTAACAAGAAGGATTGATTGTGCTTCTAGCAGACTAGATCACTTGAGTGTTGCTGGGTGAAAAAAAAAAAAATCTTGGAAGTACATGACAACATTTAACCAATCAGAGAGTTGAAGGGGCGGGTTTTCTGTGTTAAGCACTTCGAGAGGCTAAAACGTTTCATGCGACAGTTATGATGGTGACTAAACGTGTGCGAATACTGCTGTGTGAAAAAAAATTTAAAAAATTTAAAAAATGGTTAAAATGAACAGTTGCATTCAAAAAATGTAGAACAGCAAAAAACAAAAAGACATTTGCATTAACAAAATGCCCTGAAAACTTAACAAAGAAAACAATTTAAATGAAGCAATAAGCTCAATAATTAACCTAAAAAGGAAGTGAAAAGGTTTCTGTTTTTTTTTGTGAACTCCAATAAATCTACGTTATCCTAAATAAGCACGGTAATTTACCATAATAAAAAACAGTAATGGAAAAGAAAATGTAGAACATAAAGTGCAACCAGATATAGTCAACGAAAGACAACACATTATTCAAATTCTTTGTCGTATTATATATTTAAGGTAAGGCAAGTTTATTTTTCTGTTAAAAGTGCTCCGGGCTATAATGTTCTGCCGCCTGGCTGTACAGATTTCCTAGGGAGAACCCTGGATAGTAACTAATGTATAGAGTTTTCTGAAGGATATGCGAAAGAAAAATAAATAAAAATGAACATACATTTATTCTTTTGTATCCTGTAAATCAGCAGAAGTATACCTTGCAAAATATAAAACATCAAAAGATATGTAGCCTAAACCATTGCAACTAATGCAAATCACCATGCATTCATTAAATACAGGATTACCTGCAGGCAGGATTATATTTTTTGGTTCAGAAACTGTACTTTAACTGGTTGTCAAAAAAATGCAACAGGCAAATGACTACAGTGTCACTTCACTGTTGAGACCTTTTCTACAGAATCAGAAACCAAAAGTAAACAGCAAACGCTTTCATCGAGTAAACACAGTAATTGGTTCTGGCACGAAAACTTTGCATACTCATAATCTAGGAGAACTCTGTGGAGGAATACATTCACTGTCAATTACACTTTTACAGTAAAACATGATAATCTATCGACTATGTCTGAATCCTGAACACATATCTGAACGTGAAAATACCATCTTCGTTCAAGCAGTATAATAAATGTACATGGATAGAACTAGTGTTCTATAAAGTACAGTATCTAGTATGTCTTATGATACGTATTACTATAATATACACTAAGCATTTCATTTAATGGTCTGTCACACACTGTGAACATGATAACTGCCTTGGTTTTGTACCAATCGTTTACGTTATTATTCAATCATAGCCTCCTATGTTTCGGGTTGCATTTCACTATAATCTTTCACTCCCTGTCCTCTTACTGCGCGATTATGAGGACCCTCTCTTAATGCCTGCACTGGGTTTCATAAAAGATAATGGCTGCAGATACCGGAATACATGATTCTAGTTGATAATTGAGACAACTCCTTATACCAATAGAAACAGAATGGACATTAAAGTACTTCTCTATTTACATTGTTATTTTATATACTTATTTATTTTGTTCATTCAAATGTTTGAACTGAATAATTCAGGAAGGATTTTTTTAAATGTGAAAGGCAGGAAATAGTGGAGCTGCTCCAGAACCTCAGTTCTGGATCTCCAGTGACCCAGCTCCAGCTCCAGCATCCCCAGCTCCAGCACCCCCAGCTCCAGCTTCAGATCCGCTCTGGCTCCAGCATCCCCAGCTCCAGCTCCAGCTCCAGATCCGCTCCGGCTCCAGCATCCCCAGCTCCAGCATCCCCAGCTCCAGCACTCCCAGCTCCAGCTCCAGCATCCACAGCTACAGCACTTCCAGCTCCAGCTCCAGCATCCCCAGCTCCAGCTGCAGCATCCCCAGCTCCAGCTCCAGATCCGTTCCAGCTCCAGCTCCAGCACCCCCAGCTCAAGCTCCGCTCCAGCTCCAGCATCCCCAGCTCCGCTCCGGCTGCAGCATCCCCAGCCTCAGCATCCCCAGCTCCAGCTCCAGCTCCGCTCCGGCTCCAGCATCCCCAGCTCCAGATCCGCTCCAGCTCCAGCATCCCCAGCTCCGCTCCGGCTGCAGCATCCCCAGCCTCAGCATCCCCAGCTCCAGCTCTGGCTCCAGAATCCCCAGCTCCAGATCCGCTCCAGCTCCAGCATCCCCAGCTCCAGCATCCCCAGCTCTGCTCCGGCTGCAGCATCCCCAGCCTCAGCATCCCCAGCTCCAGCTCTGCTCCGGCTCCAGCATCCCCAGCTCCAGCTCCAGCATCCCCAGCTCCAGCATCCCCATCCTCAGCATCCCCAGCTCCATCTCTGGCTCCAGCATCCCCAGCGGCTCCAGCACCCCCAGATCTGCTCTGGCTCCAGCATCCCCAGCTCCAGCTCCGCTCTGGCTCCAGCACCCCCAGCTCCAGCTCCAGATCCGCTCCGGCTCCAGCATCCCCAGCTCCAGCTCCGCTCTGGCTCCGGAGCTCAGCTCAGAAAACTGGCAAACTCCTCTTCGGCTCCCTGGAGCTGGCTCCACGGCTCCAGAGCCGGAGCATGGCCAACCCAAGTCACATCCGGCAACTTGGCTTGAATGTGTTTACAATGGATTTTCATCACACAGTGTGGTGGAAAATAACCCTGTACCTTCAAACCATATGACAAGTAAAACAGACTGCAGGTAATCCTATATTAAATACATCAAGTACAGATCAAAGGTAGTTTATATTAGTTGCAGTGGACTGAATGAAATCAACATGCAGTTACTTAACCAGACGATTCCCAACACCCCTAGTATGTGGAATGACTGGTTTATAATAGTAAACAGAAAAGTTACATAATAACTTACAGAAACAGCTGGTTCCTAGGTTCTCTGTCGAGACAGTTCTCTGTCTCTTGCTGTGTAGAAAGCATGTACACAGATTAAGCGTGAAGTGAAAGAATGATACACAATCAAGAGTAAACACCACCAACACCTGCGAAAACACAATTATCGTTCAAATTGAAGATAAAAGAACTGGTCATATCATAAACCCTTAACTACAAAGATCACACCAGTTCAAAAACATTTCACCCCATAACTTAGTAATAGGAATGCATGGAAAATCACATCTTTGACTATTAGGCCCACATTGAAATAAATCAATACATTAAAAGGAAATACAGATGATCTGGAGCACTGGCCACATGGAAATGCACAGCATTGACAGCAACACAGCTGGGCTTCTCTGTTTCCATGCAGACATTTGAAACTTGGAATCACTTTGGTGTAATACTACTGGCAGAAGATGATTATTACAGAACAGTACATCTACAAAGAAAATAGCTGCCTTTGCTTTTTTATATTTACTATCAGATCTTGGGGCATTTCAGTTCCATAGCAATGGAAACCCAGCATCTGTGATCATAAAAGGTGATGCTGGAATGCATAGTATTAGTAAAACATGCAAATACTTCTGCATTTCTCCATCACTGTTTTCCCTATATTTGGTGGTATAAACACTGTTTTCTCTTCAAGTAAACATGGCAGGGAGCAATAATACAGTTTCACTGTATATTTTGATTCAATTTTTGGCTCATGTTGGATTATTAAAATGGACTAACCTCATCCCTAACCTTGGAGCAGAATCATATTTTATTATCCACAATGAGCTTGGGATCCCAATATTCTTGCTCTAATTTTTATTTTATTTTTAATTCTGGTGAATGTCTCCATTTGAAGCATCATAATAGTGAGGCATTATGTATTTAACAAAGTCTGCTACAAAACAGAAAACACTGTCACAACCATGATTACATGGCACCTTAACACATTTGTGGCCCAGGCATTTTAAACACTGCCACATATTGCAGCAAAAAAGTCTGAAATATAATTTTTGTTTCTTTGTTTGTTTTTCTGCGGATGACTCAACAAGCAGTAATTTAAACGTATATATTTTTAACCAGACAAGTAAAACGGTTGTGCTGTAGCTGAACTGTCGTCACAAGTCGTCAAAATCATTCTAAGGTCAATTTAAAAGGCAGGCTGAATGCATTTAGTATAAAGCTCAGCTGTGTCTTGCCCTTGAATCACAACTATCAATCTAGCACATGAACCTACAAAGCATACTTTTATTCGTAGCATAAACAAACATGTGTGTTTCTATTGCATTATAGGCCTTCAGAGGAATCTCTGACTGTGTAAAATAAAGACCCGTGTGCTGGTCTGTATTCCATTACTTGTTTCCCCCGCAGTTGAACTGCTTAATCATTTTTTACATTTTGAATCCCAAAACTCCACGCGAGAGGCAGCTTGTTCTCCGCCAGTAAAAAGAAAACACTTTTTTTTTTTTTTTTTGTAAAGAATAGCACAGACACTTCATAGTACGGTGAAAAGCAACTTGTGCAATTTATTTATAGTGAGCAACAACAAGCATTTCCTTTCCATGGTAAAGGTGCCATGAGGGTTTACAACATAGGAGCTCCGTAGACATTTAGTAAACAAAAAATAACAAACAAATAGTTACCAGCCGATATTTATTCTCCACTCACAGTCTTTCACTCCTTGGCTGTTTAAATGTTAGAGTTTTCCTACTACAGGCTGTGTAGCCTGAGCATATAAAGCTATGTCCCCTCTGTGGTAGCTTCACCCTGGACTGAAACGGCTGCTCTCTCCATCCCATCACATCACAATCACCATTCTTTTCTCGCTGTGCTGCTGAGCACCTGTTAAATACCTATAGCCCCGCCCTTACTAACGGGTGCACCAATTAGTTTAGGCAATTAAATCTTGCCTTCTCAACACTTTGTAACATCCTCCATTTTGCAACGCGCTGCCATTACACACACACGCACACACTCCTGCTAACAGGGAAGTAATTAATAATAATAATAATAATAATAATAATAATAATAATAATAATAATAATAATAATAATACCTCTATTCTTTCCACAGGTTAAACAATGAACATTTTTGAAGAACAGTGTTTAACAAGCAATTAACAATACAGTTCACCGTCCTTTTGTTTTGGTTCAGATGTAATTAACCAGTTCATTGTCTCTTTGGTTTCCATGGCTGTTGGTGTACACCTGTATGTTCTGGTCCTGCTGTTGATCTTCAACCTGGCCAGGTAAGTTTATCTTTTATTTAACAACAGTCCTTAAATTCACAATCTATGAGTCCAATCAGGTCACAAAAATCTAATGACCAGGCCCAAGGAAAGGCCTAGTGACAGTTTTTGTCACACTCCACTCCACCAGGAGGCCTCTATCCGTCTTGCACAATATTATCATATACTGTAGGATTTCTATCCAGGTGATTTTGAAAAACAATTAGGTCTACAATTCAAAATGTAATAAACACAGACATGCTTTAAAATAATACATTGGTTTGTTTGATAACGGATTAAAAAGTGTTTAATATGACAAGACTCTGCATTATGCTTTTAAAACGTCAATTATAAATCAACATTTTAGACTCTGTTCTTTAGCTGTGGTGCAGTTCTGTGCTCATTTTTTAAGAGAAACTTTATTTCCCCCTTAAGAAGAACAGCATACAGTAGAACTTTACACAATTATACACTTACCAGAGCAAATGAATTAAAAACCTCAAGTATTTTTATGCATTCCAGCTTCAGCGCTCTCTATTCTCTCTCCATCCCAGCTTTTGAAGCAGTTGGAACAGACTGAACTTCTGGCTACAGAGGAGATGTACATAAAAAGCACAGGGTATAGCATCTGCTGGGACAGGCAAATCAAAGTCAAGCCTCAACCAACATAAAACTCCTACACAGCAAAATGGTTTTGAAGGAAGTGTGCAGAATATGAAATCTGTGGTTTCCTCCCCCCGGATGCAACACCGACATAAATCAGAGCTGTAACCCTCTCCATTGGGTGTTCCTCAGTGTGACAGACAGTGAAATGATGTTGAGCCTTTAGAGGGATGCTTTGGAAAATCTTATTTATTTAGAAGGAGAAGATGGATAATACAATAAAAGGCACCTCTAAATTCCTTATAGGTATTTCAGTAAAAAAAAAAAAATATATATTATATATATATATATATATATATATATATATTATTAGAGAGAGAGAGAGAGAGAGAGAGAGAGAAAAAGAGAGAGAGAGAGAGAGAGAGAGAGAGAGAGAGAGAGATGTAAAATGCTAAAAACCATACCTACAGTATGAGCAACATCAATCTTTTTCTCATCACGATACGCAAAAACAGACCATTTTTAAAGAGTGAAAAAAGTCTGTTCCAGCCTTTTACGAAGGAGACTGTGACGCCAACAATCCCCTTTGCTTTACATATTTGGGTGGTTCAATCAAAGTATTGTCATGGTCTTAATTCAAAGCATAAAGAGTCCCCTGTAGCAATACATTATGCTTCTGTATTGAGTTTGCAGGACCACCCTGTACATTCTCCCTAGAATTTACAGGCATGTTTTTCGCCACCAGACACAGGGTCAGGATTAGGGAGCAGGTCTTCCTGCAAGATCCTCAAATGGCAACTTCCTGCCTTTGAGGAAACTGTCCAGAAAAGGGTTCATTCTTTTTGTGCGACACCCTCCACTGACTGACCTAACAATCACACAATACAACTGTGTACCAAGCACGAAGGCAATATCTTGAAGCATTAGGGTCTTCATCATCCAGAAACCAAAAAGTCATTATCTTACAACAGGTCACAGGTCAAAGTGATGGGTGGTCTTAGATTTTGCCCCCGGAGTTTCCAAAACACGGACAATTGGAAGTTGCCAGATTAAATGATTCATGAGAGATTAGCTTTAGTTGGTGTGGTGGAAAGTTGGTTTGCAAACTCATACAAGCTCCCCTCACAGGGATGCTTGCATGATCGTGTTGTACACATTCTGAAGCAAAACGCAACTGAAACTCTGGAAGCTTCATTCATGTGACTTGTCAAACGCTGAAAGACTAATGAACCAACTTCTGAATCCAGCTTTATTGAAGCTTTGAGTGAAGTCAGTGAACTGACCTGAAAAGTAATGTCACTCCAGCAGTGTGTATTACTGCAAAGCTCCGGACACCCACACACAACGCACTAATAATCGCTCTGCTGCACATACCTGTGTCTCTTCTCAGTCCGGGAGTTTCAACTACTTTTCTCAATTCAGTCCACACAAATGAATTATTACTATAGTGTACAGTACATTAAATGTCCAACAGAATTTACTGGCCTGCACCCAGTGCTGAATTTCAGAGCTTCCCTTGTTTAGGTAGAATATTGAAATGACGAAGTGTCACGAGTTTGAACTACAGTAACTTTGCTCTTATCGTATACAGCACTGATTCACAGATGAATAACTCTAACCCGAGTCTGTAGGTTTACTGATAATTCAGGCAAGTAGTGGATGCACACATGAATAACAGATGTACCTGCTCGAACTTGATCTCCTGGCACTGGGTGTAGGAAGTTCAAACCCTGACATGTGTAATGTGTGCTATTTCAACACAACCTCAAAAGCAGCTGCAGGAGCCATGGCTTTATAATGTGCCAAACAGAGCAATTTTCATTGTAAATAGTTATGTGTCACACATCCATACGATTGTAATTACTGGTTGCAATAGGTCACATTTTGCATAATATGATTTACTATTGCTTTTTTGAATTAAATCTCTATATATTGTCATATCCATTCATTTATATTGGTGACTGGATTTCTTCTGTTTTAAATAGGCCTAAATGTAAGAGGGGATTATGAGCTATTGAGACTAGTATGAGCTCTCAATAGTACTATAGTAATCTCAATCAATTTGTATAGACTGGACTAATCAATTCATAATGCAATAAGCATTTGCATCATTAGGTAGATTATCAAAACCGGAAGAATTCTATTTTGCGTAATAATGCAACACACGTGGAAAGGGAAATTAACCTTGATTTACAATTAACCCCACAGGTGACACTCTTATTCAATCAGCTTCTGAAAAAGGACACACTATTAGTATCAGGCAAGACTGTTTTATGGCATGCTACTCATTCAAACCAAAATCTGGCTGCAACACTATGGGGTAATGGAAATTATCACATGTCATCAGCACAACACACAGTAATGGAGGCAGGCTTAAAAGGAAAACTTCATATCCTTTAGAAACTTAGCTCAAATCACTTGACACTTTCTTTGCACACATCTTTCTTTGGCATTAATTTAACGCAACACTGAAACAGATCACATATTGGATTTTATCAAAAGTGATGCAAAGTCAGGTATTTCCAATGGCTTGGGCCATCTGTGCTACATTTTCACACCCCAGTGATGCTGCGATGTCAGATTGTATGCTGACGTCACCAAGAGAGGCATTTGGTGTCTAAATGGCGGAAAAAGTTTTGGCAGCCAGGCAGAGACAAAAGCAAAAACAAAACATCACAGAAACTTGTTTAGAGCTAATTAAAAAAAGGGGAAACACTGTAAAACTGACGTATTTGACTAATAATTATATTAGAACATTTATTCTGTCTCATGTGTTTTAATATTTATGTTTTTACATTTATAAATATCAAGAAAGGAGTAGATATAAGCATATACTACTTCATAAACTAAATTTATCAGGTGTGTTTTTTTCCTTATTACTGATAATAATTAAAATGAGTAACTATTATTTTATTTATAAATATTTATTTCGAGAAAATAAAAAATCGAGAGTAGTGTCCATTATTGCTTATAAAGACCCTGAGAATAAACATGTATTGTGTCATTGCAATCAGTCAGGTGAAACAATGTCTTGTAATCTGCCCAAACATCAACATTTTTCAACAAAACTTTCAGGAAGTATTGTAAGGTCCCTCAGGTCATAGAATAACGCGTTTTTATATATGTATCTCTAAGCAGAATACATATACGGCTACTGATTTTCCACAATTGCGGAATCACAGGCGGAATCGCAGAATTGGCATTTTGGGAATGGAATTCTGCTTTGCAAAAAAAATGCGCCAACAGTCTTTTACCGCTGTTATTCTCCTATAAAAAAAATAATGGATTGCTTTGAAAACTACACTACCCAGAAGCCCCATGATAAAACGTTTTTGTATGTTTACTTGGATCATTGGATAACGAGAAAACAGGTGGTTTTGTGGGCGTCTGTCTCTCTGCTGTGTGAGTCGAGTTGTTTAAAAAAGCAACTATCTGTTTTGTGAGTTATATTCTGCGGAATCATTTTGGAGTTGTATATACAGAAAAGTGAAAAGTATCTGAAAAACAAACAAACAAAAAAAACAACACAACATTGTCAACTTCCCTAGTTAAGGAATACAATATAAAAAGGCATTTTGAAACCAAACAAGGAGCTTTCAGAAATACGTAGCCAGAGGGCACAGTAGTAAGAAGCTCAAAAGTAGAAGTGCTGATCTCTTAACAGTTATACTATTAATATGTCACATACATTTTAAAATGTTTGTAATTGTAAGCCATTAAATTCTCACACACTTCTGTTATTAAAGCACTATTCATATGGTAAAATGTGTAAGTCTTGTACAATATATGAACATTAAAGTTATGTAATATTTATTATCCCTAGTTGAAGAGCCCTGCTCTAACTAAAGCAACTCTGTCTGTTCAGGGTATATACGAGAAACACAGTTTTACAGTAAGTACAGCATAAACCAGTCTGCGTTGTTGCAGATGAAACTACAGATGGGAGAGAAAAGTCCTGAACAATGTATTTAATTTGTAATTTTATGAAAATTGTATATTTTTGTAATAATGCCCCTCGTTTTCGACTAGTCTATATTGTAATGCCAGCAATAAGCTGTTTTTTCAAAACACCTTTATTTGTTAACTGACCTACAGTACATTGTTACTAGTGGACTGCTTTAAGAAACATTTTTCCTGAAAACTACAGTATCTTAAATAAAAAAATAATAATTAAATTCAATAGTATTTTTTTATTTAAAAATGTTATTTATGTTAAAATTACATTGTTAATTCTTAATAAATTGGTAAAAACGGAAAAAACAAAATGGACTATTTTGAAAAACTGAATTTGCCATTCCCAAGAATGGAAAATCAGGAGCCCTATGCATAATACTTAACTTAAAAAATAATAAATAAATAAATAAATAAATAAATAAATATAGTGTGTTAAAAAAAAAAAAAAAAGCAACAAGTTTGTATGGCTTTATAATGTTCCCCAGAGTGTTCAGAAAAAAAGGACACCATTTGCAAGATGCTACTATAAAAAATGGATTTTTAGTGAATTTTTATAGGAAGAGAGTCAACTACAGCCAAAAAGCACCTGGTCCTGGGAGAGCATCCAACTGAAAAATGCTTGACCCTGAAAGGGTTAATGCCGTTGATACTGTAGTCGATAAGCCACCCTAGAGACAATTTTTGGTCATGTTAAACAGAATTTAAGATGACATGACATGAGCTACAGTACAGCACTCCTCGTGGGGGAGTTGCTTTTAATTTGTTTGGTGCTTGTATTATTGCATTTGTTTTTTTAAACACCGTCAGACTTGTTTTGGAAAAAACTATGCCAAGCCCACAAAAAACAAAAGCTCCTTCCCTGGGGAGCACTACCAACCTCAATCCGCCAGTTAAAGGCAAAATTCAGGTATTTACTGTATATATTTCCTGTAGTGGTGTAGTGGGATTAATAGTTGAACACATAATCCTAAAATCAGTTTCAAACACAGTCAAAGTGGCCCATCAGATCCATAGCTTGTATTGTAAAACTGTGTTAACCTTAACTACTTTCAAATTGGATTTACACCAGTTACTATCCATTTACAGAATAAATAAATAAATAAATAAATAAATACGTAAAAAGTTATTTGTTTGCTTCAGAAGGTACAATACTGTTGGTCCTTTTTTTTTTTTTACTTCAGACAGTTAGGCCTATATACAACCAGAGAATTCTTGTCACTTCCTCAAATGACCTGTCAACTTGAGAAGCACAAAATGCTGTTTGGCAGTTGAACAAGCCAAGGACAGGGAGAAATAAAGAGCCGTGCTGGAAAGACTTAGTGTCTCTTGAATGTAGGCCTTTCCCCCACCTCAATTAGGCCCACATTAGACGTACAACATTTTATAAAGGGGAGGTTCAATGACTTGCGCAGCTTCACCTAGATTCAAATATTGCCAGGCCCAGGACTGTAAATCTAGACAACATTATCCACACATAATGTGATTTACTGCATGTATGAATACTCAGGCTTATTTGGATCACACAGTGATATGTGGGGAAAGAAGCATCTGTCCCTATAGATTAAACAACCACTGGGGAATGTAATTAAACAAAGAAAAATGAGTTGTCTTGTTCAGCTTCACCTATGAAACAGACACCAACAAAGTATATTGCACTGTAAAACTAAACAGGACTGAGCTGTTTAGGTCAATGGCAATTCAGACAAAGCTCTTACAGTAGGTGGTGTCCACAAATGTATTCTCTACAAGAGATCTCACAGTGTTCTCATAACATTGTTCAAAGCCAGCTTCCGCAAGGAAAAGCATGAAACCCCTAAACCATTTTCATATTCACACAGTGCTTATTATGTCAAGAGTGTTATCAAGATGGCTGAACAACAAATACAAAGTACACCACATCCTTATGGAAAAAGCTCAGATGATGAAGAAAAGAAACAGCCTAGAGCTTTTCCTTTCTCAATGACTGGTAATAATCAGATTCTGCAGATTATTGCAGATTTTTTAGGGACCAAACCTGTGGCTTTCAGGACCGGATTTGTGCATCCCTGTTATAGGCTAGAGATTTGTGGTCATCATTTTGAACACACAGCAGCTTCTGCAACGCCTCATTCATTCCTTTGTTTAATAATGGCAGAATAGCTACTTTTATCAATGACAGCTTGCATCTGCAACCACACATTACCTAGCGGAAAATCAATTTTCTTACATTCACAAGCAACATCACTTGGCCACCTTCTACCCACACCTTCATTGACGCACACTATATATGTTAATTTGCTGTTGCTTCCTGGTACCTAATCAGTTCCTGTTCTGCAAGGTATTCTAATTTCGGGTACACTCTGAGTTTTACTTTGAGCACTGGTACCCGACTGCTTGTGTTTAAAGCAAGTACTGGCCATTTTACATTTCTCTTTTTAAGATATTACCCTACCCAGTCATAGTGTTCATAAACAATGGTGTGGGAGGACACCACAAAGTATACGCAAATCTATAGGACCAGTCTGAAGCAGCCAGCTTTGCACACAGGCCGACAATATCCTGACAGGATTTTAGCCCAGCTGGACCCCGTCAATCCTACAAGGTAATGGGCATTGTCTCAGACAGACTCATGCTTTTAGTCTTCCCTGTGGAAGTCCTTTAGGGCAATGCACAGCAGCACAGGAGAATAAGAGACAGAACAGGCCTATGATTGGTGCAGACTTTCCTACAGTACAGCAGGACTTGGTGACACACGTACAGGACCTAGACTTGATCTGCAGGATGCCAGTATGGATCACTAACCCAGAAAGACACTATTTCTTCCACCACTTTTTTGTTTCTCTTTAAACTAAATATCACAGTATTTAGCACCTTCTGTTCGTTTTAAAAGTAATTTACTGTCCAACGCCACTTCAATAAAGCAGTTCATATAATTTACAATCAAACAGTCACAGATAAATAGTCAAACACCCACACACACATTTTACTTTCAGTCAACATCAAGGTAAAGTGTGCTAGGAGTAGGGATGGTGGCGCAGTCACCTAGTATTACCTGATGTGAAGTTCTGGTTTTGGATTTAACCTTCTGGTGCACAAACATGACCTATCTCACTCCCTGTTCAGCTACTCTATTAACACCGGACCCTTATGCAATTTACAGATAAATATGCAACTTAGTGATATGCAAACACACTTGCCTCTGGATTTGGCTTATGCTTTTGCAATTCTAGGAAATGCATTCCGATTAAACCCCCACCCAAACTACCTGGTGATAGCATGTGTGATAGGTGGCAAACTAGGCTGGTGTATTTCCAATGTCTTGGTTGGGTTTACAACACGGCCTATATGACGTTTCTCCTCTTTCTTACTGATCAGAATCTATTCAGATAAGAATGCTAATCATAATGAGGTAAATCAACATAGCAACCGCAATTTTGAGATGAAAGCAACTATATAGCTTGGAGTTGAAAGAAACTATATTAGCAGTACAGACAGAGTTTTAAGAGGCCCCCCAGATTTAAACATTTCAAGCTAAAGTTACACTGCCCACTATATGTTCAGCTCAAAACACACCACATTTAAAACATAAAACATGTGTTTTATCAACCAAAAATCTGACGTACAACAATGCACTAAATGTATCTTTGCCAATTCGGAGATTGTGGCCCCGTTTAAATTTGTTGTTGGCCACAGGCAGACAAAGCAGAAACAAAGTTATATTAACCACGAGTATTATCTGACAGGCACTTATTTATTAATTAGAGGAAAGTCATTTGTCAGCAAAATATGAAAGACAAAGTCACCACTAGCACAATAAATAAGGTCACATACTACTAATATGCTTGAAGCATGAAAAGAAAAAAAAAGCTCAGGAAGAAGCTCGTGCCTTCATAACAAGGTGTCCAGCACCGGTTTTAATTTGTTTAAATTTTAAGAATGGTGTAAATCAAGTGGCTGTTAAGTGATAACAAAACACCATCCAGTTCCAAAAACTGGACATCGTGTGCATGTCTAAATAAGGTATGCCTACTGCTTTAAAACTTAATCCCCGTTTTGAATAATCTTGTTCTGAATGTATCCCTACAGAAGTCTAAGTATAACCACGCAATACAGATAAGGGATGCAATGGGAGGAGGGTAGCTGGAATCTAAACACAGGACGAAGTGCATTCTTTTTTACAGTGACCGTCTGCTGCTAACAATACTGTAAACTGACAAGAAAATAAAGTGTTGAATACAAACATACTGCAGCCTGCTGCAGTCAAGATGGCAAATGAAATTGTGTTCCGTGTTTCTGCATGTTTGTACTACATTGTGTTTATGGCAGGGTCTTGGCACAGAATACATTTTGCATACTAAACTGAGTGGAAACAAATGTACACGTCTAATTGCAATATGCATAGTGTGTCACCATAGAATAAAATGACAACAACTGCTGCCAGATGTTGCATCTCAATCTTGAAACGCCTCTTTTTTGTATGCGTCTAGTCTCTCCAAAACAAGATAAGATGTCTTAAATGCAAAGCATTGCAAGCAATAGCATTAAAGGAAACCTGGGTCAACCAGTCACTCATTTGACTGGTGAAATCACCAACTATATATCATCTTCCAATAGACTTGGTCGGTGCATCACGCAGGGCAGTAATGCCAATGCACAGTCTGGCTACGTGCACAAGAGGGACAGCACATATATATATATAAGCATTATTTTCTACCGGTAGTTTGCGAAAATAAGAATACGAGTAAAAAATTTAAAAAAAAACACTACACCATATGCGTAAAATACACATAGTGAAGCACCATGCATTTCATTTTTTTTTACATTACAGCCACTTACTTTCCGATCACCTCACAGAGCTCGTACACATCTTCAAACAGCACATCGTCGTCGGCCATGGTCCAAAAAGGCTGGGGAAATTATCCCCAAGCACACCCAGCCAAACCGGTATATTTTAAATCAGTTAAAGGGTCACAATTTTGCGGTGTCCTTCTTCGGGGAGGGGGTTGAGGGAGGGGTTAAAAAAATCTCAAAACGCCCGTTCGAAATCCCAATAATTAAAAAAATCTTCTTTCTTCTCGTTCCCCTGGAAAAAAGACGGTCAGCTCCGGGTGATTTATTTGCATTTAGTCAGTTTCTCTCTCTCTTGCTCTCTGGCCCCACCTTCTCTATGTCTCCCGGCTACAATCCCAAATCAACCGGTTCCAGCCGATAAACACGGAGATTTCCAAACGTTTTAAATAAACACCCCGCCTCTCTTACTCCTGCGTCTGCGCTGCCTTCTAGAGCGAGCTCAGTATAATCTCTCCTTACCGGTCCCGTAGATGTATTTTATGTTAAATAGAATTTCGTGGAAAAAACCCAGTCTATTGTACATCCTCCTTGACAACTCACACGTCGGTACAACGTGGCTTACTTTAAGAAGTCACTCATATTTGGTGTTTTTTCATGCACACGTTTTTTGTGTATTCAGGTGTACTAACACTGAAAAAAATGGATCTCCCTGTCTCAGTTTTTTTCTCTCTCTCTCCTGTCATTCCTCTGCTGCTCCTGCTTGCGTCCAGAAACGGCACAGACTCCTCCCTCCCAAGGTTATGAAACTGACTCCCGCGACTCCATTGTGTCTCAAATAAAGACGCTCAATCATGCACTACAGTATAGGGCAGTTAGAGCCAAGATGGCGAACAAGCATCTTTTAGGGCGCAGTTTCCAAACCTCATTTTTTTCTAAACCTTTGCTCCCTCCGTCCACCAATCAATGCCGGCAGAGCACAACGCGCGAGCACACTGGCCCAACTAGTGACGTCAATGCTTTCCCCATCCAAGCTTTTATTTTCCACCCTACAAGTACAAGGTAAGAGAGAATGGAAGCAGTCAGCGAGTGGTTGAGTGGCTCACCTCACCTGTGTAAAAAAAAGACGTGGGGTAAGTGCTGGAGTTGCGGGCTTGGCTGTCCTTAGTTACGATGTGTGTAGATACGGAGGCTTTGGAAACTGTTAGGAATTAAAAACGCCCATTTTACTTTACCAGACTTGGACTCCTTGATCACTGCAGTGTCCTTCAATATATTATTTTTACATCGTCAATGGATTTTAAAAAAGTGCAGTGGCACTGGATTATACAGTAAACACACACACACACACACACACACACACACACACACACACACACACACACACACACATATATATATATATATTATCAATCAAGAAACAAAGAGCTTGTAATTTTTTTTCCATAAAATACAGTTTGGTATACAGTATTTAATTAACAAGGGGTCTACAAAGCTGTGGCTGAATGTATGACCCTGATCAGGTACAAGAAGCCATTGAAGATTTGTGCCATATACTCTAAATTGAGTCCCTGCTTTAAATTCTCACTCACCCATCTTTTTTATCCACTCAATGTATATTATTTACCAAAATATGGTTTCCAACCAATGCTGTCAACAGGAGTTCGTTAAAGTACTTATGTAAGCATATGAAATCTGAACCATATCCTTTCATATATACTGTAATTTGTATTGTATGACCGTTTAATGTGGAAAAAATTGATAAATGACTTGCCTATCACGGTTAGTCAGTGGCCTTGCATTCAAACCTAGGATTATCCTTGGACTCTTCATGAGACCACACTGCCTCAGGGATAACATTATTCACAGCTGTTCAGCTTCACTCTTTGTATCGTGCTGTATTGTGTTAATCACTTTTATGTACCTCTTAACATCCGAACCTGGGCAGGTGTGAGATTCCATGGAGAATCAGGCTGCGTTTGTTCTCCTTAGTTAATGCAGAGTATACATTCTGAGAGTGAGACGTGAAGCTGGCAGGAGTCACACCCCTGAGCTGTGAAGCTGGATGGCAAGCCTTCTCTGTAGAGACTCATCCTGAGGGCATTAAAGAAAACACAAAGGGTGGTTTTCTCAAAGAAGAAATAAGAATTCTTATATGAACACTTATTGAATTCGTAGTTGAATACTAATTGCTACTGCTGATATCCATACAAAAGGAAAACCAGCACGTTAGTTTGTTTTTAGAAAGTATTAGCATTAAGGTAAATAAGGACTGCTGCATATCCTTTAAAGGTCTGTTGTATCTAATATATTGTACCTCAATAAGGTTTTTTTGTTAAGGCGCTATAATCTTTTTTGTAAACACTAGTATAAAGAAAATGAATCAACACAGATTAGTCACAAAACATAAATAAAAGACGATAATCCATTTAAAAAGCTGTTATGTAAAAAGTTTCCAGCAGGTGGCGATGGCATATGTACTTAATAGGGTTAGTTCTGAGTGTAACCTGGAAGAAAGGTGGTTTGGTGAAGTGGTTCAGATGCAGATTTAGGAGATCCTGTGTTCAACCTGAGGGCAAGGGCAACCATACTGCTTTCATTGTTTCCTCATGAGCATATCAAACTGGTTGTTCTTATAGGGATACACCAGTCCTCAACAGTCAATTCACTTTCAAAGTTATAATTCAATAATTAACTATTTCAGTACCTGGGTTCAGTAACAAAGTTTAGGACATGGTTGGATCACCGATCTGGACTGGAATGGACCTTGTTGTCCATCTGCCTTTTGTAGATGTTCATTCCCTGCAGCTTTCAGCTTTCTCCTGAATGACAGTTGTATTAGTCTGTGATGTGTGTGTATGCATGGGTGTACTATATATATATAAGACGACTTGTAAATCCTGGCTTCAGCAATTAACCCATGAAGTGCCATTGTCCTCATTTGAGGACAGGCTACATTGCAATTTTTTGGAAAATTTGTAACTGTCATCTACCTGTTATTTTAATATTCTCTTTAGCAATATTGTTATGATAATTTTATTTTATTTTATTAACCGCAAAAGTTTGTGTAAATGTAATGTATCAAATTACATCAGTACAGCATGTGTCATGATTTATTTCAAGAAATATTAATTTGGTACTTAATGGGTTAAAACTCAAGCTTCATGTAGGTTTCAAGAATCAATAACGTTGCCTTCTTTATGAATAAGTAATTATTCCAGCATTAGTGCTTTAGTGTCATCAGTATGAGAGCTATCTCGGGGATTGATACACGAGAAGATGGAGTTAAGTGAAGCTGCTTGATTCCTCTGAGCTTTATTCTCTGCTAATTTATGACTGGAGTGCATGGAAATTATGTTTATCAGCTTTTAGAACATTAATAAATAGTTTTTAAAAAAAAGCAAAGCAGTTTTAAAATAATGTGCAGGTGTTACGAAATAGCAGCAGGAATTATCAAATACACGATTCATTAATATTTTATTTAAAGTGGTGACTAGTCAACCTATTTTTTGTTCCTCTATTGGACTCTGTCAAATTAGCAGTTGTTCTATCCCAACCTGTAAGTATCCCAGTTTTGTATAATTGGTATGTATTACACTCAGTATGGTATGCTATCTTCTATGAAGTACTGAGTTCACTTGTCGTACAGACTTACACTCATATTTCAGTACAGATTCTTGGTTACTGGCTCTTTTAATCAATGTAGACTCTTTCTGGGGCTGTTTCTCATATTTCCAAGGCCTCTGGTTTAGCCTTGGGTGATCCAATGTTTCTAGTCATAGCTCCTTGTTAGCACAGAAAGGTGTCCTTCGATATGAGTGCTATTGATTCTTTCATCAAATTAAAAAAATGCATTCAAACCTGCCTTTCTCCAGTGCTGCAATGTGACGCCCAGATTACATTGAGTTTCCCTGTGCAGAGCTCATTTTTGTCAACTGTATGATAATGGTGAGTAAAGCTGAGTTATTCTTACTGTTTTGCGATCTGTTGTACAAAATACAATTGAGATGTGCTTGCATTTGTTGTCTGAAAGGTATTATTATTGTTGTTGTTGTTGTTGTTGTTGTTGTTGTTGTTGTGTGACAGAGAGCGAATGAATCCTACTCAACAATCTCCCTCCCGATCTGTGAGGGCGCTGTTTAACACGAACAGAGTGCCTCGTACTGGTTGGTCTGGCAGTTCATTCCAGGGTCAGTCGGAAGCCAGCCTGCCAGGAAGAGGGCGGAGTTACAATGCCCAAAGTAATCGCCCTAAAGCGGTATGTGATGTGTCAGTCATGGATTGGAGGAGACGTGACTGGACTAGCTATCGAAGGGGGCGTGACTAAGGGTATAATTGGGGATGTGACGATGTTCCTTTGATGTGGTTACCGCTAGGACTGAGAAAGGAAACAACCTATTCGTACTGGTGAGTGAAGTGTTTTGTTTGTTTTGTAACTGTCTGTATTTGTCTTTTGTCAGATGACTAATACGAACCCGGGAGCTGCTGCTTCAAGCCAGCACTAAAACCCGGACTGCACTGCACCAGTACTTACAACACTACTGTTAAATCACCGGACCTGCACCTAGAGCACTCGCTGTCCGGAGATGTGTCTGTATCTGTGTTGTGTGTCTGTGTTTTGTATTATTATTTCGGGACTGAAACACCTTGGTTTATACGCTGGCAATGCCCATAGATGGGTAGAGCCAGCATTATTATTTCAACAGTCTAGCTGAACCAAAAAGGAAGTAAAAGAATTGTTTGAACCGTGAACTTTGTGTCTGTCATTGTCTGGAGCACTTGCATCACCACTACACCTGTGCACTGCAAACCACTCGTTCACATGTTGTTATTATTATTATATGGCCTACAATAAGACAGAGATGAAACAAATAGCCATATTATTTGTTTTTTCTTTATAATAGGTTTACAATAGATGAATTCAGTTGATTGCTCAACCAAAGCAATAGTAAAACAAATCTTATATAATGAATAACGAACGAATTCACTATTTACATACATGCATGCATACATACATGCATAGAGTACATAGATACATTAATAGACATTGTAACTGAATTATTCATAATAATTTATCTGCACATCATATTAACTTAAGCTCCTGACATTTTTCCCATTGAGTAATGGTGTTCATTTTAATATTAGTATTTCTGTAGCTTTTTCATATGATAGTAAGGCAATAGTTCTCTGTTAAAAAATGTGTATTACTTACAGCAATAACTCCCATAGTTACAGGTTTTTATACCAGATACAGTAGTATTTATGTTTAAGTATCACATGCTGTGTATCGTTGGGGTGACCTTTACTACAATCTGTGTTGTGCTTGAGTGACCCACATCAGAAAAAAAACTCCACTAACATACTGTAATACTGTCAAAATGGTACCAGACTATTTAAATTCAGGTACAATGGAACCATAGTCTTTTTTCACATGGGAACTGTGGCTGTGAGTTCATCCAGCAGTGCTGTGAATCTAATTTGAATAAAGAGATCAATATGACGGATGTTATCTTATCAGCTGTAGCAGATGCAAAAAAAGTTGTGATAATCTTAATTGAGAGCAAAACCGGGTGATAAATAAACAAAGTGTCACAATAGTCAGGAACAATAGATGCAGAAGTCTGCCCTGCATAGACTGTGAATGTGTGTCTGCACCACGATGGTGTCAGCTCCTTTCAGATCTTGGACAGCCAAGATTCTTCCAAGGCAAGGCATTAGTGATTGACAGGCTATGTAAAATATATCTGATTTAGGGCGTGAACTTCCTGCTTTCCACCGTCATGGTGACAGTAGAGAGTGTCAAGTTCGCAGATGGCCCAGGAGGACTGAAGATCAAAGTGTGCCCTCTGTGCCTGACATATACTCTGTGAGACGAAAACACGATAATATCTCCTTTATTTTTGCATTAATTTGGCCCTTAATTTAAATGGCACCTTGTGACAGGGATGGCTGTGTGGTGATGTCAGGCCAGATGCAGGAAGAAAACAAAGAAGCAAGTACTGAGGGGCAAAAGACGTGCCATGCACTGTTTATTTAAATAACAAACAAATAAAATAAAAGGTTTTAACAAAACAAATACTGCTCACAGAGCAAAATAAAGGTTTAAATAAACAAGTGTCGACCCAAAAACCATATATAATATATATATATATATATATATATATATATATATATATATATATATATATATATATATATAAACACATTGCAGACTCTTTTTAAATTTGTAATTAGACATCATGGTTCATAAATCAATGGGCAATATATTTCTCATCAGTTCGCCTGGAGAAAAGAATTTCTTCTAAAGCTCGCAGTCTATCCAGATCACTCTCATGCAACAATGCTGGTTTTCTGTTTCCACGCATATGCCACATATTTTAATCAGACCACCAGCACTGCAGGAACATGAACTGGCTACACAGCAATGTTTCAAAGAAAAAAAAAGTCAAATGATGTGTGAATAAAAAATGGCAAAACAATATAAAAACAAATGCTGCGATATGCATGACGTGGGAAACAGCAAAATGTAAGTAATGTGTTTCTTGTAAATAATACAGGGGGTTCTGTTACACTTTAAGGGGGAAAAAAAAGTCCCTTTTTCATGAACGTTTTTATTATCAATCAGTCAATCAAATTTACATTTAATATAGTGCCCCATATACAGCTTCGCAGGGCACTTTACATAGTCAGCAAAGGAAAAAGCAAAAAACAAACACTTTAGTCTATGGAATCTGTGTTTTAAAAAGGGAAAGAGAGTGGATGCTTTTAATGTGCCTAGGTAGGGAGTTCCATAGTGTGGGTGCTAGATGGCTATAAGAACGCGATCCATACATGGCAGTTCAAACAGACGGTACACGAAGTAGGTCAATCTCCACAGACCACAGCATGTTCAGACTATGAACAGAACAAAGTATGAGATCAGAAAGATAGGAGGGTGCAGTGTCATGTAATGCTTTATTAAGTTCAATTGAGAAATTAATAACAAAATTAAAGAGCCAGTATCACACCTATATGTGTTAAGTTATAGCAATACCTGTAAGATGTATAGTGTACCTTTCTGTTTGTTATCACATTCAGTACCTTTTCAGCATTATGAACTGCTTCAAACAAATCCAATCTAATGTGAATTTTGGTGGTATGTTTACGTCGTTGGCTGCAGTCTTTATTCTTTCAGGTATGCTGTAGCAGGTGCACCACTATAAAATTCAGAAGATACACCTGTTATTCACACTCGAGACGTCACCCGAGGTAAATACCATGACAACTCTGGTTTTTAGGTCAGAACCAGCGCTTTAATTTTGGTGTATTTACTTTATCGGGTGCTGTGACAGGATGGCGCAAGGAATAAGGCCCAGAGACAGACTGCAGTTTAAACAAAATACTTTTATTAAAGACTCAAAATAAACAGGCACAAGGGCCAAACAAAAGGTTTTTTAAAACACAAACAATAAACACAAAGTAAGACTTACAAAAATAAGGCTTCCAGGCTGAGCTTTGCCTTCACTGGACTGCAAAATTTAAAAAAAACCACAACACAAAGAAAAACCACCCTTGCTTCCTCCGCTACCTCCCCTCATGAGGAGCTGAGGCCTCCTTTTATGTCAGGTGGCTGGGTGCTGATTGATTCTTAATGATTCCCACCTGACACAATAAACCTGGGCAGGGAGGAGAATTTAACCCCATCCCTGCCAATATTTATAAGGGCAGAGCCCTGCTCTGCCACAGGTGCATTTTCCCTTCTGGAAAAAATAATTCTATTATTATTATTATTTATTTCTTAGCAGACGCCCTTTTCCAACAAAAATACATTTCAAGAATCACAGTACAAGTAATAATACAATTAAGAGCAAGATAAATACAATGACTTGGGTTCTGGCAAGTACAAGTATGACAAAATACAATTCAATAACGGAGCAGATAACAGTGTCAGTGATAGTTACATCAGGATATAATAAAGTACAAAATACTACAGATTAAATAACACGAATGAGGATTTTGAGTAAATAACTCCCAAGATCTTCAATTATCTTTCTTTTCTATTAGCAAATGCTTGGAAATTTAAAAACAGTGTAAACAATTAGTTTTGATCTAGTTTAAAATGTATATTTTATTTCTCTTTGTGAACATTACATAAGGTTATGAATTAAGTAACATTGCTATGAAAAATATTAGGTGTATCCAGGTAAAGTAAAGTAAAGATAAAGTTCACTGTGTTGTTACAAAGTAAATTTTCCAGTAATTGTCAGTTTACATTGTCAAACTCTTAATTGCGTTCCAGCGAATTGGTTTATTCCCTACAGTGCAAGCAAGCTATGAAATATTAAAATACCTCCACTAGATACAGAATGTTTTATTAACCAGTTATTAGGTACAAATGAGTACAGAGTGCTTGACTTATAATAAGTAATAGTAAATGTAGTAGTTTAAAAACACATTGGGGTATGTTTTCAATTTTTAAGTTACAGGGCGGAGGGTGGGAATACCACAATGTGCGCCAACCATTATGCGAAAGAGCCATTCTTATAGAGCTTTTAACCTCATCGCATTGACAGGGGTCACAAACTGTAGCCGTGGTGCACCACACAACATTTCCCTCTACATTTAATCTGGCTTTTAATTAACATATTTCTATAACACTACACCTAACATTTATATTTTACAGGAATATGTGTAACAGTGTTTTCAAATGGTTACAAAATAATTAAACATTTAACACTGACAATGCAACAATTTACAAAGTCCTTACCGAGAATATTTTCATAAACCTTTACCTAAGAATACATATTTGTATATCCTAATAGACGACAACTCAAAGAAATCAAAAGTATTTACTGTAGTTTCTGTTAGTATTTTTGATGGCCATAGTGAGTGATATCAGAGGGTTTGGAAAAGAGCACACTCACAGCAGGATGCAGAGTCTATAATTCTCCTTTTCACAAACACACTTTATCTCAACAGAACATCCTTTACAGAGAAATGCTTTCTGAATCTGAATCCGCCTTCTCTTTCCAGTCTGTGCCTGCTCCTAATCAGCAGAGAACATGAAGGTTCAGTGACCAATGGTTGCTGCTCTGAACACTTATCTTGTTGCCAGGGGAGGTGGCCCTGTTGCCTTGAGGATTCATTCAGGACCGGTCTTAACAAGTGGTGTGCTATCTGTCAGCACACAGGGCCAGCTCATCAGCGCTTCAGTGTGCACAGTGATGTGACTCTTAGATCATCGAGACATTTCTGGTTAGAGTCACCCAACTCAGGGACTGCACAGGTGAATTTTCAGTGCTTGTGAAAGGTGCCAGATAGGTGGTTACAGGTGAGCCATTAGTGTGCATGGATTTACAATGATTTAGCCAGTGGATTATCAATATAATGATATGGGCTAGATTTCCAAACTATTAAATCCAGTCTCTGTTTTCTTTGAAAGGAGAGAGACAATTGTTCATTTCATTTCAGGTCTTTTAAGCACTCTCAAAATATAGGTCACGGTGATCTACTTCTTCATGTTGCTGATAGCAATAATTTACAGCCGTGACCAGGATGCATGTCACTGACATGCTTATTTGATGTGCCCTCGCTAGACAACGACTGGCCTTCAATCCAGACTCTTCGTCAATGCTGCTGTCGTTCTGAATATCTCTCACCACTTCACTGCCCTCTTTACCTGCACTTCTTTTCACTAATATGTTTTGTATTTGAAAAACACGTTAAGTGAGAACATACCACGATATATGACAAAAACAAGTGCTCTTATTATAAACACCCACGTAATCGGGACCATGTGTACAGCACGCTGGAAACAATCCTGATCATATCAAGCTTAACTGATTCTTCACAATGCTCTGCAATGCTTTAGTTAAGCTTTTACTGTACTGCAGTGCATTTTGCTATTGTTTGTGCGCAGCATAGGGTTAAAGCGGTAGTTTTATTCACTACTGCAGATCTGGTTGCAATGTGTCAGGAATGGATAGTGATAGATTCAGTAGTTGCAGAGATAATATTCCCCCCTGTGTTGATAGTAGGATGATTGATGTTAATAAAGTTAGAACATTCTTTAAGTGATACTTTAGACAGATTCTGAAGATGCCTTCAGTCTGTCTCCAGCATAGTGGTGTAGTGTGGAGTAGGACTAACCAGTAATGAGGTCTCTATATACCTATATTAACTATAGGAGGTAACCATGTCTTTTCCCATAGCTGTTTGAAAAATGTGAGAATGAGGATTCTGTGGGTGGCAGTTTCCTCGCTTGTCTGTCTACAGTCTCTGCGTTCTTGCTGTGTTGCTATATTTTTGATGCATATTAGTGTAATGGGAAGTGACAGGAAAAGTTGTGATTTCAATTTTTCTTTATTACAATGATGTACGACACAGGGAATCCCAGTACTTGATGAAGGGTAATGTATATATCTTCCTGCCATCTGGAGCACAAACTAGTGTGTAATTCTCCAAATGGTATCCATGATATATAGTACAGGGATTAAGACCCCCTAGGGGTCACAAAAAGGTTTGATTGGGGGGAAGCAACCACATCACAAGCAAGCCCATATTTATATGTATTTTCTTTACCTACTCAGTCCATTGCATTGTTAAAACATTTTATAGGGGGTTGTGTTATACAAATAACACAAAATGTTACCGTAGATTTTTCCATTTCTATAATGTATTAATGATGGCTTGTGACAGGGCAGAGGCCCTGTACAAGCAAAATGTGTGTTTTGTGGCTGCCTTTGCACAGCCACATGTTAATTAAAAGTGGAATTATGTAACTGTTTAATTGTTTTACTAGATAATTGAAAAGTGTGGAATGTGGTGATTGATTTATTGATTGTCCAATCACCGCTGGCCACACCCTATATAAAAGCGAATGGAATGTATGTGTGTGGAGAGCGCATGGAGAGAGCAGGGCTGTGAGCGGGGCTGTGAGCGGGGCTGCGAGCAGGGCTGTGAGCGGGGCTGTGAGCAGGGCTGCGGCGGGGCTGCAGCGGGCTGCGAGCAGGGCTGTGAGCAGCAGGTTGTGCTTGCGGCCCTGCACCAGGATAGCTGTAGTTTTGGTGCTGTTTTGTTTATTTGTGTTACAGAGTTTATTTTGTTTAAGAGTTTTGTTTAAAACTTGTATTTGTTTTGTTTAATAAAAGTGTGCCAAGGCGCTTTAAACTGCAAGTTCTGGGTCTGGGATTGCTATTTCTGCCGCTGACCAGCCTTGACCGACCACCATTACACCACATGGCTCTATGCGGTATATATTCAATGCGTTTCCTAAGTTCCGTCATTATTTCGTCAGCCAACAAAATTGTTATCAAGAACAGTAGAACATATTTAAGCAAGGTAGAATGAGACCAAACAAAATACAATGTTACAATTCTTCCCACTACAGTGAGTTGTTTGAATTTTTATTGTGGTTGCTTTAAAGAAACTGAGTTTTAACTTTAAACAGAATATACTGTGAATTCAATTTAGCCTTGCTGTTCATCCATAAATTGCTGTAGCTAAATTGAATATTCCAACTGTAAATTGAATGTATTTCAAAAGTTTTATAGGTAAGCATATTAAACAACGTGAACGATAAAATTAAATAAAAGCTTTTGACTTCACACAAAATAAACAATTTCCTGCTGAGGCATTTCAACACATAAATAACTCTTTGGTAACCAGTGGTGTACCACAGGGATCAGTATTAGGTCCTCTGCTATTCCTAATCTACATTAATGATTTAGATTCTGGTATAGTAAGCAAACTTGTTAAATTTGCAGATGACACAAAAATAGGAGCAGTGGCAAACACTGTTGCAGCACCAAAGGTCATTCAAAATGATCTAGACAGCATTCAGAACTGGGCAGACACATGGCAAATGAAATTTAATAGAGAAAAGTGTAAAGTATTGCATGCAGGCAATAAAAATGTGCATTATAAATATCATATGGGAGATACTGAAATTGAAGAAGGGAACTATGAAAAAGACCTAGGAGTTTATGTTGACTCAGAAATGTCTTCATCTAGACAATGTGGGGAAGCTATAAAAAATGCCAACAAGATGCTCGGATATATTGTGAAAAGTGTTGACTTTAAATCAAGGGAAGTAATGTTAAAACTTTACAATGCATTAGTAAGACCTCACCTGGAATATTGTGTTCAGTTCTGGTCACCTCTTTACAAAAAGGATATTGCTGCTCTAGAAAGAGTGCAAAGAAGAGTCACCAGAATTATCCCAAAGAATTGAATCTGTTCAGTGTTGAACAAAGAAGACTATGCGGTGATCTAATTCAAGCATTCAAAATCCTAAAAGGTAAAGACAATGTCGACCCAGGGGACTTTTTTGACCTGAAAAAAGAAACAAGGACCAGGGGTCACAATGGAGATTAGATAAAGGGGCATTCAGAACAGAAAATAGGAGGCACTTTTTAAACAGAAAATTGTGAGGGTCTGGAACCAACTTCCCAGTAATGTTGTTGAAGCTGACACCCTGGTATCCTTCAAGAAGCTGCTTGATGAGATTCTGGGATCAATAAGCTACTAACAACTAAACGAGCAAGATGGGCCGAATGGCCTGCTCTCGTTTGTAAACTTTTTTATGTTCTTTTGTTCAAACAGGCTGCTGGATCAAGTCAATGACAGGGACATAGTTGAAAAATGTGTATTGTGTACTTGTTTCTTAACTCACATATACCTTTCTTGCAAACATGCACAACAAAAGCATAGCAGAAGCATGTTAAGTCATGGTAATTAAAAGTAAATGCATAGTGGAGCTGAAAAAGAACGATTAAATGAAAAATGCTCATACAAAATTACAATTAACATTTTTTATATGGGAATTACGCACAAACGACACACACACACACAACCATGCATTCAGTGAATTGCTGCTTAGGTTTTAATATGCTTCAATTTGAAGGTGAGGCCCTGTGAAAAGTGCACAGTATATTTCATCTGGCTCCAGATACTTCCTGTTCCATACCTCTACTGTGATTGATTGAAGAAGAAGTAGTTTATTATTTTGAGATAATCAGAGTGAAAGACTGTCCTGATTAATAAATGTCTGTGAAACAGTTCTAAATCTGGTTTCAAATAATATAGCTTCTCAAGATTGTTGTACTTGATGATAGTTGGCCCTATTCACAAAACTTTAAGAATGTTCATAAACATTCTCTTAGGTTAAACTGTTCTTTGAAAACTGAAGGAAAAAAACATGAAACATTTGAAAACGTTTAGTGAAATTGGGCTTTAAAAAAGAGACTGAAGTGAATTGACATCCCAGCCCATTAAATTGCTGGTTGTGAACCGCAAACCGTATGGTTGAAAAATGAACCTTTTACCATTCAACGTAAGAGCAAGTCCTGTAGTCCAGAGGGAAGTATGGGTCTTATGCTGATGTTACTATTATTATCTCAGCCTCTAGAAGGAGATTTATTGCAAAGCATTCCTTAAAGTTTTGTGAATAGGACCTAATCATTATTTATTTACTTGAAATGTATAGTTTTCTTTATTGTTGTTTCAAAGATTTATACTGCATACATCCTATGACAATTTACTCAACTCTCACTATTTAAACGTAAAATGTCTTCCCCCTACTATATTTGTACAAATATATACTGGTCAGAACTAGGACAGAAGCTTCAGGTCTGTATTGAAGTCTCATGCATTTTTTTAGAAGGCTGTCATTTGGAATTGTCAGTTCCATGGTGCATAACTTTGCATCATTCTATTCACTTTTGATGCCTAATTGAATTTCTTTGGCAGATCATTCCCTGAGTCAGACAAAAGGCTTATACATCTCGAATAACAAAAAGTTACTCATGAAGGAGGCGATATTAAAATTAATTGGCTATTGTGTACCAGAAAGTCTAAATTGTACCCACTGGTGGCCCAATTGCCCAGCATTGATTTTAACAAATCCATCTATACAATACAGAGAGACGATCCTGCTGGGCTGTAGCTACTTGACTCTTAACTCACATTTTATAGAGATTTTCTTTGCTTTATTTAAAAGAAAATGATTCACAGCAGACCATTTACTGATGAGTAAATAAAGCAAAGAACTAACCAGTAGTGTCTATCTGTGACTGTTGGCCTATCTAATGTAATATGGCCTATCAGTTGCATCAAAGCTTGGAACTATTTCTGCTAAAGATCGCTCTGTCCAGTACAAGAAGGGGACAGAAGAATGGGATATTTTTATTTTCATTTATGGTTTCTATTTTGTTTGATAATTCACTGATGATGAAAACAGAATGTCTTTTAAAAGGTGGACATAAAAAAGCTACATATTCTGCAATTTAGCATGTAAAGCTAGTAACCATTTGAGTAACTAAATGGATCTTGGGTCAGTCTCTGATCATTGAGACTAATTATGATTACTAGTGATATAGTGCTCTCCACGTTACATTACAAATCCCATTTACTTATTTTTTGGTTCACTAAGCCTCCTATAATTACCGAGGCCAGTTTGTTGACACAGAGGATGTTCATGTTGCATCTGAAATTCAATTTATGTAAATAGAACGGAATTGCATTTGTGAAGTGTTCATGCTCTCTAACCATGAAGAATATTTACAAACTTGACCAAGAAAGGAATTCAGCATTTTATTTCAAAGTCCTTTTCAGTGTATCGTGTGCCAATTGACTGAAAGGTGCTTATGAATGAACAAAGCTGTGGATCTGTGCTAGGTTTTTGTTTGTTAGATTCTGCACCATGATTGCCTTTTACCTCTCAGGCAAAGCAAAATCTGGTCTTCACTAGTAGAAATCAGCTGGATAACCAATTTCAAATGAGGCTGACAGTTTCCAACTATTGACGTCACCAGCAAACCAGCCGTTGCTGGTATTTACGACAGGGATCAAGCAGGTTATAAAGACAACTACTTCAAGAGACAGTGGGTTCTCATTATTAGGGCTGTGGCTTCAAAAGCCCCAGTGACTCACAGTGTGACCCCTGCTCCTCCAGCGTCTGCCAACCAGCTGTAACACTGTGGAACAACAGCCAAACCCCAGTGAGTTGTGTCGTCTCAGTGAGGCTAAGCTGAGTGGAACAATTTCCAAACAAAAAGCACACAAAAACTAGCAAACGAAGAAGTCAAGAGGCAGTTATGGCCTGGAAACTGAAGAGAAAACTATTTTCATAGTATGCTCTATACTAGTTTCACCAACATGCTGTAGCTAACTGTAAAACAATGAATATCACAATGAACTTAGTAAGTACGTGGCCTCAAGATTCCTGCTCAAGAGGTCTTAAAAAGGGATGTGTGGGGACTGGGGGGGGAGGGGCGACTCTTGTTTTTTAAACTTAAATGTATTATTGTCAAAAAATGAACACACGTTAAATATGACACAATAACAAAAACTTGAATTGTGCATTTGTATATCTTCTGCCATGACATTACGCAGGCCACATCATCATCATAGCACCTGCACTGTGTCTTGCCAAAGCTGTTTACTGTAAGTGGTCTCCTTGAAAATGAAAGTCATAAAAATGAATCATATTCCTATCTAACTGTGTATTTGGACAAGTACATTGAGAAAGATTGCCCAAATCGGGCCCTGTGATTTACTTTTTAATTATATCACAGCTATCCTTCTAGCGGTATTTTAAAAACAGCAGCTTACAAAAACTATGATAACTGTGTGTAATTATTAATGGCTAACATAAAATGCCAAAACCCATCACTAATCTTTCTCACAGTGTGTTGTTGTCTGTTTTGTTGTTTGGTTTTATTTTAAAGTTGCTATAAGGATAGGGGTGCCAGAATTTAAATTTAACCCTAGGGTTAGTTTACTTGCGTGACAATGACTTAGCTAGTAATGTACAAAGTGTGATTGACGGACTAACTCCCCAGGGCCTCCATAACCAATCAGCAATTCAAGACCCTTGTTCTTGCCTGTCTCTTCACCACACTGCCCCCTCTTACCTTCACTCCCTCATGTCTCCCTACACCTCCTTTTCCCCTCTGCTCCTCCTCTAAAGGCCGGTAATGCCTTCCCTCCACTCTCCATCCTCCCGTGCCCACTCCTTCTCTTCCATAGCCCCTCTGTGGGGGAACTAGCTACTGGAGAACTTCAGGACTGCTCCGTCTCTCACTGCCTTCCGCCGTCTCCTCAAGACCCACCAGTTCAGACTGTTGTAGATCTGTCGATCTACACCTCCTACTATGCACTGGACTTGCCAGACCTAAGCACCACATTCTGGACCCTCAGCTAATGCACTAGCCTTGTACTATTGCACTACTAACATGTAATTGTAGATATAACTTGTTGTAATCCTAACTTGTTGTATCCTAGTTCATATTGTATTTTAGTAGTACCATTGCACTTACTGTAAACTACACTGTATTTAAATATTAAGCTTGCATTGTAACCCTGTACTGTCCTGTAACACCTGTAAGTCACCTTGGTTAAAGCCATCTGCCAAATATAGAACTAAAAATAAATACATGTAAAAACAGGTTTCATGAATTTCCTCTCTAGGAGTGAACACTTTGAAACATGGTTCTATGCTCAATTCCACACTTCTGCAAATGGTTATCAAACATGATGGTGTGCAGTTTTCTTAGTATTAATCATTAGATTCAGTTTGGTAACACTAGAGCACAATTTTCCATTCCCCTGCAGATGATTGTAACATGCAGTGCCCAAAAACTACTACTAGTCATGGGTGCAACTTCAACTGGCAAAGCCATTTTGGAGTTCTGGTTATGAGTTATTTATAAATCTGTTTCAGAAATGTGTTTTCATTCATGCTTGAAAACACGCCAAAATGACAGCCTTCTCTGTGGATCCAGCTTTCCAGGCCCTGCTCCTAAGCTCTTTTCCTCCTTATCCTGTGTCAATACAAAGGCCAATGCAGCACTTACTATGGATACCCAGCCAAGACTGCCAAGTCATCATGTGAAAAGTTCTTCGTATTTATTGAGAAGATTATTATCCTCTGCAAGGGATGAAACCACTGGAGATGGATAGAGTGGAGGCGGTCATACATATGCGTCTCACTGTTGTACATCTGTCCGTATCTCACATTTACATTTCTACATGTATCTTGAGTTACACTCTAATTCTGATGAAACTTGGTTTACGCATTCTTTAGTTACACAATCAGAGAACATAAGAAGGTGCATGTAAAACCTGTTCATAGATACTATTCTGTACATACTGCCATGGTCATCAACTATTCACATCATGCTGATAGCTCTAATTTTGATTTTCCAGCAGTGGCAGGGGATGTGTGATACTGGCTGTGACAGAGACAGAATGATTCTTGGTGATAAATCTCCCTCCTGACCTGTGAGGGCGCTGTGTAAAGGGAACAGAGTGCCCTGGACTGGATGGCCAGACAATTCATTACAGGGTTAAGTGGAAGTTGGCCAACTAGAAAGGGGGCAGAGCTACAGTACACCAAGTCATTGACCTGGTAGGGAAGCGATGTGGCAGCTGTGGATTGGAGGAGCTGTTGCAATCGTTTACCAAGGGGGCGTGATTGATGGTATATAAGGGGATGTAGCGAGGTGAGCTGTTCCTTTGTTATGGTTAATGTTAAATCAGAAGGAGAACCGTATTGTTATCGTGAGGGTTTTGTTTGTTTGTCGTGTTTATATATATACTTGTTTGTTGTTGACGGCTAACGCGATCTGAAGCTGTAGCTACAGGCCAGTACAAAACCCGGACAACACTGCACTTGTTTCACGATTAATTGTATTTCCACTACGAGTGCTACAGCACTCACTTTGGACTTGTGACCGTGTTTGTGTATTGTGTGTGTATTAAATACTGTGTTTATTGTTTCGGGACTGAACCCCGTGGTTTTACTGAGTAATACGCATTGTTGTGTATTGCCAGTTAACACTATTATTTACTGTTGTCAAGTGACTTTGGATTACGAATAAACCATCATTTCACCAGTAACATTGTTGTTGTCATTCTCTTGAGCACTGCATCACCTCTACACCTGCGATCAAGCACCCACTTTGCCACACTGGCATACGTGTTTAAGAGTGACATAGTTTGGTATGTTTCATTACACTTCATTCCCTGGAGTGTCAGGGATGAGATTAATGCCCAGCTGCTCATTAAAAAACTGAACCTAAATAGCTTGAGCTGCACTCAGGTGCTCCAGTTAGATGGATGTTCTTGATCTTGCTCCTTGTGACATAACAACGAGGGCATGCGATTATGTACTATACTATTTGTCCAGTTTAAACCAAAAAAACTTGTATTTAACAAAAGCTTGCAAATCAAGCCTTGTTCAATTAGAGCATTTGTGAGGAGGCTGTGCAGAAGTCATTTCTGCTGTTCTCAATTGGGCTTCACTGTAGTGAAAGAGGCTGATCTATAAACATCAGCATGGCGCCATGTCTAACCGTAGCAAGACTCTCTTTAATGTAAATGAACAGATGCAGTCTGTCATGGATTACTGATTAATTGATCCATGAAATGGTCAGGTTGCTTGGCTAGGTACACCAGTAATAACATTGACAGAATGTTGTTAGTTCGGATTAAAAGACGGAACACAGAGTAAACCGCTCCTTACGGCTCCTATAGCAGGGAACTTGATACAGAGAAGACATTCAAACGTTACAGTATTTAAACCAGACCCACCCACAAGACCTCCCTCCAGTGCCCGGTAAAGTGACCTGCAATCCTGCTAGCTAGATATACACTCCTGGGCCCAGAATGCACGTTTAACACTTTTATTAACGTATTACTTAACACATTGGACCCATTACCATCATGCATTTCTAGCTATATTACATGCATCTATTGGTGCATTGATGTCAATAGGAGTGCCAAGTGCTGCCACCTGTTGGCAGGTCCCTGGATTGTCACATGATTATTAAAATATTGATGAAAAAGAATAAGAATAAGAATGATAGTTGATTTGGAGTTAATTTAATTTAATTCAAGAGTTTTTAGAGACATCATTAACTGCAAGACTAAAGGTCATATGGCTTGTATATTAATTCTATAAACCTGATACAAACAGGATATCATTATTCTGCCTTGTGCAACAGCCAACCGAACACAGGTTTTAACATCAGAGTGAATATATTGATATCTTTTGATGTAACAGAGTCGGGAGAGTGAACACTTAGTAATGCAGTCTCGTATATTGACATGATAAATTAGCACTTTACAGAACATTTCATGAAGCAGTTTAAATAGAAAATCAGGTGACATTATTATTATTATTATTATTATTATTATTATTATTATTATTATTATTATTACAGTATCCATTGATGTGTTGTGGCCCAACATTTCTACTTGATTAAAGTAACCTCATTTAACTTTCCTTATCCTTTTGTTTACATAATATTGTTCGTCAGTCTTGGTGTTCCCTTCCTTCAGGCCTATCTGCAGTAGCCTTTTCCAGCTCCTTGTGCTATCCCTGCTGCTCTGGCTGTGCTTTCCCTGGGGCAGTGTAGCAGCACATGCTCTATTGGTAATCTTGTCCATGTCCTTGTTATCCTGTCTGTCTCTTTTTTTACATTTTTTTAAATCCAAACTGAAATGAAAGGCTCACCTTTTTTTGGTGGTCTGGATAATGACAGTGACAATAGCACCCTATCCAAATACCAACAGCATGCTTTACAGCCCCCCCATGAACAGCAGCATCAGTGTTTAGACAGCCACACTGCATAAATCTGTTTAAATTAATAGAAACTGGCAGTGTCAATCATTTTAACTGAAATCATTTCAGCAGCCTATTATGCAATGTTGAGCTGTCATAATAAAACACCCCCTGTTTACATGATTATGGTCTAGACTGCTCTGCACAAGAAATATATGCCCCCTCAACCAGGTGTTGACATGACCGAAAGCCTTTATGAAAGAAGCTCAGCAGATTCTTGCCACGTTCACACCCACTGCAAGGGCAAACAATTACAAAGCGATTACACTTTCAATTACAGCCATAAAACTTTCAAACAAGCATTTTGCTCTGAAATATTACTTTCTGTCAAGAGATGAAAAATGAACCCACACTCCCGAGCTACTGAAACAATTCTGCTGCACCATATGCTTGTAAACAGGATATCTGACTCAGGTTTGTAGTCATAAGGCATCATAATGATTTCAAGCCAGGATTTTCCACGTTGCACCATCCTGCGCAATTGTGTTATGAAAAACATTTGGTCGTGCATGCATGGTCCAGATGGGAAGAGGGAAACACGGACGAGGGGATCGGCAGCAGGGGGCTGCCAGCTATCAGTGTGTTAACAGTGTGACACATTGAAAAATTAGTTTATGTAAAAACAAAAAATGAGGAAAAGCCCTTTGGAACTTTTTGAATCATAGCAGTCACTCTGTGAGTTTCTTCTCAAGTTCCTTTTAAAAGAGCTCCAGTGTCAGCACATTGAGTGCAGACTGGCTCCCAGCACTGCCATACTAATTTGCTGCACATCTTTTGGGGATGAATAATAAAGCATTCCTGTTTAGAATTTAAATGTAGAACCTTAACCTTAAGTTCTAAGGTCTGACAGTCAATGTGCCACTTACTGTCATCATCAATTTCAGAAACTTCCACTAGAGGATAAGGGCTGAATTTTTAAATTAAGAGAAGGGGTAGATTGTAAGCTTAGTAAGAAAATGAGGAAGCTGTTTAAAGTCTGAACCAGCCTTGTTCTCAGTGGATTTCTGGTATAGTATTCATGAGAATGTACTGTACTGCATACGTTAAAAATACCTATTGTCGTATATATATCACATATTTTATGAAATCTTACAAGTGTCCTCTTTTATACACACATTTAAGGGTTGTTTCATAGTGAATATATATTCAAATATAGGTATATATACTGTATTTGCAACATACTGTATATTAAATATACATGGGCAATACAATTCTAAACCTCATCTTGCATATGGCTGTCCTGCTTGTGGATCATAACTGCAAGAGGGAGAAGCAGCTTTTCTATAATTCATATAAAACTGTACTGTATATTGTAGGTGTTTCTATTATTATTATTATTATTAACATTTCTAGACAGTTTATGGCTGGTCTATAAAAATCTTATACCAACTACCGGTAATTAATCAAAGTGAAAAAAACACCTTCAGGATTCTGAATGGGACACACAATGAGACATGTAGCTCTACCCTATGCACTAAAAATCCCTCAATTGAGATCTAATATGGGCCAGCGTGCCTTTGTATATCAAGCATCTCATCTTTGGAATTCATTGCCTTTGAACATAAAAACAGCCTCTTTACAATGCCTTTTTAAATCACTCATAAATATGGATTTGAAATCTGACAAGAGCTGCAAATCCTGTAAATACTGACTAGGATCAGGAGCATGTACATTGGAATTGTTGTATTTTATTTTTTTCCTTTTATTTTGTATTACTGTTTTTATGATTGTTTTAAGTGTTTTTGTCCTGTTTGAATGATTTGTCTCTTTTCACCATTGATTTTATAAAGTTATTCCTTGCTGCCTTCTCTTTCCAGGATCCCCTTGAAAATGATATATATTTCTATGTTAGCATTATAAATCCCTGAGAGATTCAGTATGGTAAAGCATATTTTAAAAAAATGCAGAAACCATGGTAAAAAAAAAAGGTCAATACACAGGGGTAGGTTTACTAAAGTGTTGCATCTGTCGCAATAGTTGCAAACCAGTTTCAAACAAGACGGAAGTCTTGGCTGAAATGTACTAGTCAAGCGCAATTCTAGTTGCGACTTTTTAGGGAATGCTTTGCGGCAGCAGTTTCTGTTTGTGATTGACCTTGGTTTACAAAAAAAGAAACCAGAGGAGTACAACAAAGTGATACTTTGTATGGGTGGCTTTCATATTGCACTAAACTTTACGGATGCCATTGGATACTTGATGAGTACAACTGGAATTAAAGACATACTTGTGGAAGGTGATGTTTGTTTACCTGGAAAAGCAAATAAGATCATGGAAGGCAGAGATTACTATGCCATGCTGAGGGCACATAGCTTGGTTCATAGTTTTATATTTTCATTACATTGGGAATCCTTTGAGAAGTGGTTGGCAAGTGAAGCAGACAAAGACCTTCAATGTTTGTCATTACTTTCTCAGAGCATCCTTCAGCTCACAGAGGCCATATCAGAAAAGAATGTAGGGAAGGCATCAAAGGCATGCTCAAGTGCATCAGAGCCTCTGAAGAAAATACAGACTCTTATGGGTGAGTTTGATGAATTGTGTTGCACATCTCCAACAGCAAAACTCTGGTTCATGTGCATAGACATGATAATGATGCTGAAACGGTACATTCATGCTGAACGAGCTGGCCTTTGTGAGGAACACCCAGCTGAAGTTGAGAAAATGCTTCCATACCTGGTTGCAGTTCGGCATTACAAGTATGATTCCTGTATTCCCTGTTACCTGGCTGCCATGAGAGAACTGTCTTCAGTGGCCCCTGATGTTTCCTGTGCTTTCAGAGATGGACACTTCACTGTGCGACAAACATCTGGAAAGTTCAATGGAGTCTGGTCCGATATGGCCCTTGAGAAGACATACAACCGCGATGCCAAGACCCAACTCTTCCATGGTGAAAGCCTGCAGCCTGCTGCTATGGACAACTACTTGCAAGCCTTACCAGTACTGACAGCAGTCTCTCAACTGTTTCACAATTTTGGATGCTTTTCATTTTCTTAAGTATGTTATTTCTGAATGCATACAACTAAAATAGTATCAATTTAGTTTTAAAAAAAAGTAATTTAGTAAACATTAAGCACTCCAGTTTGGAATATCAGAAAAAAAAGAAAACACAGGAAAATGTCAAAAATTTAAACATTTAAAATACATTGAGCACTATAAATTTATGTGTGTGCGATTGTATTGGAATTTTTTTTTTAAACCTGACACCTGCTAATGTCGGACAAACATATCCGATTTAGCGAGTAGCTACTGTATGATTAAGAAGAGCCTTTTGATAGAAACACTTTTTTATTTGGGGGTGAAGGTGGCTGCCCCACTATAGAATTTGATGGGATTAAACTGCCTTTTATATATAAATAAGTAAAATGAAGACGGAACAGAATGCATTGTACAGATGACGTTTACATTTAACAAAAACAATGTTATTTTTGTGATTCTTGCGCCCTTGCATGTATAGACGTTATCCTTCAGGCACCCTCTGCTGCAGCAAACCACAACTCAGCTCCCGCTATTTATTTGAACAATGTCGCACGACTCTCGCAATTGAGATCTTGCTAGAGGCAACACATATTTAAATTAGTATATTACGGGTCTTTTCATTAACATATTTTCTGTTTGTACATACGACAAAATGTTTACTTTGCTAAGTGTCACAACGAAAATGCAAAATGGGTTATGTTTGCGCTGCGAATGGCCCATCTTAGAACACCTACCCCAGAGTATAAAATGACAATTGTTTTCAAGAAGTATTGAGACTTTAATTAACTAATAACACCTACAGAAGGGTGTGTCTGATTCATGTAATAGAACTTAGGGCATTTTCTTTTTAGCACTTATTAGCACACAAATAAATCAATAATATAACAATGCGTGGAGTTGACATTTTGGATCCTCGTCCATATGCTTCAATTACTAACTGAATGACGAGGTTCTCAAAATTCCCCTCAAGATGTATAGTACATTGAATAGCTTTTACATTATTTATATGTCTTCTATTTTATTGGCTGCATTCAAGACAGTTTTTCCTCCAACACTTGCATTAAGTCTTTTAGAAAACCCTCCTAAAAAGAATCACCAACCTTAATATTCCAAAAGCATGCTTCTGTATCACTGCACCACTACTATGCCTATGCAGATAGCTTCTAAATTTACAAGCTCTCATTCATTTTCAGAGATCCTAAAGAACATCTATCGTCTTGCTTCAGGAAATACATGTTTTTTTAAATTAAAGTTTGAATTGATCGTGAATGGCAAAGTGCTGATCCCCAGGCTCTGAGAGGTAATCTCTCTCGGGACAAACCTTGACTGAAGGCACAGCCTCACCGACTGGGAATGTGCAGTGCCAGTCAATACTCTGAGCTGAATTAAGAAGTTCTTCAGTACTATTCTATATTCAAGGACACAAAGATACTGAATCAACCAGGGGAATACGTTTAGTTGAAAAATAGGGTGGAAAAAAATCCTACCACAGTCATTTGTCATTCCGATAACATGGATAACAGTTTCCGGTACCATTGCATTGGTGAAGTGGTTTGCTCTTTTGAAACATCCTCTATTCAGGGCTGTCAAAATTGATTAATCAGCTAGAAGCTTTTATTCAGCAAAAACTTTCAGATCAGGGATCCCCGAGTGGCTTATCTGGTAAAAGCACAGCTGCTTGGTATGCAGGGTGAGTCAAACAGTCCGGGTTCATGCCCTGGATGTGCGGAGTTGACGGGTTTAAATAAAGATTGGTTAATATTGAATGTAAGGTAATTGAGTGTTAACTGGAAAATGGCCACATGTATATAAAGGAAACTGTCCTTTGGGGAGAAGCATCACCATGAGAACCTTTAGTGAAGGCTACTGCCCAGCCTGAGGGTAAATATTGTTTTGTTCCTGTATTTGTTTGAACTGCTCATTTTGGCTCCTCTGCCTTGTTTCTTTGTTTTCTTTTTGTTAGTTTCATTAATAAAAGTGCGCATCTGCTCTTTAAAACTACAGCTTTCTGTCTCTGGGTCTCCTTCCTGCCGATAAACAGCCTTGAGTGTGATGCTATCCTGTCACAGGGAGAAAATAACTGAGCAAACTACATTTTAAATAAATAAATAAAGATTGAGAAAAGAAGGCAGGCTCACACAGGTATTTCAGGTTCTCGAATGCAGCGGTTTATTTGACTCTACTCTTGTCAGGTAAAGTGTGCTGCTTTACCAGTCAGCGGTACAACTACAGCTGAGCAGCACAGTGCTAATCAGACTGTGACAAAATAATCAAAGAAAAGAAAAGAAAAGAAAGTCCAAAGCACACTGTTTTGGTGTGTGCTACAGCCAACTAAGTGCAGTCTCTGATTTCTTCCTTGGTTCTCTTTAATCCCACTTCTCTCTGGCTCTCCTTGGCTGTTTCTCCCTAATCTTTCTATCTGTTCTACTAGATTTTAGTAATGAGCAGTAGTTCTTAGGCTGTCTCTGAAGCTTTTAACTCTTCTCCTTCTCCTACAGTAGCTCCCTCTGAGGAAGTATAAAGTCAGCTCTTTTTCACAAAATACATTACAAGTGGAAAAGTAAAAGAGAATGTAAAGTGATTGTAGCTAATGAAATATCATATGTAATTGCATAACACCATGCATATCAGTTCACTATATAGGTTTCAAACGTGCAGAAAAAAACACATGTTTTAGCAAATAGTGGTATTCTTTTCACCCTTTCCTGCAAGTAACCAACCAGTTACTGACAATGCTTTACAGCCAGTAAAATGCTTTGACCTCAAAGACACTGCAGAGGTGAAATGACCAAGGAACAGCATACTTCCTGGAAGTCAAAGCAAGCAAACCATATCTTTTCTACCATATATCATGTTTCAAAAGTAAAAATACAGTACTTGTTTGGTATTACATGTACAGTACTGTGCAAAAGTTTTAGGCAGGTGTGAAAAAATGCTGTAAAGTAAGAATGCTTTCAAAAATAGACATGTTAATAGATTATATTTATCAATTAACTAAATGCAAAGTGAGTGAACAGAAGAAAAATCTAAATCAAATCCATATTTGGTGTGACCACCCTTTGCCTTCAAAACAGCATCAATTCTTCTAGGTACACTTGCACAAAGTCAGGGATTTTGTAGGCATATAGTCAGGTGTATGATTAAACAATTATACCAAACAGGTGCTAATTATCATCAATTCAATTTGTAGGTTGAAACACAATCATTAACTGAAACAGAAACAGCTGTGTAGGAGGAATAAAACTGGGTGAGGAACAGCCAAACTCAGCTAACAAGGTGAGGTTGCTGAAGACAGTTTTCTGTCAAAAGTCATACACCATGGCAAGACTGAGCACAGCAACAAGACACAAGGTAGTTATACTGCATCAGCAAGGTCTCTCCCAGGCAGAAATTTCAAGGCAGACAGGGGGTTTCCAGATGTGCTGTCAAGCTCTTTTGAAGAAGCACAAAGAAACGGGCAACGTTGAGGACCGTGAGCGCAGTGGTCGGCCAAGGAAACTTACTGCAGCAGATGAAAGACACATCATGCTTACTTCCCTTCGCAATCGGAAGATGTCCAGCAGTGCCATCAGCTCAGAACTGGCAGAAAACAGTGGGACCCTGGTATACCCATCTACTGTCCGAGAGTCTGGTCAAGTGGGCTTCATGGAAGACTGCGGCCAAAAGCCATACCTCCAACGTGGAAACAAGGCCAAGCGACTCAACTATGCACGAAAACACAGGAACTGGGGTGCAGAAAATGGCAGCAGGTGCTCTGGACTGATGAGTCAAAATTTGAAATATTTGGCTGTAGCAGAAGGCAGTTTGTTCGCCGAAGGGCTGGAGGCGTACACGAATGAGTGTCTGCAGGCAACAGTGAAGCATGGTGGAGGTTCCTTGCAAGTTTGGGGCTGCATTTCTGCAAATGGAGTTGGGGATTTGGTCAGAATTAATGGTCTCCTCAATGCTGAGAAGTACAGGCAGATACTTATCCATCATGCAATACCATCAGGGCGGCATCTGATTGGCCCCAAATTTATTCTGCTGCATGACAGCGACCCCAAACATACAGCGAAAGTCATTAAGAACTATCTTCAGCGTAAGAAGAACAAGGAGTCCTGGAAGTGATGGTATGGCCCCACAGAGCCCTGATCTCAGCATCATCGAGTCTGTCTGGGATTACATGAAGAGAGAGAAGCAACTGAGGCTGCCTAAATCCACAGAAGAACTGTGGTTAGTTCTCCAAGATGTTTGGGCCAACCTACCTGAGAGTTCAAAAACTGTGTGCAAGTGTACCTAGAAGAATTGATGCTTGATGCTGTTTTGAAGGCAAAGGGTGGTCACACCAAATATGGATTTGATTTAGATTTTTCTTCTGTTCACTCACTTTGCATTTAGTTAATTGATAAATATAATCTATTAACATGTCTATTTTTGAAAGCATTCTTACTTTACAGCATTTTTTCACACCTGCCTAAAACTTTTGCACAGTACTGTATATCTTTCAAAACTGCATATTTGAGACCTATATAGTGAATGCATGTAACAGTTAAGATTTATGAAATTATTTTGTTCGCTAAAAGCCCTGCCATTTAGCCTTTATTCATAAAGAAATTGGAACTGAAAACAACATCTCACCATTAAAAGCACACAGAAACAAATCGCAAGGCACCCCTGTAATTAATCTTATTATTTTATAGCTCATATGTATCTCTCATCAGCAGAGTGCTCCAAATGTCATGGAATGGACTTTGGTAGAAAACGGACAGGTCCAGGTTTTGCTGGAATCAGTTTGAAATGTAACTTTCTTTGCCAACTCTCTCTCTCTCTCTCTCTCTCTCTCTCTCTCTCTCTCTCTCTCTCTCTCTCTATATATATATATATATGTACAGTATTTAGTTTCAGGTGGGGTTCAATGTCATTTGTTTTTGGTTTGCAAGAGGTGACATTATTAATGTACTGAGAATGGCATCAATCCTTGATGCATTAGATATTGTATAAAAGGTCTTGTCCAGCCAGTGGACAATGAAGACCTCAATATTGGGTTAATGTGGTGGCACACTAATACAGTCAGATTTTAAGATCTCTGCACACAGTCAGGGAAGCTGCAAGTTCACATGTCAGTTTGTCTCAGTTCACCCCAGTAAAGCAGCTAGTTGTCAGCTCTCCTTACAACTGTGGGCATGAAAGGGTGGTGGACTGCTTGCCAGGAGTGGGGCATACTAAAGCCAGCCTTGCTGGTCCTGGGGAATCAGTCCACATTTCATAGGAGTCACATGGCCCTTAGGCCAAACACATTTCCATGGAAACAGAAAGGGGCCTATAGAAGTAGAATTGACAGAAATATATGGTTCTATTCACTGAGCTTCAAGAAAAGTGACATGGCAATGTTTCAACATGGTGATTGGCTTATACAGTGTGGACACAAGGCAAAGATAGCAATGATCCCTGCTCTTCTCTAACATTATCCTTAATTCCTGTGGGATTTCCTTATATTAAAATATAAGCAGGTAAGGGCAGTTCAGTAATCTGTAGTGTAGTATTCATGACAGGACAGGCTAACAAGTTGTACTGCTTTCCCTAGAAAATGGAGAACATTCCGGGTACCATTCTACATGTCTTGCTTATTAAAATATTTAGCATATTTTTAAAGAGGATATGGTTATCTATTAAGGGCTACCAAGATATTAAGCAAAGGGTTTGAATGAGGAACAATGGACAATACAATCTCCGCCCCTAGTCTTGCTGTAAATCATTTGTTCTTGCCATAATTTGTGCCAGTACTGCAGTTTTACAATACATATGTTTTACCTATATTTCACATATATGAAACATGTATAAATATGTATCTATCTATTTACATCTATCTATCTACTGAAAATCCTTTCCATATGGGCACCACATTTCATTGTACTGCCATGCATATATTTTGTTGTCCTACTTTTAATGGAAGCAGTCAGAACTGAACTTGTTATTGATATAGAGAGGTAATACATTGAATTGAAATGAAAAACTCTATTCTCTTACTAAATTTTTTTTTTTTTTTTTACATTCCAGTCATTAACAGTTCAGTTTATTGAGTCTGTCATCTGAGCTGGGTTTCTGGCATGCATGCTTGTGTGTAAATGAGAGGGATTCTCTGCTTCATTTATAAATATAGTGATTGGAAGGGATGGCCTACAGGCAAGTCGTGCCAGAAGCCATTTGTGCTTCAGTATATTGTTTTTTAAACACTGCAAATGTTACGGTCACTATTGTAGGACACATTTATGAAGCATTAGCATAGCAATTAACTGCTGATCTGTTTTAATGATGTGTTAATGTGTTATGATTATTGCCATCTGCCATCACAGCATAAATCTGATTTAAAGAGGACTTGATCTGGGTATTAAATATCAGTTACCTTAACTAATGTCTTTGTAACTGGACAGGGACAAACATCTTAACCAGGTTCATAGAGCTTTTACCCTCATCTCATCTCACCAACAGGTGACAGAATTCATTACGTTACATATTCCTGTGGTTGTCTTGATTCACTTTGTATATCATTTTCTGTTTCAGTCATCACTAGCTTAGACAATGGAAGTACTACTGTGGCCTCAGAAGAGCTCTCAAAGACTAGCTTTACACCAGAGTTTAAGCATTAACATGTCCTACTGCACCACTCTACAGTGCATTTATTCTACGTGGTATTTTTTTACTGATAGATGGTGTACCTCCACTGGGGGAGAGTATTGCAGGGTTACAGTTTAATGATTACACGCATTTGCCATTGTACTTCGATATTAGTCATGATTGAAAGCTCTTGAAACTTTTAAAAAGTCACCTGAATGAAACATTATATACAAAGTGAATCTAAAGAAAAAGAATCATTTAGCTATAGTGATATAACCCGTTTCTCTATTCACTGTGTGGACTGCTTGTTCTGGCTTATGAAAAGAAGCACACTTTGTGACAAACTCTCTCTATACTTCGATATGAAATAATATACTGCATAATTAAAACATTTCCAAACCAAGGTTCTCCCTGAAATTCCCTAACTGTTTCAATAATGAAGAGATCTGACCGCAGGATTCACACCTTTGGGAATGATCCCTGATTCTTTCAAAAGCTAGAATATGAACCCAGTGAATTATAATGGAATGCAGCAGGTAGTTAAGTCTTCTAGATATTTTCTTCACTTCAGTAACTTATAGTACAGTTAAAATTCTACCCATTAAATGCATTAGATGTATGTCATTCTGTTAAACTGACTGAAAGGTTTATTAATGCATTTCTGATTTGTTTGTTACAAGATTATTTAATACCATGTTAGGTCTCAGGTTCAGCTACTTACTGTTCAACAATTATCATTGACTCAGTGGCTTAATGCCATGACAGACCATGCTACAGTAGAAAGACTTACCGCTTCACTTCAAAATCCTACTGAAATATTTGATGAAATATGGAACCTTTCTTAGCGCACTTGAGGGATAGGTGAGCGATTGCTATTTCAATTCCTTTTATCATTCTGGTTTGAATATCAATATCTCTCTAATTAAGCATATGTCTTAGTTATTATAGTCAAGCTTATATGACCTCATTATCAAACTCAATATATACCTAATATGCAATGTTGAATATTTGGACAATACATTTTACCTTTATTGTGATTCATCCTGTTTGTTGTTTGTTGTTTTTTGTTTGTGTGTGTTGTTACCTTTCCTTCCCTCTTCTTGTAACAATGTACAGTAGTGTTTCTTGTTTAGGATCTCATGTAATGGAAATAATGCTTCCGTTTCTACCAAGGTGTGGCCTCCGGTGACAGAGTTGCTTGTCAAGAGGATCTCATACATGTTCAACAGAGGCTTCAGATCCAGTCTCTGTGAAGCTGTACTCCATTCTATGCCTTCTATCGCACTGCCAGAGTCCTGCGATCCACTAAGATGTTAGCGACAGAGATCCCAGATTATGAAACCATTTGAAAGCCAGCCTTCCATTTTCTATGAAGCTGTGCCACTTATAAGCAATGAAATGTGGAAAGAGGGTACTGCATTACAGTACTTGGATTACAGTAACCAGCATCTGATCCTGTGTTCAAAAGTCCTGCAATGACAACCAGCATGTCAATGACAATCCATCTGAAGGGCTCCTGCTTTCACATAAGTGACAGTGAAGTGTTTTAAATAGACCTGCATGGCAGAAATGCTCAGTTATACTGCAAAACCTCAAATACTCAAATAGGCTGTTTCTTGGGAACATGCTTTCTGCTGATTCATTGATATTTATATCATGAGCAACACAATCTAGTCTTGTTAATACTATCAAAGTATATATATATATATATATATATATATATATATATATATATATATATATATATATATATATATATATATATATATATACAGTACTGTGCAAAAGTTTTAGGCAGGTGTGAAAAATGCTGTAAAGTAAGAATGCTTTCAAAAATAGACATGTTAATAGATTATATTTATCAATTAACTAAATGCAAAGTGAGTGAACAGAAGAAAAATCTAAATCAAATCCATATTTGGTGTGACCACCCTTTGCCTTCAAAGCAGCATCAATTCTTCTAGGTACACTTGCACAAAGTCAGGGATTTTGTAGGCATATAGTCAGGTGTATGATTAAACAATTATACCAAACAGGTGCTAATGATCATCAATTCAATATGTAGGATGAAACACAATCATTAACTGAATCAGAAACAGCTGTGTAGGAGGAATAAAACTGGGTGAGGAACAGCCAAACTCAGCTAACAAGGTGAGGTTGCTGAAGACAGTTTACTGTCAAAAGTCATACACCATGGCAAGAATGAGCACAGCAACAAGACACAAGGTAGTTATACTGCATCAGCAAGGTCTCTCCCAGGCAGAAATTTCAAGGCAGACAGGGGTTTCCAGATGTGCTGTCCAAGCTCTTTTGAAGAAGCACAAAGAAACGGGCAACGCTGAGGACCGTAGACGCAGTGGTCGGCCAAGGAAACTTACTGCAGCAGATGAAAGACACATCATGCTTACTTCCCTTCGCAATCGGAAGATGTCCAGCAGTGCCAGCAGCTCAGAATTGGCAGAGAACAGTGGGACCCTGGTACACCCATCTACTGTCCGGAGAAGTCTGGTCAGAAGTGGCCTTCATGGAAGACTTGCGGCCAAAAGCCATATCTCCGACGTGTAAACAAGGCCAAGCGACTCAACTATGCACGAAAACACAGGAACTGGGGTGCAGAAAATGGCAGCAGGTGCTCTGGACTGATGAGTCAAAATTTGAAATATTTGGCTGTAGCAGAAGGCAGTTTGTTCAGCGAAGGGCTGGAGAGCGTACGAATGAGTGTCTGCAGGCAACAGTGAAGCATGGTGGAGGTTCCTTGCAAGTTTGGGGCTGCATTTCTGCAAATGGAGTTGGGGATTTGGTCAGAATTAATGGTCTCCTCAATGCTGAGAAGTACAGGCAGATACTTATCCATCATGCAATACCATCAGGGAGGCATCTGATTGGCCCCAAATTTATTCTGCAGCATGACAACGACCCCAAACATACAGCGAAAGTCATTAAGAACTATCTTCAGCGTAAAGAAGAACAAGGAGTCCTGGAAGTGATGATATGGCCCCCACAGAGCCCTGATCTCAACATCATCGAGTCTGTCTGGGATTACATGAAGAGAGAGAAGCAACTGAGGCTGCCTAAATCCACAGAAGAACTGTGGTTAGTTCTCCAAGATGTTTGGGCCAACCTACCTGCCGAGTTCCTTCAAAAACTGTGTGCAAGTGTACCTAGAAGAATTGATGCTGTTTTGAAGGCAAAGGGTGGTCACACCAAATATTGATTTGATGTAGATTTTTCTTCTGTTCACTCACTTTGCATTTTATTAATTGATAAATATAATCTATTAACATGTCTATTTTTGAAAGCATTCTTACTTTACAGCATTTTTTCACACCTGCCTAAAACTTTTTAAACAACAAAAAAAACAATGCTAAACCTTTTATTAAACAATAATGTTTTGGGTTCTTACCATTATGGCTTAAAGGTGTAATCATTAGGTTATTATTGCTGGACAATACAACTTCCACTGCCCCTTAGCATTGTTTTGTTCAACTTTTCATTTATTTAATATTTTCTATTATTAACTTGTCTTATTGGATATCTGCACAAAGTTGTTCTTCTACTTTACACCCCTGCAGATACAACATTATTGAGCCACACTCTCCGCCATGCTGATCTGTGGTACTGGAACCACCCTCCCCTACATTGGAAATTTTCAACCCACAGTTTCAAATAAGGAAAATATCACATCAGTAATAAAACTGACATGTGGGAAATAAAGCAAGGACTAAAATGTGTGCTGAACAACAGGAGGGAAATTGAATTTTAATGGAAAGAAATGGATTTTAATGGAAACTGCCTAGTATTTGTTTATTTTTATGCGAATAACCATAGATGCACATACATGTTTATTTTTATTATTATTATTATTATTATTATTATTTATTTCTTAGCAGACGCCCTTATCCAGGGCGACTTACAGTCGTAAACAAAAAATACATTTCAAGAATCACAGTACAAGTATTAATACAATACACTATTTTCTTTGACATTTCAATGGAAACATAGCCATTGTCGACCAGTCGGTTCTTTATTAAGCTCATTTTGGAAAAGCAATGCTCCACCTCGCAGACTGTCACTGGCAGAGTCAGGAATATTCTGAGAACGACGGCTACGTTAGAAAAGGTCAATTCAACCAGGTCATTTAGCCACATATAACACATCATAACTTGCACACTTTGCTCAGCATTGACCTGCAATAGGAAGTCAAGAAAATGTATAAACTCATCAATGCAGTTCATGGAGATCCTTTGGGTACCTGCTGATAATGTGTGCCATTGCATCATTATTAGCAATAGCCCACAGGAATGCTAAATTGTCAGACAATTGTTGGTCATAAAATTTTTTTTTTTTACTGAAAGCAAGCTTTTGTGTGCCTCTCTTCCCATGTCTCGGCCCGGCTGCCCACATGCAGTTTTTGTAAAATGTCACAAACAAACACGACGTGGGCCCGAATGCAGCTGGGAGCCCTAAGCTACAGTGTAATTTGCTTATAGGTTAATCTGGCCCTGCATAGCACCATCGTGCAATATTTGCAGTTTGTGATGGTATTACATTTCAGGTAATATTGTGTTAGCACTAGATCCTTTATCAGTGTTTTCAGTTATTTACAAACAGCATAACAATAATACTAAATAATGTGAAAGAAAAAGAACAGAACACAGAAACATGTACAAGGAAAATCTATAGAAAATGACTCCTGAGAGTTCCTGAACTATTCCAGAGAACCGGGTGATATGATATGTCTGAAAGCACTATATTTGATTAACATTGTTGTATTACCATTGCTGAATTATTGCCTTTACCTTCCCCAAAGCCATTCTAAACTCAATAAAGCTGGTCTACAGGAAAACATAAGCCTCCTTCCGACCGCTGTAGTCAACAATAGCACAATTTGGAGAGAACTACTACGTCAATATTTTTCTTTTTCCTTTTTAATATATTCTTTTTCGTTTTTCAATATTTAATGTTCATGTTTTCCACCTCCATCTCAAAGCTAGCCATCACCGTAAGCAGTTCACTCTACATCTTCTCAGATCAGGTTGAGGTTAAACTGTTATGTTGGCTGCCATAGGTTCAGCATACTAATATGTATGCACTCTTGTTAAGTATCACATGAGTGACAGTGAAGTGTTTTAAATAGACCTCGAGAGCGTAAGAACTCGAGAGCGTATGTCTGCAATCTACCGGCCTCTAGAGGACAAAGCCCTTTGAGCACTTGGCCAGTAGGGTCCCCTGCCGGTTATGCATCTATAGCCAGCTGGAGCACCAGAGCCAATGCGACGCTCCCTGTGGAATACCCAGCGAAGACCAGCAACTCCGCACAGCCAGGATGCAGGATGCGCTCCTGATTATTTGACTCAGCCTGCACACCACGCAGCAGAGCCTTGACTAGGTGAGCCGCTTACAGACCCCTAGCCCGTCATTTTTTTTGAGTGTTCAGCTACAGACTGGCAAAATGAGGAGAGGGCTATGTGAGCTTCCAAATATTCACTTCCGTCCTGACCCGAACAATCACCCGTGACGTTCAGTCCTGGGGCGCTCTGAAGCAGAAGCTGACAGTTATGCTAAACAGCTTGGCATTTTATAATTTATATGATGTGGGTGAAAAAGGCTAATCAATTAACTCACTGCGGGCGGTATTTCAGTCACTAGATGACAATGCATTCTTTGTATCCCTCCCTTTCTTTTTCTGATGTTTGCAGTTATTCTGAATGGTTCTGTTTTTATAAATGTATACTGCAGCATTATTTTGGCCTTTTATTAAGTTCCACACACTCACATACTTTTTATATTGTTTAAATTCCACTTTCTACCCGGCACAGAACCTTTTTTTCATTCCGACTGACATCCTGATCAATAATGACCTGTGCAACGCCTCCAATATGATACTGGACATCTCTGCTGCTCTTAATGACATCGACAATTTCTAAACAGCATATTAACATCCCATCAGCAGTTGTGATCTACATTTACAGGTATAGTTCTCCACAAGACGTACATTCAGCAGGTTTAGAAAAGTCATCTCTGTTGCATATGACTCATCTCTATTATCGCTGTAGTTTTGTTTAATTTGTTTTTTGTTACAAATGTAGATATATCAGAATATCAGAAGGTGCTTTTTACCATACCTTGACCTGCTGAATTGACGTCATCAAGGTTATGCCTTGAGCTGTCTCTAAGCAACCAAGACAAACCTATTTGTTTTATTTTAAAATTGCACAACCAGGAAAAGCAAATAACAGAAAGCAAAAGTGAGTGTGCTTGTCTATTTTCTTCATAACTGTTACAGTAGTCTCTTGTCCTCCTATAGACCTTTTGGATTGTGTATAATTATTATGAGGCAGCTAAACTGGCTTAAAAAAGCAATCTTACCTTTGCTGTAAAATATGTGCATAATGCATAAGCCATAAGTTTGTTCTCAGGCGATTTTGCAGCAATTCTGCACACAGATAGTCTTTGGTTCTCTTTCCTCAAGTATTTCTCAAGTAAGTATTGATGCCTGTTACATCCTCAAGGGCAGGTGGGTGTACATGTCATCTCTCCACTCTCCAGCAAGCAGACAAATGACCTTGGATGGAATACTTGTGCCAGCGGCCTGGACCCATGAACAAAGAACTTGTCTTGTTTTTTAAATCTCTTTTGTCTCTTTGTGATGAATTTTGCCACACCAAAGGTGCACTAGAGAGATATCAACACAAACAGTGGCTTCCCCACAGTCTTCCCTGGAACGACACATCACCCATTTAGTAATACTAGTTTAGTTTCCATGTCCATCCAAACATCTAACTCTCTTTTTTAAACGTAGCCCCATTCATGTTTCACTTTGGGGCTGATTTGATCCGCCTATACCCCACCAGGTAGACACAGTTTGGTTTTTTATAGCACTTTACAGTCAGCGTCGTAACCAGAGCTGACATTCTACTGAGGTCAAACTTAGGTTTCAAGCTATAGCTGGCAGTATTTATAGGACTGCTTGGTATTTACTATTCAACCTCCAAATCTATGTTACACAGCAAACCAACAGAGAAAATTAAGGCGTCTTTTGTACTTTACCAGAATTTTTACATGAGCATCAGCATTGATGATGCAAAACAACCAACCTTGGTGTCCTCATAGCTAGTTACGGCCATGTTTACAGTATCAGGGAGTCCACACAGATTGCACCGCCCACTTGTTTTAGTGATAATCCTGGGATAACCACAGATGGGTGGTTGCTATTCAGATTCCCCAGTGGCTTATCCCGCCAGGGTGTAGATTGGTCAAATCAATCAATCGATCCAGAGGCTTGGTGGTCCAGCGGTTAAAGAACAGAGCTTGATACCAGGGGGTCACCAGTTCTAATCCATGCTCAGTCACTGATTAACTGTGTGACCTTGAGCAAGTCACAACTTCCTTGTGCTCTGTCCTTTGGAAGAGACATAAAACCAAGGTCCTATTGTAAGTGATTCTGCAGCAGTTGTTACCCCCTAGTATCTTGCTTTGGATAAAAGCATTTGCTAAATAATAGATACAAGAAGGGCTTTCAAGTATTACATCAAGTTTTTGCCAATTTCACCTCCTCCCACCTGTAGTGATGACGTAATACTTGAACAAGCCTAAGTAAGGAAATATCATGAATCTGATTGCCCAGATTAATGATGGCATGCATTAGTTACAATGGTAGCAGAGGGACTCAATGGGTACGATTGAAAGTTGAGGATTCCATCAGTCGTATCCTGATGAACCACACGCTATATAATTTTATTATTAAGTTATTGTTTCATAAAAAAATAAAAAATAAACTTTTTCAGTGTAAAAAATGCTTTCGATTTGTCAGACGGTAAACTTAATATATGGTGGATATTCAGAAGTATGCAATGTTTCTGAGTAATTATAAATTACTCAGAAAATTTAAAGCAGGATATTAAATCATTAAAATATTAAGTTACTCGATTTCGCATTTTAAATTATGGCGTCGTCATACTTACTCACCTGCTTGTGAGTAGAACTTGTATTACTCATCTAACTTGCGTTGTGTGCAACTCAACAGTTGTCAAATGTACCGTGTTTGGCGGATTAATCGCAGTCGAGAAATGTGCAGACGGTACTATTTTTGTCGGTTTTGTGTATTTTGTTGAGTCACACTTTAGATGTGATTTCCTACTTGAGGGTCATAATAAATTGAATAATTTCACCAGAGACAAAATATGGTACTTTAGTTCACGGCAGTTACAGCAACAAGCCAAAATAAACCAAAACAAAACAAAAAACCGACACAGTGCTTCAGAAATTACTCGTAAGAACATAACCACTCACGTTCAGCTCTCAATTTATACTGCCGTGTCCCCAGATCATAACTGCTATCAATTATTTTTCCCCAGTTAAAATACCTAATGACACTAAACTGTGTGGACACCATTGTCATTTCAACTGCTTGGTGATAATGGTTAGGTTTATTCCCGACTTGCGGTCGGCCACTTATTTGAATAACACATTTGTTTATTGAGGGGAAAAGAAAGTTAAGGGCGGGGAAAGATAGTCGCAGAAAGGGCTCAGGTACTATGAGACTGTGGTTTGAATAGGGTAGTAATTAACAACAGTACAAGAACTGTCTTTTTAATTTAACAAAAGTGAACAATCACAAATGGAAAACAACCAAACTTGCGCGGAGGATGACCTTCGTACTTCAAAACAGTTTTCAGGTAAGGATGTGAAGACTGTTGTTTATTGTTTGGTAGTGGACCTGAGGTAAACAAAAAGTCTGTGTATAAACATTTGAAGTATTTCAATGATGCCGTTGAACTAATTGGTTTCTTAAACAAATATTATCAATAACTAATTTAACTCCAGCTATATAAAAATGTTTTTTTTAGTGGTGCTCACTGTGGGTGTCGTATGAAATCAAATTATAAATTTAAATAAATAAATGTACATATTAAAATGTATTGCCTGCGATAGGGTGTGGAGTAATATACATTTGGACACATTTCTATTAACATTTGAGATTATTTATTTATTTATTTATTTATTTATTTATATATATATATATATATATATATATATATATATATATATATATATATATATATATATATAAATAAGTGATTTTTCTAAATACTTAAACACAGTTATATATATAACTGAGTTTAAGTATTTAGAAAAATCACCCAAATATATGTTTGGATAGATGTTAAATGAGATCTACAAGCAAAATATGTTGGTATCCAATCTTCAATTGTGCATTCTCTGAGGATTGATCTAGAGGAAAAAGTAACAATGTGGGCTTCCAATGGCACTAGCTTGGAGCTGAGGGGTAATGAACTTGCATATGGGACAAAGCGGGTATTGTTTATTAGAAAGGTAAGGGTTTAGCGTATATGTTGGATTTTTGACATTAGAATGATAGATAACAATGCAGTTAGATAACAATACAGTTTGGTAAAATCCCATTTTCCAGTCACAAGGTATTTAAGTGCTGCAGTTTGTGCCACTTGCTGTTCCTGTGTACAGCTGGTAATAAATGAGGGAGTGGATAGTGCTGATTCCAGGTTTTCCTGTGGGAAATGTTAATGTTGCTCACAATTGGCACAGTTTTCAGTTGTTGGAAAGCAGAGGCAGTTGCCAAGTATTATTATGATGTATCTACTGCCAGTTATATACTGTGCAAATCCTGTATTTTGTATGATGAGTATTATTCAGTTAGCATAACAATGAATGAGCAAACTGGTTAAAACCATTGTGTCAGGCAGTGTTACAGTGTGTTATGCACTGTAGATGCTGATGCAGCTCATTTGAGAGAGAGGGGATTTATCGCTCCTTTTGCACCCAGACTCTGCCTGCTACAGTATATGTAGTCCAAATGGTTACACAAGAACCCCTTTGCAGTGTGTATAGCCATTGGGAACCAGAGCTTATTCTTTTACTGCTTTGACTTTGTATTATTATTTGTTAACTTTGCCCACTGCAGAGAATCAGGTCCAATATATCTTGTCATTGGCACAGGGGAGAGGGGCAACACTTATTAGTTATTTTTTGTTTGTTTGTTTTGTTTATTGAGTGGCTATTATCCTTAGTAATGATGTTTTGCATGTTTTTGACTAAATATAGAGACCATCATAAGTAATATTTTACCAAATGTGTCAGACTGCAGTGTAGAGGGGTTTGTCATGCTTGTATTTAAAATGAGCGCTTTTTATTATTTTATTATTATTATTTATTTCTTAGCAGACGCCCTTATCCAGGGCGACTTACAGTTGTTACAAGATATCACATTATTTTTACATACAATTACCCATTTATACAGTTGGGTTTTTACTGGAGCAATCTAGGTAAAGTACCTTGCTCAAGGGTACAGCAGCAGTGTCCCCCACCTGGGATTGAACCCACGGCCCTCCGGTCAAGAGTCCAGAGCCCTAACCACTACTCCACACTGAGTCCAGAGCCCTAACCACTACTCCACACTGAGTCCAGAGCCCTAACCACTACTCCACACTGAGTCCAGAGCCCTAACCACTACTCCACACTGAGTCCAGAGCCCTAACCACTACTCCACACTGAGTCCAGAGCCCTAACCACTACTCCACACTGAGTCCAGAGCCCAAACCACTACTCCACACTGAGTCCAGAGCCCTAACCACTACTCCACACTGAGTCCAGAGCCCTAACCACTACTCCACACTGAGTCCAGAGCCCTAACCACTACTCCACACTGAGTCCAGAGCCCTAACCACTACTCCACACTGAGTCCAGAGCCCTAACCACTACTCCACACTGCTGCCCTTTTTAGGGTTAGACTTTGCTCTAAGTGACATGACTGCAGGTTCTGTTAAAAAAAAACAAAAAACACTTTCATTTATGCTGTGTACTGTGGTCCAATGTGCAGATTCCAACCAATCCCTGTGAGGGGTGCTCATATGTACTTGTCAATCCTCAGACTATGCTTCTGTTTCAGAAGCTTGTGCTATGTTTCATAAACCAATTGAATGGTCTACTTCATTTTTTCAGTGTTTTGGCAATGCCAAAATTCCAAGGTACCCGTAACTTTGACCTGGGAGCATAAGACTTATGCCATTTTGTGTGGATGATGAACGCTTTGAGATATTGGCTTCATACTTGGCACACAAATGTATCAGACAAGAATAATTAACCCATCTATTTTACATACTGAAGCTACACTGCCAAATAACATAGCTGCTGTAGCTACTCTATTTCATGTCTTCACATATGGTACATGCTTTATTCTGTGATTCTTTGAATCAAGTTCCATGGCTGGCGTTGCCCAGTAAAAACAATACTGTAACCTTCTTTTTTTTTATATCCATTTTACAAACTATTCCATTTCCCTCATGGCCCCAGGGATGCCCCCATTTATAGTTTTATTTTAAAGTTACAGCATACTAATTACAAACTACAAACCCCCTGTTACCAAATTACCTCAAATAATGCACTATATGAATTTATTACCAGTGAATTAATTTAAGCATCGACCGAATGTTCATCATTTTCTTATTTGAAAATGACAGATATTGTTATATGCAGTCAACGATGCTTCTACAGTTTACCACCCATTGTATGACATAATACAGTACATACATACAATAGTATTAATCACCTAATCAGAGTCTATGGTATAATCTCATTCTTGAGTGAAGTGATGCTTTGTGCATTGTTAAGCAACTCTCATTTCCTGTTGCTGTCGCTGCAGCTGGTTGACTCAGTGCATTCTGTTTCTTTACAAGCTTTGCAAGCTGCTGCAGGTTGCTGCAGTGGGTCCCTGATATATGGATGTGCGAAACTTATTTGCTTAGATTTGTATATGCAAACCATGCACTCTCTTGACCTAAAATGTAAATTGTGGGTTTCTTTTTCATGTTGTTATCTTGAGTTTTTTTTTTTAACTCTGTTTATTCATTTTTCAGTTTAAAAAAACAAAAAAACAAAAAACAGTATACAACAAAATCATCAAAATACATACAGCTACAAAATCAACAATGCGTCAATTAATAATAATAGAGAGAGACAGATACAGGAGGAGAGTGAGTGAGGAGGGTCACAAGTGATCAGCTTGCAGGTTATAAAAGACTAGGTTTAGTAGGATGAAGTCAGGGAGGACATGGAAGTCTAAGTTCGTTAACGTATAAGAAAAAGGCATGCCAGGCTGCGTACAATTTTTTGGTATATTCAGAGTGTATATTTAATTTTTTCAAGCCTGATATGTTACATGAGGTCCCTTAGCCAGTTACTATGTACACTGTAGCTTTGTCAAAGAGATGTCACTAGGTGTTGCACCAAATAATGCAGTCAGAGAGCTGAGATTGATAGGTAGCAGTAGGGCTGGGAGAGAGTCTCAAAGACAGATGTCCTGAAGGGGGCCAACGCAGGACAGGACCAGAACATATGGGTAAGGGTGGCAGGAGCAGTTGGCTCCAAATCTGGGTATATTCTGGCCAACCTGAACTTGGAGAAGTGAATGCGATGTGACTTGTATCAGCTCATGGCGGGCACAGACAGATGAGGAATGAACTCGACGGAGAGCAGATTGCCAGTCATCATCCGAGAGACTGACTCCCAGATCCTGCTCCTACAACATTGTTGGGTTAGACAGTGAAGGGCAGTGTAAGGATAAAATGTTGTTATAAGTCTTAGCTATCACGCCTCTATGTCGTGGAAATGATTGGAACAGAGAGTCAAGAGCAGATTTAGGGAGAAACACAGGGAATCGTGCCACCCTGTTGGGGACAAAATCTAGAATCTGTACATTTATTATTATTATTTTTTATTTCTTAGCAGACGCCCTTATCCAGGGCGACTTACAATTGTTACAAGATATCACATTATACAGATATTACATTATTTTTACATGCAATTACCCATTTATACAGTTGGGTTTTTTAATGGAGCAATCTAGGTAAAGTACCTTGCTCAAGGGTACAACAGCAGTGTCCCCCACCGGGTATTGAACCCACGACCCTCTGGTCAAGGGTCCAGAGCCCTAACCACTACTCCACAGTGCTGCCCCATATCTGAGGAAGTGAGCTTGGTAAATTACATAAAATGTAAATCTTTCAGAGATGTAACACTGTTTCTATGCCATTTATGAAAAGCCGAATCTTGTACTGAGGGAGGGAATATGTGATTTATATCTACAAGGCAGAACAATGAAATTGCTTGTAGGCCAAAATGTTGTCTGAATTTTGCCCATATTTTAAGAGATGGCTGAACTAGAGGATTCGTACTGAAGTGAGATGTGGCTAGAGGAAGAGGAGAGTTAGCAATGCAGATAAGGAGGTGGATTGAAAAGAAACAGCCTCTATTTAACTAAGCAGGGATGTCGTGGTGAGGGTCAGAATGCAGCCAACAGGAAATGCTACGGATATAGGATGACTAGTAGTAAAACTGAAAGTTTGATAATGCCAGGCCCCTGAATTGTTTAAAAGGTTTTAAATCACAACTGTTCTTGATTTTAAGGGAGGGGCTAAACCCATATTCCATATGTGTGTTTTAAAAAAACAACTAAACATGTTTAATGGGAATGTCAGAGGCTTCGTGTTAGATCTCAGGTTGGCTGCTTTTAAATGGTGGTTGTTTCTGGTAATATTGTTCAGTGGGTAAGACGCATTCTGAAACTAAAATCTTGTAGGCCTTGTCATTAAGAAGTTTTATCAGTTAAGCACTGTAGACGGCCGTACCAGCTTCTTAACTATAAATGGTTTGATTCAGGGCAAAGGAATAATGAGCTATTACACTACCAATCCAGGCTTTCATGTGAAAATGTCAGAAAATTATTGAAAACTAATTTGGGTATGCTCCTCATTACAAAATTGAATTTAAGGAATTATTTAACACAGATTGGCACAAACTGTACTGTGCTTCCATTTGGAGCAGATTGCTTCTGAAACAAGACTGTTTCAGGTAACAGTGATTCAGAATTGCTTTGTCACAGGTGAAGCCAGTACTCTGCTGTCCTTCTGAGGAAAGGTATTTGTACTTAAGAAAAAACATATAAAATGAGTCCAATGTCATAAAATGAAAATTGCATAGATTATGCGACTTCTTTTTAATAGACATAAGAAAAAAGTGACGCCTCATTTTTTGCATCATATTGTTAAGCTGCATATTTAGACAATTTTGTATTTTTAAAGTCTTTACAATCATGTTTGGTCCAGTGGTTAAAGAAAAGGGCTTGTAAGCAGGAGGTCCCCTGTTCAAATCCCGGCTCAGCCACTGACTTAATGTGTGACCATGAGCAAATCACTTAACCTCCTTGTGCTCCGGCTTTCGGGTAAGATGTTGTTGTAAGTGACTCTGCAGCTGATGCATAGTTTACACACCCTAGTCTCTGTAAGTTGCTTTGGATAAAGGCATCTGCTAAATAAACAAATAAAAAAAAATATATAATAATCATACCCCGCCTCCCCCTCACCAGTGCCGCACAATGTGGTAATGAGCAAACCATCAGATGAATTGGTAAATTCTGTATAGCTAGACTATTGTTATTCTCCCTGCTGCAGACATATCACAGGCAGTTGCAGACTTCAGTTTTAAAATGCACATTGACAGTCAAGCACTTGCTGGAGATACCTGAAGAGTCTGAACAATGGGGCTCAGAGACTAGGTTCTTATTGCATGTTGACATATATGCTTCACAGTCTGCCAGCTTCCACAGACTTTAAGAATTGGCTGCTATACAACCCGTCTGTCAGCCTTGGTGTTTTGCAGTGGTGAGTTGTGGCTGTTTGTATGACAATTGTATGCTGGGTGCGAATCAGCAGCCACACACTCCCCAAATGATTTTAAACAGTACAAAAGAGCCAAGCTTGTTTGTAGTAGTAGAGGGTGTAACCTTACCTTGTGGTTGTTTGACAGAGGATTGTTTAGTGGTGGGATTGTGTCACTCCTAAACATTATTGGAGGAGTATTGGGGTATTGGAGGATATACAAAAAATTGCGCACACGCCCCTCTAGCCAATCGGGATCTCCCAATCAGCTCAGCCCTGAGCGAGCCTTCCTGCTCAATTGGTTGCCTAGCAACGCGTCTCCTGTAACGCGTCCCAGCTGCTTTCACAAAGGCACACATCCCGCAAGATCCACCATGCCACAGTGCTGTATACACTTACATTAGTGTCGGGTAATTTACACAGAAGAAAAATGCATAGGTTTACGATTTTTTTTTTCTATTATAAGCACAACTCGCTTTCTTGTAGCCATTTTGCATTGCTGGAGAGCTTGATCATGGCGGATAAACGGTTAGGGTGGATATGTGACATGCGGATACATGATAGATTACTGTACTCACTTTAGACCTGAAATAAACAACATACCCAGCATATGGTTATTTATTTCTTGCAGCTAGTTAAAATGCACTTTGTTTTTCCCCCTAAAGAAAACAGTTTTTGCCAATACCATGGCAAACAATAACTGAATTACAAAACACAGGTTATTCCATGACAAATCACCCAAAAATAGTGTATTTAACACCCTACCACCTCCGATTTACACCAAACTCAGTGCTCAGGGATGTTCAAGCCATAAAACATTATAAATAAATTACATTTTCAGCCTGATCAGGTTAGGGTTAGGGTTAGGGTTAGGGTTAGGTGGTTGATTTTGGACCATCCAACCTTTTAACCTTCAAAAACTATTTGAGCTAGAGACCTTTATTGGAAATTGCATGCTGAATCCCAAAATGACCCCCCATTACAGAAAATTCTGAATAAGTAGCTGGAACAAAAGTCAATAACCAGTAAATGACACTTTTTTCCCAGTCTTTTTGAAATGTTGGATTTCAAACGCACACGTTGTAGTCTCTTGTGGAAGGTGAAGTGAGACTTCATAGCATGTTCTCAAGGGGGATCCAGCATTACTGCCCTGAATTCCAACATGGGTGCATGCATTTGATAAATAAAAATAAAACAATCTCCAAATTCTTCAGAGAGGTTTTCCAATCCAAAAACAATATTCTGACCACTGGCTTTGATACCTCTGGCCTGTCATGTCTGGGACGCCCTGTACCCAAGGAGATGCTAGGGCTGCAACAAAGGTTACATTTTGGCCTTCGAAGGTTCGGAACACGTTACCGAAGGAAGGTTCGAAGGTACATAATTTCATGGTGACGTCGCCATGGCTACTTGTTGATATTTGTTTGAAGATCCTAGTACTTTACAGGTAATCCATAAAATGGAATAAAACATTCACATGTCGTTTAAACATACTTTATATAGAACAGTAATCGTGTTTTTATAATTAAATAAAAGTACATGTTTATTTACACGTAATTGATGCTGCTTGCGAGTAAGCTTGCATTGCGCAGCACTAACTGCAGCGGGCGTAGGCAAAATTTAATTTAACAGTCACCGTTCCAAACAGGTTATCAGTCACAGTCACATTTTACTACGACTACTACTACTACTACTACTAATAATAATAATAGTAATATGAACTTACGATTGTAAAGTGACCACAGAGATTGGATGTGCCTCCATGATACATCAACAAACGCTTGCACAGTTTGCATTCAACTTTTTTTTTGGTAGTCTGGGCATTTAACAAAAAAAATCCCAAACAGCCGAGGAGTTTCGAGACATTTCTTTCAATACAGTTTACGTTATGCAGCGCTTTGCTGTCGAGATGGTGAATGAAGAAATTTGCCTCTAGTTAACACGAGCTGGAGGGGGGACTGTGCTCAGTTTTTTCGAAATTAAAATGATTAGTGTTGGTGTATATTTTGTATGTTTGAAACATATTCTACCATAGCACTTATCTTACAGTGTCTTGTACACTAGGTATTCAGTACATATTTTACTGAAGCACTACAACCGCTATAGGTACCCCGCCAGTGCTTTGGCATAATAATATACCCTGCTTCATACATGACAGCGGTGCCATATAGAGTTACGTATAGCAATTTGGTAGTGGATTTTAATACAACAACTTTTGTTTAAGTAATATGCATTATACAAATCAAAAGATCGAATTTTGCATGCGAGTAACTTTTAATGTGTGATTTATAGTATTCACACATTGTCAAATGATTTCTGTTAACAGGAAAAACAAAACAAAAAACATACACTGCGTGAATGACATCTGACAAACCTTTGAAAGTTTAAAACAATCTTTGAATTCCTGGCTAGCGAACTAACCTTCAAACCTTCTTATACAGCCCTAGAGACGATTGAGTGACACTGACGCTGGGGGCACTGATCACAACGTGCCTCTGTGTGAGACAAAAAACAGATCAAAGCCATTGCAGAGCCCCCCTCTGGACCAGATGAGATGGCAGAAATTAGGACAAGCCCTCCTGAGAGCTAAGCCACCTCAAAAACAGTAAAATTGTTCCCCGTCAAGATATTCTTGCTCGGCAGTGACGCCAGCTGGGGAAAGAGATTCCCACAACCTCCTTCTGTGCATAATAACTGTTGTCTGCTGCTAAACTGCAGGCAGCTGTGGGATTAGCAGGAAAGAATCTGTGTCATCCCTGCCATTTGTGTACTAGTAGTTCTTTCAGGGTTTAATCTGGAAGCTGTCAGGTAATTTCCCATGTAATATGTGAGATGCAAATAAGGAATAACTGTCTGCTGTATTAGTCCATTACAGGTTATTGATCACATTGAGATAATAATCATGCAATGTTCTAAAAGTATATGTCTGTTGGAAATCTGCAGTTTCTTTATAAGCAGGGGACATCTTGTAAGGGACATCTTGTAAGACGCTTTATAAAATGTGAAGACCAGCGGCACTAAAAGCTGATGGGGACGGGAGGCAGGAGTTCACATACACTCTTATAAAACCAAAGCTGTGAATGAATGGCATTATTGAACGCCTGATAAATGTGCAGATTTCTTACTGCTTTATCTTTCTATTGTCGCAGAGTCATGCTATTTGCAGTACAACACTTTAAAAATTCTTAATGTGACCAAGAAAGTCGGGTCGACAAACGTTTTGGCTAATGCAGCCTTCAGTGTTATATTTTAATGGAGGACAGAAAACGTATGTAACGGCAGAAGAGGTATAATTTGTTTGTATTAAACATCATTTACTGATGTTTGATTACATGCAGTATTAACTATCCTCTTAAGTACAGCTGATGCTGGCCTGGATTAATAATTCTTTACAATTCTTTTTCCAAACCCTGTGTATGGTGAAATAGAGGTATCATATACTATAGACATGTTTTAATGATATTGTGGTTCTTGCTGTTCTAGCTCTTTTTTACGGAATTACAAAGGGCCAAAGATGTTAACAAGTATTCTCTTTCTCCATTTTATCACCAATGCCCCCCTAGTACCAAAAAGCAAGCTTACAAGTTATTTTCTTAATGTGTGTGCTGTGAAACTGTGTGGGTTCTCCTTTCTCTTCACATGTATACATCTGACATTTGCTATCCCGCTGGAAGCAGCTGGAAATAGAAAAATGGTTTCCATAGCAACCCAAGGAGTGTAAGATCATATTGCCAGATGCACTGAAGAGGGGATTACAATTAGAATTACAATTATAGTATAAATTCAACATCCTTAAATTTGTGTTCTTGGAGACTAGACCATCCATTTCTATCTTCCAGGAATGGGTTATTAGATAATGGGCAAAAACAAGCCTATGTGGATTAATAGAAGACTCGTGCAGTTGGATACGACTCCATCCAAGAGACAAGCCTACTGCTTTTGTTTCAGAAAGTTTTATTAGATTTGGCATCTTGCAGGAGCATGGATGAACCTGTTTAAACCCCCAAGTTATGGGTTGTGGGTCTGGACATGAACATGTTGTGGCGGAGTGTCCCGCCCCTATATATATGTGCACTGTTTTATTATTATTTGTATTATTGTTTGCGGCGCGGATAAAAGCCGCCTCGCATCTGTTATTGTTTTTGTATTTTAAAACCTGTGAGGATGCGTGACTGATCAGCTACTGATTATTTAACTAGCTGACAGTCGCGCATTCTTACTAAACTCGTGCAGACTGTGGCCGAGGGGTAATAAGATAATTTAACAGCTACTTAACCCCTCGGCCAGAATATAAAAGCCTCCAGCTGTCTGCGCTAAAGGGGAGAGTGTCAGAGGCGAGACGGGTTTTGTAGAGAACAAGCGAAGCAATTGCTATATTTAAGTATGCTTGTTTCCGTTATTGTTTGTTTGTTTATTTGTTTGGCCAACGTGCCCTTTTGTTTAGTGTTTGGTGTTTTGTTTAAATCTTTTGTTTTATTATTTAATAAAATAGCTGATGTGGAGTAGTTTCACCACCGCCATTCCCTACCTGTTTTGGTTTCTGTTTCTGGTCCGTGACGTCACCACCCACACGCCACCCAACAACAGCTCTGTCCCACATGTACAGCATGTAATCATATTGATGGACAACTCTGTTACAGACCACTGCAGAAATATCTGGAAACCCCCTTGGTAAATTTGAGATGAAATTTGGTACTGTATACAGTTTCTCTGAGTTTTTGCAAAAATCTAGCTCTGGAGAGTTAAGTATGCGTGGTTTGCAGCCTGTGATTAGTTATGCCAATGAAAGCTTGACCTTTTTTCCTTACAATATGTTACTGTATGTTTCCAGGTAATCATTTTCTTTCCAGAGGGTGGAATTCTGTTTCTATCTAACCTGTAGTACAGCTGGTGGAATTGAAACATTGGGAGGCCAAGCAACTTGACTCAAGGTCACACAGTGACACAGTGTTTCTGAGCTGGGATCCAAACCCAGGCTGTTCTGGCTTGAAGTCCATTGCTATAACCACTGGACCATTATTCCATTGAAACAGGGGCCAGATCCTAAATAGGATAAAGAAAAGTCTGTCTACTGTAGAACATTTTTAGGCAGCTTTTCAGGCTGCGGCTCTAGAGTGCTTGTTTCTTTCTTTAAAAAACTGTTAGTGGAAAACATTTTAGTGTTTGTTATAAAGAACAAAAAGAATTACAGAGACTTACCATTTACAGGTAGAGTTCAACAACATAAATCATCATTGCTGGTCTTGATGTGGTTTATTGATGGCTACATGTGACAGGGTTGGCCGTGTGGTGACGTCAGGCCAGATGCAGGAAGAAAACACACAGGCAGTAATAAAGATGCGACGTGCACCGTTTATTTAAATAACAGAAATAAAATAGATATTTAAACAAAAACACTGCTCACAGAGCAAAAATAAAGATTTTAACAAAAATCACGAACACAAAACACCAAACAAATGATCCAGGTCAGGCTGGGCAAATCACCTTCACTGTTCCTAGATTATTTTTACTTTACTTTCTGTTTTGTTTCTCTCTTGTTTCTTTCTCCTCTCTTTCTCTCACTCCGTTCTCTCTGTACACCCACCCAGAGTGCAGAGAGCTGCAGGCTTATATGCAGGTGACCATCTTCTGATTAGCAACAATTAATTAACTCGGGAGATGGTCACCTTCTGCATGTGGTTTTTAACTACTACTGACAGAAGACGAGCGGCCGACCTCGCCTCTGTAAGAACACATTTAAAATTAAAATATCAAAACAAACACACGACTGTCGTAATATTTATAAATACATAATAATAATAATAATAATAATACAAAACAAATGCAAAATAATAAATTGCACAGGGGCGGTGGGGTACCCCTTTCTAAAATAAACAATACATTTATGGCAGGGCTTTGCCCTGCCCCCTTTTCATTTGCAGGGCTCCTCGTCCTGCCACACTACATTAGAGAAATGTTGCCTTAAAATAGGACTTCTCTTAAACTACGTATACAGATGACCTTATGATAGATTTGTTTGGTCAAAATCTCGCCCGGAATGTTTTAAACACAAACGCTCTGTATTTAATTTGTTCTCCTGTTCCCTTTGAGTTTGTATTGCAGTGTATGAAAAGGACTAATGTTGGCTGATTTGTTTTTGCGGCCACACGGCCGTCACATTTTTTACAAGCTGGAATGTTCTTAGGGGCTGGCTTGCACTTTTCTGAGCTAGAAGGGATTCCTCTTGTATGTTGTTATCAGGCTTAGAGACTGGAGCCTTTTTACTGCACTGTAGACAGAGAAGAATACATGAATGTAATAGACAAAGAGGGGAATACACTTCACAGTATAAATGTAGGTACATTATAATCATTAGTTTCATTTTCTAATATTACATACGTTTTCTTGATACACAGTTCTTTGATTTCAAATTCTGAGCTAAGTGCATGTAAAAAAAACAAAAAAACAACAAAAAACTTGTAGCTAGCTGTACCTATACAAAGGAGCTCTTTTACCTGCTCTATGAATCTGCCTGTCATGTTGTGTTTATGTCGCTGACGGGTATATGTGCTGTATGTTACCAACACACGCTTGGTTCTCAAAATCTCATTCTTGTTTGCTTCTGTGCAGATAAGCCTTGCTTGCTGCTTTATGGTTGTAAGTGACTGTTGGGAGGCTGATTCATTATCTTCAAAACTTCTTGAGGAGAAAGCTAACCCAGTGACTTGCTGTGACAGAGAAAGAATGAATCTTGGTTATAAATCTCCCTCCTGACCTGCAGAGTTGGAGTCAATTACACTAATTTAACTCCAATTCAGTTCCCTCTCCACATCAATTCCTTCAATTCAGATTAAATTCCAATTCCTTTAGTTCCAATTCCAATTTTTATAAAATTAATCTAGTCAATTCCAATTCCACCCATGTATACATTCAGTTCCCTTACAGTTTTGTCATTCCAAATCCAAATCCAATTCTGCCTCTAGTCCATGAAATTGTATAATTTTGTATTAAAAGATAAGGGACACTCACACAACATATACTTTTTCTTTTCATTTTTATTGCCACTTTTAACAGCAATGATGATAATTTACATTTATTACAGTACAATGTGCATGTGCACGTCCAGGAAATACAAAAGAAAATAAACCGTAGACAAACAATGTTGTACTGTAGTATGCATTGCCTCAAAAAGATCATCACTTTTTGGCTGTATGCATAACTTACCATCACTTACCAATTCTGTTACACCTGATCATCATAAGCTCATCAAATTTTGCATCACTAAGGTTGCACCGCTCAGGCCTGAAAACGTTGGCTGCCACACTAAAGAGTCTTTCTACAGGTGCGGCTAGATGCTTGCAGGCTAGTTGGGTTAAATGAGGGAACTCCATTGGTTTTCCTTTCCAATAAGCCAGAGGATCAGAATCTTTTGGCAGACAGGGTTGGCTCAGGTAGTGGTGGAGCTTTTGGTCATATATGAAGAGAGTTTGATGCGTGTCTTTGGTGGAGGAGATGTAGCCATGCCAGTAACTCTTGGTAGCAGGGAGGTGGCCTTGTTAGTCAGCAGTTCACTCATGCTGTGCACTTCTTCATCCTTGCACCAGTCCAATTTGAAACTAGCATCCAGACTTGCAGCCATCTTGAAACACTTCATCTCCTCAGACTTTGCAAGGCATGTCTCCAAGGATAACTGCATGGTTAGAACCATCTTGTTATAGGTTTCACTGATGTGTGCTATTGCATGACGTAATCCTCGGACACATGCGATGACATAGCTGGCAGTGATTATCTGGTCTCCCTGGACCTTCTCAGTGACCTCTTCAAAGGGCTCCAGTATTTCACAGAGTTCCCCAATGATTTTCAATTCGTATGGTGTGAGCTTGCATGGGGCTCGGATAGAACCTCTTCAGGAACTTTCAAAATTGACCTTGGCATCTACAGCTGGCTATTCCACCTTGTGGCATTTGAAATTTGCAGTTTGTAGTGTCCCTCCAGTAAGTCTGTTGCTTTGGTGGATTTATGAAAATAAGATACTATTCTGGACACCTTTGCCATCACCTGTCTTAAAGGGCCAGCTGTAGAGTGCGAGCGAAACAGGAGCTACGCTCGGGTGGAAAATAATCCAGTTTGTCGCTCACTCTCACGACTTCAATATCAACAGCCTCATCTTGGTCTTTATCTATGCCTGAAACTTTGTCAGCCATGTTGTAGACTTCAGTAGTCTCCTCATACGTTTTGACAGTTTTTAGTGTGTAGTCCACGATGAAGTGACTCGTGATGCCGATGAAGTGACTCATAACTGCTTGACCACAGATCTATGGTGAAGTAGATGTCCTGGGCTTGCTGCATCATAAAATGCACTAATTAAGCATAAACACACCAAACATTAAAATGATAAATGTATCTAAGAAATTTAGATATGCAAGATTGTCACATAATATACTTACTTTGAGGTGCCTTATGAAGTTGGAAGTAGCTTTTGTTGAACCAGAGACAGATGTTCCACAATGTTTACATATAGCACAATGGTTTCCCACTTTGCTACCTTCACTTGGCTCATCAAAGTGATCAAAGACCTGAGGTCTTCCTTGTCATTGTGGCACTTAAAGTAAAGACAACAATGTTTAAATCATCCGGCAAAGTTTGTAGTCAAAAAGCAAGCAAAATGGTCTTTATTCCGTTCCTCAGTTCCTCATCCAGTCCAGGGTCAATCACATGATCAGGGTTCTCTGTTCCATTCCAGGTCCAAAATCCAAGCAATCCTTCAAAAACTCTCCAACATTGCCAACTACTCTCCAAATCCTAACACTCCCAATCACCCTCCTTGTCTTTCCAAAAATGTACTCAACAAAGACCGAGTGTAAGGCTGGGTCTTAAATAGAGCTGTAGGGCAGGTTAGCTCATTCCAATTAATTGAGAACAGGAGTTAACATTCACATCACAATTGTCATACTAATAGACTCTCTTGTAAATATGGCAATGAGCAATTTATCAATATAAGTGGCTACTAGTGATCTGCCTATCTCAGGCTCCTCTTCTTTGTGGAAACTTAAGCTGTAATCAGCTCATCAGTCATGGCACCTGTTGTTGTGATTGTGTGAATTACATACAGGTGTGTTGACTATTGAGCCAGGCTACACTGGAAATACTATTCCTCAGGTGCAATTCAGTGCAATAGTTTTGGGCAAAAATCGGTGTTCAGTGGAATCGAAATGGAAAAAAAAACTAAAAAATGCCAATTCCAAATTCAATAGCTTTGAGATTTCTCAATTCCAATTCATTACCAATTCCACACTTGATCACACTTGAATTGGAATTGACCTCTGAATTTCAATTCGCAAATTACCTCAACTCTGCCGACCTGTGAGGGCACTGTATAAAGGGAACAGAGAGCCCTGGACTGGTTGGCCTGACGATTCATTCCCAGGGTTAGGTGAAAGTCAGCCATCTAGAAAGGGGGTGGAGCTACGGTACACCAAGTCATCGACCTGGAAGGAATGCAATGTGGCAACCACGGACTGGAGGAGAAAAGATTGCACTCGCTAACCAAGGGGGCGTGACTGATGGTAAAAAAGGGGACGTAGTGAGGTGATATGTTCCTTTTATTATGGTTAAGCTGAACCAGAAGGAGTACTGTGTAATTATCATGTTTTGTCGTGTCTAAAAATGTACTTGTTTGTTTATTATTAGACGGCTAATGCGATCTGGAGCTGTCGCTACAGGCCAGCACTAAACCCGGAGAACACTGCACCACAGTACCACTAATAAATTGTGTTACACCACGAGCACAATAACAATCACTAAGGACTTGTGAACGTGTGTGTCTTTGTGTGTGTTCTACTGTGTTTATTATTTACAAACTCTTATTATTTCAGGACTGCAACCTGTTGTTTTGGAGCAGTACACATTGCTGTATATTGCCTGGGATTATTCTTTGTGGTCACCAGGCCAGGATTATAAACAATAAAACCTGTTTGGATCGTGAACTTTGTTGTCTGTCTTCTGTTTTCACATCATCACTACACCTGCACACTGCAAACCACTTTGCCACACTTACCCACTGTATCTACAGTAGTTAAGCAAGATGCTAATTATTGTCTCCCCATGAGGCAGTTTTGTGTGTAAAGCTGTAATTGCCATTAGCAAAGGGATTTACAGGATAATGGTGTTCTGCTACCTCGAAATGGGATTAGTTTCATTTCTTTATTGCTGGGATATCACTATGAACTCCATCTAAATTTAAAGACCCTAGTTCTGTGATGTCTAATTCTCTTTATAGGCTTGCTCTGGAACATGTCATTTGATTGTCTCACCTTTCAGTGCAGCTTGTTTCCATTTTTTGGAATTTGCGAGAACTTTAAAGATTTTATTTTCTGTTTTCATACAGTTCTGAATTGGCTAGTCTTTTAACCCTTTGTCAGTGGCAAGGGGCGCAAATGCATTCCATTGTGTTTAAAATGAACATCTTTCATAACTCTTTAAATATTGCAGGAGATCTTCTTACATGTGAGTAAACTGTAATCGCTTATCTTTATTTTGATACCAAGAAAGTCCTTGTCTGATTCGGGGAAACAGGAGTAATCCTTAAAAATGCACATGGTAAATGTATGGGGTGCATTTGCACCCCTTCCTGCCTTCCGAAGGTTACAAAGATAGACATTTTTCACATACCACAATCTCAGCTCCTGCTTACTGTCACAATCAGTTATTGAAAGTTGTGGGACAGCTGAGGGAAATGTAGAAACAGGGTATCACTTCTAAAATTATTTATTTATCCAAAATTATTTATTTGTTTCGCCAATAGTAATTTTCCACTGTGCGTTTGTGTAATACAAGGTTTTTCAACCTTTTTTTGAAACTGTACCCCTTCTGTCTTGAGGTTTCAGCTAAAGTACCCCTTTACAATTTTTGCTCACTGAATGGTACCGCAGTTGCAATAAACGGCAGAATAAGCTGATTAACACATTTCTTTTTTCCTATTTATTTAACATATAATTTGTCAACAGTTTTGGACTGACAAACTGCTGATTTAGAACAGAATACCAAACAGTAGGCTTAATTCTTATTTTTATTTATTTATTTTATTTATTTATTTATTAATTAAATTTAGTCGTCGCCAATGGTTTATACCCTGTTTTTCTCCCCAATTTGCAGTGCCCAGTTACTATTTTTATCCCAGTTCACAGCTGCAACCGGGATGGCAACTCAGGGAACGGAGGCTGAAACACGCGTCCTCAAACGTGTTCCTGCCAATCCATCATTTTTCGCACTGCAGATCCACAGCGAAGCCTCCAGACCTGAATGGCTCCACTGCAGACCCGCAGGCGCCCTATCAGCCACAGGGGTCGCTGGTGTGCGGTGAACCGTGGATTGCCCTGCCGACCTAAGCCCTCCCTACCCGGGCGGCGCTCTGCCAGGCTCTCATTTGCAAAGTGTATCTAGAACAGCACAAAATATTGAGATTCTGGACTTTCTCGTGTGGAAGCATAGCAGTCCTGAATGACCATGGGGTCCCTGTACCCTGTTGATATGATTGTCACGTGTTTCTTTTTTGCTGTCCAGTCCCTATAAATACCATTTATACGATGCCAAGAAAGAAACAAAAGATAAGTTACTTTGCATTTTACAGTACACAACATCACTGTAGTAGGTCCCATGGCAACGGGATGATTAATATGTATCATTTATTTTCTTTCAAATGTGGTGTCAAGGGCAGGGCTCATAATTATAGATTTGTGCACACACTCTGATCTGGGAACCAGCCAGCCAGGTTCGTGTGAATAAATCAATATTAATTCTTACAAGTCGTATCCATGCCACTGTTACCAAGACACTGGGGTTTTGCTGTTAAATAGCAGTTTTATTTATTTGTTAAAAAATAAATAAATAAATAAACAAACAAATAAATAACATCCAGATTGATTACTGTGACTCTTGTGAAGACATCATTTGCATTTGAATTTCAGCCTGAAACATGGAGGCATGGACAATCTGCAGCTCTCTCAAAGGGCTATTTCAAAGGACTCACTCTCTCTCTCTCTCTCTCTCTCTCTCTCTCTCTCTCTCTCTCTCTCTCTCCCTTCCATTTGATTGGACAATACTGGTTTAATAGCAACCTGAGGCATTTCAGTCAGTGACGTAAATTATTGAAACTACTAAAATGGAATTATGAACTGTGAAAGATTGAAAAGGGCTTTCATAGAAGTGTCAAATACAGTCATGTGTTTCAGGTTGTTCCAAGCTAGTTTTTTTCTTTATGGAATGAATGCAGATAATATACATTTGCGCATATAGTAAATATTATTATTTTATTTTTATTTGAGAATTTTCATTTTCTCGTTTAGGAATGTGGAACAGCAAATAAAAAAAGAGAATGCAAGACAAAGATATGTGGGTGCATTGTATTGTCAATATTGAGGCTGATTTTAATGCACCAATATTAGTGCAGTACGTATTGTACCATATTGAATCTTTGTCAACACCTCAAATCTTTGGAATGCCTCAAGTAAAGTATCTTTCAAATGAGGAAACATTTTCAGTGCTTCAATTGAACCGCATAACGTTTGCCCATCGTCTTCCTGCTAGGAGATTTTCAAGGAAAAATATTTGTGTTTTGTAGCCAAGATTATTATTTTTTTTTCTTTACAAAAACGTCATGATTTTCTCGTCGCTTGAATGTGGGCATGACAGGCTGTCTCTGGAGAACCCCTGTGTGAGTTCCTGCATATACTCTGACCCCAGGGATCCTCCCACACAGCTGAACTTCTTAAAACTGCCTACAGACATGTCTGCCAACAATCAAACTGCTTGATGACATTAAGTCAGATTAATCACCAGGGCTGCTTCACACTGTTGCTCTGCATCTAACACAATGTAGGCAAGCAGAGGTCTATTGGGAATCGAAGAACCAGCTGGACTTTGGTATTAAATGGAATAGGAATTATACCCATTACAATCCTATTTGTCTTGAGTCTTGATTACAGAGGCTCCAATTTGCCATAATTCTAATGGAACATTGAACACTGCATCAGCCAAACAGATTCCCTAATTGCCCTCACCATGTAGGACCATTCCATTTCAGCAAGTGTAATTTAACCACTAAATACAAGGAGCTGATCAGAGTTTTTATTGGTTCAATGTAATGTGTAAGGACAAGGTTGGAACAAAAACTTGGAGAGGCTGACTGTTACATACCAGTAGTTAAGTTCACATGTTTCTATTTAAGATGCCATTCCCATACTATGAAGTTTCTTAACTCTTGCATATCTACAGTTCTAGTTACATGAAAAAGAAATAGAAATAAAAATAGGCTTTTTAAAAAAAAAAGTGAGCTTAGTGTACTGGTCTGCTGTTTTGAGTGCAGTTCACGGTGCATTGGTTAGTAGTGAGGAGAAATGATTTATAGTGGTTCGAAGAGCGCCATTTACTTTGAAGGGGGAAAGAATGATAGGAAAGCAAGTCTCAGTCTCGCGATCGGGAACCTTGGTGACTGAAGGCTGGTCTTGATGACCCCTGAGACCTAGAAAACATACAATGTTAGTCCCCTACTCACAGGAGAGCTGCGGCGGCGACTTGGATGCGGATGCAAACCAATATGGGGGAGAGGATAGATGATCCGTCTTGCCGGGCAGAATAGACTCACGATTGTACCCTTGAAAAGGAAAATAATAGATATAGAGAGACCCCGGCGTTTTAAGTTGGCATAGGCTTTAGGGGTACCCTGAATAGGAAATATATAGTTTAGTATACAGTTATAAAAATAAGACTGAAAAGACAGGTAACGATAAATTGAATAAAAGCATTATAGAGCATGAGCTGCTACAGGACATAATTATTTATGGCCGGGGGTCCCGCTGGCTAGAGAGCCTGGAGCTGACAATGGTGGATGCCACAGGAGGCTAGAGGAAGTGTGGTCACTCTAGCTCAAACTAATGATAGGAAGTTGGAGGGGGACGATACCGTGAATTCATTGCATCTTAAGAATCCAAAGAATGCTGTTATGCAGATAGCTTCCATCACTATGCCGTCCGAGGGATTGAAGCATCCTCGTCAAAAGATGGAGACCACTTTGTAGAGTATGTCCGTCATGATTGGCAACCTGTTGGGAGATACAGGAGGGAGGGATTTCTCCATTCCCCGGAGGATCAGATGGACAGTAGGCAAGGAGAGGAGGGTGGGTGCCGGGATGCACTGAAGGCGGTAGTGGTGCTCTATTCCAGACAGATAGGAACGAATAGAGGAAGGAGAAAGATGGTTATTGTCTTGGAGGTGCCGTGAATGGTAGAACAGAGGAGGTTGCAGCGAGGGAGGGGCAGCAGGCGAGAAAGAGCATCAGCAGCAATGTTAGAGGAACCAGGCACAAGTCGACGCAGCAATTTCATTATAAAGGGTACTGACCAGTCCTTGCCCCAGAGGAAGGCTGCCGCTACTATTGGATACAGTTCTAGTAGGGCTGTGGATTTCAGTTCAAGGGGCAGGTTGATGATTTCAGGGGGCCATTGACCATAGAACCATTGATCAGCAAGAATGGGACCGTATCCTAGATGAGAGGCGTCGGTAAACATAGCCAGGTCTGAGGCTGCTATGCATTCTTCATGGAACATTGATAAACCGTTCCAATGTTGAAGCAGCATAGACCACATTGTTATGTCCTTGCGACCTCTGCAGAGATGACAATGTGCGCGTGAAGGTTGCTGACTGTTGAAGTGAGGGCTAACAGACATGAAATGAAAGTCCTTGCCTGTGGAATGATTCTTCGAGCATTATTGTAATGCCCCAAGAGTTTCTTTTTTGAAATGCTGTGAGATAACTGGAAGCTGCTGATCAGGAGGTGTATGCGTTCCAGTTTGTCTTGCCTTGAACTTGACTGAGTCCAGTGTAATCCCAAGGAATTCTTTAGTAGTAATTGACCCTATAGTTTTTTCTTCCGAAAGGGGAACACCCACTGCTTTGAAGAGTGAACGGAGAGCTGATATTGCTTGATCCGGAGGGTGAGAAGGAGGAGAGATGAGGAGAAAGTCATAAAGTAGATGGAGCACGAATGGAACACTGTTGTTATTTAGGAGGATCCAGCATAATGCTTCCGACAGACTGTCAAATATTTTAGGGCTGCTACTGCAGCCGAACGTCAAATGAGTTGAACGCCATTCAGGTGACGAAATGACGGGTGGATTGGCATGATTTTGAAGGCATCTGAGATGTTCGCTTTTGCTAGCCATGCTCCACGACCCGCTGCTTGGATGGACTTGATAGCGTCAGATAGGGTGATGTAATGGAGCGGTATCATAGAGTTAATGCTGCTTATAGGGCTTCCCCTGGGAGCTGAGAGATCTATTATCAGTCTTTTCTTACCAGAGTAGCTACGAGTTGCCACCATCAGGTTGATCCGGTACTGAGCGAATGGTGGTGTAGAGAAAGGGCCGACCATGAATCTTTTGTCCACCTGGATCAGGGAGGTGACAATTTGCGGCTCAGTTATGGCTGAATGCAGGTTTTTGCATGAGAATGAGACTGATGGAGTTTGAGCGAGTCCTGTAGAGAAGCCGAACTGGAGACTGTTGATAAGGTAGCTGATGAAGCTGCGGTCGTTGTGATAGGACAGGGCCTTCGTCAGAGCAGGGATGTTGATTGGTGTTGAGACGGAGATCAGCGGTTGCAGTGAAGGTTCTGATCCTGATGATGTGCATACTGATTCAGGCAGATTGATAGCAGAGGCCTGAAATTGCATTAATTAATTTATTTAAACAAAATTTAAAGATTTTGCTTGCGAGCAACCTGGCAAATGAATGTTAATGAATGGGCGTCGCCACTGCATACGTGCAGGTTTTGGCAATATTTAGACAGGCAGAACATTTGATTAAAGTTTATTGCATAGCTGTAGGGATCCTGAAAACTTTATTGCCCTTCCGTACTTGTCACGACTAGCAGAGGTGGCTGGAGGGGCTGACGCATGAATCGGATTCATGGTTACAAGTTTAGGAGTGATGCAGTGCGTGATGAAACAAACAAGGAGAGTTATAATCCAGATGGAAAGGTATTTTTTTTTTTTATCCAGGTCTGGTGACCAAATGATAAGACCCCTGCAATACACAACGATGTGTATTACGCAGCGTAAATAACAACAGGTTGCAATCCCAAATAATAAACACAAATATACCCCACAATAATACTATCATGGTCACCAGTCCTGGGTGCATGCAGTAGTGCTTGTGGTGGGTGATACAGTTTATTAGTGACAATTGTGCAGTGCTGTTCCAGGTTGGTGCTGGCCCTTAGCGACAGCTCTGGAATTGTGTTTAGCCGTCTAGTAATATACAAAACAAGACCATTGCAGACAAACAAAACAAAACACTCATGAAGGGTCTCTCACAGTCCTTACAGTTCAAAAGTTTAAGCCAAGCGAAGGAACAGATTGCGATTTTCCGCCCCCTTTTATGCCGTCACACATGACCCCTTGGTAAATGAGTGCAACCACCTCTCCAATCTGCGGCTGCCACGTCGTTTCCCTTCCGGGTCAATGCGTTCATGCAAAAGAGTCTCGCCTTCATCCTAACTGGCTGACTTCCAAACCCTGGGATAGAACTGTCAAACCAGCCCGTCCAAAGAACTCTGTTCTTGCTGCTTAGCGCCCTCACAGGTTCGGAGGGAGATTTACAACCAAGAATCATTGTATTTCTGTCAGAGTTCAGTCTCCAGAATTGCTGCTGCTTTTGCTGAGGAGCTTTTATGGTATTCATAAAATATAGCTCCTCCATATCTGACTGTCCGCTCTGTCAGATATAACATATACTGGTCGAGTTCCTGACGTCTATGAGGGTATACCTTGCATAGAATGTCCCAATTACAAACTCTCCTACTGGCGTGGATCGCAGGACTTCGGTGTTACTGCCAGGTCCCTACAATCTACCACACGGTGGTCAAGGAACTCCGAAGATGCTATTAAAATAGAAACCAGAGTCACATCCTTACCCTCAGTGATTTGACGTCTTAGTTGGGGTGATACGGAGTGGTGTCTGATGGCTGTTGTGGGCTGAAGTGCAGCTGAAGCTGAGAACAGATTATACGGAGGAGCTTCAGCCTCCGCTGGCTGGAGAATGCTTGAAGTGCTGGGGACAGGAGGGGCTACCGATGCAGCGGGCCGCTTCTCTAGAGCATCAAGCCTGGCATTGATGGTAGACGTTGAATCCACCAGAGGCTGTAGGAGGCCCTTGATGTCAGCAAATATCTCTTCATGGATACTGGCAGCCCTGGTGGATGCAGCCACTTTTACCGGTGAGATGTCGCCTCGGGTCTCTGTAAGACGTCTGGATCCTGACTTGCCGAAGCTGCTGCTGCATATGGACTCCGAGATGAGGGGGACCGGGCAGCTGGAGGAGGGGGGAAGACCGGGTCGGCAGACATGACTTCACAGAGCATGAGGAACATAACGCTCCTGTCCGATCCAGCTGGAATTGCCATATCCCTGTCTAATAGCACTTTCAGGAGTTTGTTTGGCGGCCAGTCCTTGTAGTACAAGCGCTCTGCTGTCAGCCGGTAGGGAGCAGCTCTCTTCCCATGGAGGGGCTGGGCCGCCGGCATCGGGGCTGGCTTCCAAATTGGACGGAAGGAGATCAGCGATCGGCGATTCTATTTCCAGGCAAACAACAAAAGGGGGTAAACTTTGCAACATACAATGCCAAATGAAACACGTCAATGGTCTTGCATGTTAAGAACTATGCACACCGGACGCGAGCTTGCGAATCAAAAATAATTAAAACTATAGCTTTAAATGGAATAATACACAATGCAAGCGAAGCGAGCAGTGCGGCGAATGAAGCGAGCAAATATAGAAATAAATATATTTGTTTTATTTGTATTTTGCTACATGTTATTCACGTCGCAATGGACCAGTCAGAATAAGGTCAAATGTAGTGGCTGTCAGGCTGTCAGTGTCTTGCTCACGCAGAGATTACCACAGAAATAAACAAAATCGACATCAATGAGAATTGAATTATTAAAGTCGAAAAATATAATGTTCTTTATGATGCCAGTGTCCGTGGTTATAAAGACAATAAAAAGAAGCATGCCACATGTCAAGAAATAGCAGAACAATTGGAAATTGATGTTATGTCTATCATTCTTTATTTCACCTTAATTTTAGTCAAAGTCGACGGGGAGCACCACACACTGGTTTTGTATTTCTGTAAAATGACGCTTCTTTGTTTTAATAATGTTGACCAATAATAATAATCACATTAACTCTTTAACAAGCCGGTGGTATTCCCCAAAGTGTGTGTGCTGTACCCATGCTCTTTTGTGTTTTATTTATTTTATTTCGTCTGCACAAAAGGAGCAAAAGGAGACCGTCTTTTCTTTTCATGACTAGCTACATCATTCTTTTGTACTCGTGTTATATTCGTGTCATTCGCTTCGCTCTTGGTGTGCATACTTTATTTTGTGAAAACCCAACATTTAATTGCTGAACGATAATGTTTTTCAGATTTCAGAAGTTAATGTTGAATTAAGTTACATGTAGTTTTTCACGGATTTATTTTTTTAGAAATGTTAGCTAAATGTTGACTTGCCAAGTGTAAACAAAATATTTAAATTCATTGATTTATTTTTTAGAAACCCAGGTTTAACATGTCAGCTAAATGTTCACTCTCTAGACTGTATTTAGCTAAATCTGGACTTTTTTGTGGTTTAAGGAAAAAATACGCCATTTACACTTGCCATTGCAAGCCTTTTATTATGTGTTTTTCGCGTATGCAAACATTTTTGGCACTAAATCAAATTCCACTAACAATACATACTTCGTATATTGCAACAGGTTGCAAACGTTTCTGGAGCAAAATAGGTTTTATGGGGGTTACAATCGGTTAAAACAGAGTGCAAACACTAATTTACACATTAATACTGGTACGCAGTACCTGTATCATGGCTTCTTTTTATTGTGTAGATAGTCAATTTGTAAGTAATTACCTTGTTAATTGGTTTGGATATTGTCATTAAAGACAAGATATTCTAACTTGTCCTAAATTTAGAAATCTTTTGATAAATTTGTGTTTAATGCACATGATGGCTGTTTTACCTTTTTTTATATAAAGAAGTTATACTTACGGAAATTGGATATTTCTAAACTCCAATTAAATATCCAATTACTTTAAACAAAATAACAATTTTGACTAAATTACAGCTAATGAGCTGAACTAACATTTTAATTCTACTTCAACTATTCTTCCCTTCTGTTCTTGCTCCTGCCTCTTCAGTGGCATTTTGGTATTATACTCAGACAATTTCTGCTGAGTGAAAATGGTGGTTTGGTGGTTAGGAAATCTGTACAGATGTCTGTATTACCAAATTAGTCTTGAAGAAATGTTCAGAAACAGAGGAAAATCATTCTACTTTCTCTTTCTTTTCTCAGCTCCGGACACCAGTGACACCAGCCCTCCTGAAAGGCTGGGGGATGACAAAGAGACAGACTTGAAGGAGCGCCTGTTCAACAGCCTCCTAAAAACAGCCCTGCTTTCCAGGCTGATGGACAAAGAGGTCAAAGGCAGAGAGAAGACCAAGGACGACCGGAAAGCCCTGGATGCTGCCTTGCCAGATATCTTGAAGCTCTGGGGCGAGGGGAGGAAGCAGAAGAAGGTTGTGACGACGGCAGTAGTGGTGGGGGAGCAGAACATTGGCATGGAGAGTGAAGGTTCAGAGTGGATGCCCGTCTTTGGAGCCCCGCTGGAGGAGTGTGCCCATCGGACTATGCTGTGTGATGGGGTTCACCTACCTGCTGTGTTCCGGGACTGTGTGGATCACATTGAGGCCAACGGCCTGCAGCGGGAAGGGATCTACAGAGTATCTGGTGAGGAAAACTGCTTTGATAACTAGCTCTGTGTGTGTGTGTGTGTGTGTGTGTGTGTGTGTGTGTGTGTGTAATACAAATCACAGTAACAAAAATGATATTGGAAAACTTATAGCAGAGGTAGGATCTAAGTCTGCCCAAACCAACTCCCAAATAAAGGTATTGAAGTGTACTCCAACATTTTTCTGGTTTCTTTCTTTCTTTCTTTCTTTCTTTCTTTCTTTCTTTCTTTCTTTCTTTCTTTCTTTCTTTCTTTCTAATTTGATATATCTTGGCGTATTGTTGACATTTATTATCTTTCTTTAACTTATTTATGTCATCTTTTTCCAGGGCTAAAGAGCAGGGTGGAGAACTTGATGCTACAGTATGACCGGGGGGGGAGGCCGCCCCTTTACGAGATGGACTACAACTCGGTGGCCTGCCTGCTGAAGCGCTACCTGCGCGAGCTGCCCGAGACTCTGTTCACTGCTGAGCTGCTGCCCCACTTTGAGAAAGCTGCCTCTGACTGCTGGTGCCAAGACCGCGCCGGGGAGGACGAGGCCGTTCTCACGCTCCAGACTCTGCTGGCAGAACTGCCCGAGACACACCACTGCCTTCTGTCCTGGCTGGCTGTGCATCTCCACCACGTCATCCTGAACGAGGACAAGAACAAGATGAACGTCCACAATATCTGCATCATCTTCAGCCCCACTCTGAAGGTACTGTTTTACCCAAACTGCTTAGTGGACATGCCTTTGGTTGCGTGATGTGTATACCTGAAAGGTTGTTAGCATTTTGTTTATGGTTATCTTTTTATGTACATGCAAATTATGATATTCCTTACCTGGAGCCAGTGTTAGGCTCTGTTGGTAATCAGTGTACCAGTGTGGTCAGGGGCTCTTGGATTCAGTTAGTAAAAACATTAATTATAGTAATTGGTTAAAAATAGACAACAGACCAAAACCTGTGCCAAAATCCATCAAATCGTGGTCTCTGCAGGGTTGATGGAACAAATCTGTTTGTAAAAAGTCTATTTATTTAACAAGCAGAGCACCCTTGTAAGTGTATTTTCCGAGGAGGTCCTGACGTCAACTATGGCTATCATTCCATTGCTTGTTTATCAACAGGGTAGGAAGATCTTGAAGGAGATGAATAGCTATAAATGTTCACCAACTGATTTTGCAGATTCGGTCACTTTCACAGGGCTTTCATAACCAGTGTTGCCTCAGGGACTCTGAACTTAGTGCCAGACATCCGATGTCTGAAGGCATGTGTTAAGGTTAAAACTCTTTATCTGTGCTTACAGGTAGCAACCTTGAAATATCTACAGTCAACCAACAGTTACATTACAATATGCACACACCGACCACTTCAGGTTGCTGTTGAAGAAAATATATTAAAAATTAAATCAAGTCCCTGTTTATTGCTGTTCAATAAACAGGGAGTTAATGCTTAGATACACATTTTCAAACTCTCACAGGCTAACACAATCACAGTTACTGTTACATTTCTGTTTGTATTAACTGGAGCTTTTAAAGGTATATTTCTTTATTAACTGTATATTTATTTACCATACTGTCTCAACATTAAAGCCTAATAAAAAAAAAGATACTATTCACACATTCGCTAACATTTGTCCACTGTTAACTTTTGTATTCTTAATAAGCCATGCTTGAACTACAAATCATGGTACTGCAATATTAATGAACCTTCTTATGCTGTAAGTAGCAGCAGGAAGTAGCAAGTAGCAGCAGGAGCATGCATTCTTTTTGTACATAGCTTTGTACCTGTGCTGTTTTTTTTTTTGTCTGCACCTGTACAGGTGATTAGTTTTCATCTCAGTCCCACAGAGATCAGAACTCTTCATGTGGTGGTGATCTATTTAGGGTTTGACAGCGCTCTCTTGCAGCAGATGGAAGTTGATTAGCATCCACACTCTGTGATGGATTTTGTGCATACAGGCAACTGGAGTAAGAAAACTAGCTTTGGTGAGAGGGTTGTGTAAGACAGTACAGTATTATAAAAAGAGGGTTTGAAGCCACAAGAGTCACTCTGACTACGCTGTATACTGTATGTGCTCTGAAAATTAAGTTCACCTTAAAGGCGAGTTTGGTGTCATGAGGAAAGCTGGCACTATTGCCTGCCTTTTAATAAATGTAACTTAGTAAGCCCCTACCCCTTTAGATTGTTACAGTGTGTTTCAGTTGGAGTGAGAGGTTGGGTAGACTATAAACCACACTATTAACTGGGTTGCAGATTACTCCAATAGCCTTGTTAGGTTTAGTTTTGTGTGTTATATGAAAGCGTAACATATAACATGTTCAGAAGTCGTGTGTGTGTGTATGTGGAGCCTTTGATTTTATACTGGGAAGCTGCTGTGCATTAGGAGCCTACCACAGCACTTACACAAACAGAATATAGATCTTGCATACTACTAGCTAGCTTTATATATTGTAGTTGGTTTTCTCTGCTGAGCACAGCAAAGTCTGACAATCTTGCCAAGGTGATGTTTCAATTCTTTTGTGTTTAAAAAGGTAAGCCAAGCCCTCCTTCAGGTGCTGCTGAGCCACGTAGAAGAGCTGTTTGGAGATGTGTCCATGCAGCCAGTGGTGAGGCCTCTTCAGTGGTCGGAGCTGTCATCCAACCCAGAGCTGCTGCACACTCTGGAGAACCCCGAGGAGGAAATCAGGAGACAGGTGAAAGCCAGGCCCTGTGTTCTTCCAGGATAATACTGCAGTACAACACACCCCCATTAACAAATTCTACAAGCTTTTGAATATTATTATGTTCAGGGATGTTTGGTTGCGGTGCTTAAACTGCATTTTATAGTGTCATTAGGCGATCATTGCCCTTTGTGACTAATTCTTTGACCTGAAGTTTATTTTATGCCACTGTATATCTCATAAGTTATGGAATTATTACACTTAACCCTTTGCGGTCCTTTGTCGGACTGGGTCCGACATTGCAATTATTCCCATCAGGTCCTTTGTCGGACCCTGTCCGACATCATTTTAAAAATGCAAAAAAGTCGTTTTTTCAACGGAAAAAGCCGAGAAAACCATTCAATGGCTGAGTGGGAACGAAAGGAGCCGAGACAAGCCGATAAAAAAAAAAAAAAAGGCGTATCTCATGAATAGTCATACTAGCCCCCTGGCATCAGATGGGGCGGTCGTATGGAAACAAGCTGGGAGTTACAGTATCAGCGCACAGAGACTATAACGGACATTTGTAGAGCTTTTTTGAGATGTTATAGCAATAAAATAATGACTTGGATTGCATTATTGAGGAGTTTGGTGATAAAACGAGTCATCAGGAGACGATTGATCGGTATGTACAACTATTATTATTATTATTATTTTTTATTTGGTAGCATATGTGAAAGCGATAGCAAACGAAAGGGTGGGGCGGGGCTGGAGATCCCTAGTGAGTGCTTTGTTGATATGCAGGGCCATTTAAACCCGTTTGACTGTGGAAAAAAATACTTTTAAACAGCGCGTCAAAAATTAAATGCACGTGTGAAAATAAATTGGACCTGGCGAGCCTGACGCAGAATTAATAAATGGACCGCAAAGGGTTAATACCACAAAGTAATCAGTTATTCAACGATAGGCTGCTGTTGCTATGCTATCAAAGGAACGTATTGTTTTATCCCAGGATAACAGGATTTGAAATCCCAATGAAAGTGAATGGGATAGATATTCCGCTTGTCATATAATCCTACAAGCATGGAAACATCCTCTTATGCAAGTCTGTGAGGTAGTCTTCTTGGACATGCTATGAAAACATTTGTCTCCATGTTCAGTTTAGGCAGAGAAACCCAGGAGCCTTGCATGTTCATCTGCTTTGCATTCTACTGACACGCTAAGAAATATGAAACATGCAAATCAACAGGAAAAAATACAACATCCATCAAAATGACTCTTCAGCACCTCCCAATAGTGGCAGGAGGATGCAGAAATCTCATCCTAACATGATTAACCTTCCAATAATCCAGTTGGCATGGCTGATAATAGAACAAGATTAGAATGACTTAGAATAATTAAGACACTGGGGAAATGATGCAGTACTGGTGCTTTTTTCAAAAAACCTAATTGTGAAACAGCAGAACAAATAGCAATAGGTAACTCATTCCAGAAAGCAGGAGCCAAAGAAGACAGGGCCCTTGCTAGTGTAGAATTAGAAAGCAATTACTGTAATTAGTGAGACACCAAGTTATAATTTGTGCAAATGAGTTTGTCATTAAACAAGAATAAGGTAAATAAGTCTGCAAATTGTATGCATAAAACTGTATCAGAATCCTACAAGTTCAATTACCATGCCTAATGGGCAAAATCATGATGTATAAAGTAGTGGACCAAGGAATGAACTATTAGACGGTCCAACAGATGTTAATTTGAATTTGCCTGTACATTTTAAATGACTATCTCTGGGAATCATTGATGTATGTGCTGACATTTAGGGCAGCATTTGGTACAAGGGCATATGTAAATTTTCAGAAAGGAATAAAACAGTTTTGTAAAACTAGCAAGACATTTCTCTGAATAATAATTTCCCAGCTGCTACTGTAGCTGCAACTAATGTTAGTTCTTGCATTTTTTTCTTTCATTAAAAAGGTTGTATTCCATTTAGGAAAAAATGGCTTTTCTCCTAAATGTGGTGTTCACATTCCAATCGGCGTTCGCTCATATCTCCACACAATGTAGCTTATTTGTGTCGCTTGAGAGGAAACTTGCCTGGTTCCTGGCGTCACGGAGCTGAACTGCAGCTAGTATCAAAAGAAAGATTCTGAAGGTCCTGAGCAAGTTTGTCACATTTTGACAAGCGGTTCTCTTGCAAAAGAATTGCTGAAATAAATAACTGAAGACATCTATTTCTTGTAACTTCTTTTCCTCATCCACAGAAGCAAAACTTTTGCTACAAAAGATTTTTCCTATAATTTATTGTTTTTGAGAAATTTCTAGAAATTATACATTTCCATTGGGGTATGTAAACTTTTGACTACAACTGTATGTAACATCACCAGTTTATATATTCTTGCTAGAAAAAAATACTTGGTGAATTTGGTTGAATATGTGCAGTTGATGAGCCCTCCATTTAAAAGACCAAAACAACTGTTGCAATTTTTTTTCAGAAAATCACTTTCTCTCAGAATTGAAAACTTTGAGTTTATGGGCTTGTGTGCACATGTTCCCATCTCTTAAGAAGCTGAGTGGTGAGGATCAGTTTCCTTTGCTGCTGCTCACTGATGCAGCGTCTCGGTCTTTCCTAGGAGTTCCTGTTGAATCGGCTCCACTCAGACCTCAATTCCGGTGTGAAGGATCCCGCCAAGGAGGAGAAGCTTTGGGAAGTGCAGCGGATTCTCACCATGCTGAGGAGGAGGGGAAGGATGAGGAGTTCAGAGGTAAGCCTTCTGTTTGAGGGAGGTCTTTAAGATTACAGTTTACATTGGGATATATTCACAAAGCTGCAACTGGTGAGTTATACGAACACTGAATTCTGTTTTATTCATGAAGTATGTCTGCACTACTGTTAATGATAATAATAATGATAATAGGCCTTTATCATAATGTGAACATACATCACTTTATAGAATGAACTAATTTTACTTCATAAAGTCGAAGTAAAATTAGTTACTGAATTACATACCGCTTTGTAGTTTTACATATACTTAATGAAAAACTGACAAATTGAAAAATGTGACATTTTGAAATCCAACATTAAAATACTGTACTACTATTATGGCTTCCAGTAGACTTTTGCGATACTATCTTGCAGTTTCTTCAATTTACACAATGTTAAATAAAAGATTATGTTCATATTTATTTTATTTATTTATTTATTTATTTATGTTTTAATTCTCTCAATCCTAAAATTCTAGGTGATGCAAAACGTTTGGCCATAGCTGTATTTAAAGATGTATTAATTATTTAAAATGGTTCCTTTTAACAAAACAGTTGCCTTTTTTATCTTGGTGATTTTAAATTGACATATGTTAATGTACAACTGCCTAAGGTGTTGTACCTCATTGGGTTATCGTGGTGAAATACAGTTTCAATTAAGGTGTAGGTCAAGCAGCTGACACTTCGATAACGCCTTTACCCAGTTAACCGGTACAGCCTAGCCTGAGGGTCCTTTAGGCATTTTCACAAAGATGCATGTTTGATTACTGTGTGGTTGAAAATGCAAGGGATCAAACCTGTTTTCCCTGACTTTCACCCAGATACTCTGCCAGTTGAGCTGTCAGGTCAATTGGATTTCCTGGACCGTTCCATAGCTAGTTTTTTTTTTTTTCTTCACTAGCATTTAGGCTCTGCCGAGCGTGAAGCTGTTTTGGACAGCATTATTAATCATGGCTTGGTACAATTCAATTCCACAGCTAGCCACCTGAGGATGTTTGGATGATTGTTTCTCTTTGTAATAGTTTCAGTTCTAATTGGATCAGTTTGCAGTAGAGTGTAATTACCACCAGGTGGCTGCTGAGCTTTCTTTAGTACAGTGTGTATACAACAGAGAGGACCCTCCAGTCAGTGCTCCTATGTGCGTTATTGATCCCATTGTTGCTGTTTAGTACAAATAAAACACCATTTGTACCATTTCTACTGTTTTGCCTTTCTACAGCTTATTGTAATTAAAGCCATATGATCTATTTTAATTGGGTGCAAGGGCAATCTTTCTGCTATTTACAAGGGGTAGGGGTACAGATAGGGTAAGACATTGCCTCATGCTTGCCTCCAAAGTTAGATTTGGCAGTTGCTTCTTGTACTGGAATTGAAGATCACTTTCTATATATATACTCCTGTTTCCCTTACCAACTTTTTAATGACAGGACATTAAAGTGTCAGTTAATATGCACACAAACAAATGAAAGTGCCGATGCTTGGATGGATCCATCATTGAGAGTAATGCTATTAACTAATGGCGTTTACAATCCGATGTAATGCTGCTTTATCACGCAGCCTGTTTCAACTCCTATGTCATTGTCAGTCTTGAAACATTTACCTAATGAGGCACAATGCTCATAATTATAAATATACCGTAAATTATCAACAATTTGAATTATATTTCCCAAACTCTGCACCAGAGTATTTGCAGTGTGAAAAAAATGTAAATTAATAGACATAATCCTGTCAGAAAATTATAGCTCCAGGAGAGCCAATGGAGGGGTGAGAAACACATTGTCATGAAAGTGCCCCTCTACACCCCATTGTTTAGGCACTAAATTAGGTTGACTTTGGTCTGTCTAATGTGTGGTTTCTCAGACCCACTAATCCTGGACTATCTGATGTTACCTTAGGTATGGCAGTGTGAGTAGAGCCTGTGAAACCAGCCGTATATGGGCACGCGTTTCTGAGCTTAACCAGCAACACTGCATTGAGGATTTTTCCCAATTTGCAAATAGCACATGTATGTGGTTTTAATATTTTGACAGGATATAAAAAAAATGAACAAATGTGTTTCAGCAGTCAGTCATTTAGACAGAAGTGGAAATCTTACAGATGTAATGTCAAGGAGATTACATGTCTAAGAAGTTAAAGACCACGACCCGTTATAGTGCTGAATTGGTTATAACACAGTAAGGTTGAGGCTCCTATTTCCCCCATAATGCAATCTGACTCGCAAACGTTGGGTGAATTTTCCAGATATACAGTACGAAGCATGGCAGACAGCAAAAAATGAGAATCTTTCTCTGTTAAAATGAAACTCGATGCGGTGGACAGAGTAAGAAAAGGTTTCAAAATATATCAATGTTGCAAAATCAACATTGCGTGGCTGGCTAAAAGACGAAGAATAATTAAGAGGTTTTCTTGATAAGATTGACTCCAAAGGGCTGCTCTAGGAAACAAATGTGCTGCGCTAAAAAGAGTGAGGAAAGCTGCTGTGTGAATGTGCTGCTGTGAGAGTGTACGACTGTTTGTTGCTTTTGGTGTGGCCCAGGCTAACGGGCCGGGAATTATTGTCCCAGTAAACCATGGATTCGAGTAAATGTGTGTGTCTCCTTCCTTCATTTTCCACCGTACACCACAATATTAATTTGGCTTGTGGGCATTGTAAATCATTTCAGCAACAAAAAAGGCAATATTCATTATAAGGCAAAGCACAAATAACCCGGTATCCTAATTATGGACCCCAACAACCACATTTATTATAGGGTAGCACTGTACTTTTACCAAGGCCCTAAATTGATTTCCATGTAAAAGGCAGTTTCAGTTCAACAGGGATAGCTGATGTGGTCACTCACAGAAAGGACCCACAGGGCATCTTGGAAGTCTGGACTCTCTCACAGTGAGAGAAGGATCACTGTATCGTACAGGTCAAAGAGTTGTTGTCTTATTTGTGATAGGTGATATACTACATTTATATTTTTCAACATGTTTAAAGACTCAGTGGAGTTCTTGACTATGCTTTTTAGGGTTATTACCTTGACTTGTATTGACCATTTTACTGTATACTTTGCTTGGATGTGTATTTTGATGGCAAACCCGATAAAGACAAGATTAACAGCAGCATAGCGTGGTTTTGCTAAAACAGTGGTACTCATTAGCGCTTCTGCTAGTCCGCCACCTCTGAGATTCAGGAGCTCTAATTCTTAAATTTTTATTCCAAAATTGAACATGTTAGTGAAACCTGATCTCTGTTTTTCATATACAATTTAATTTCCATGCCGTTCGAAAACTAATAGCAACAATTCCAATTTACTGCTGTTAATGAGAAGAAAATGTCTCTAGTATTAAATATATGGCTGAATAAAAACCTTCCATTAAACTTTATTGCAGCACTGAATAATAAGGATTTTCAAGGCTGATTTGGTAAGACAGGAGGTGCCTCTTGGCAAGTTTACTACAGGATTTTAAACCGGGATATTGAATTTACTTGGATTTGCATATCGGCCACAGAGGTTATTTTTCTTTCTTTCTTCTTCAGTGTGAAACAAGATCTTGTACAAGTACATGCAACTGTAAGTATTTTAAGAATAAAAGTCCCTCAAGTTGTTATGATACTATTCAGAGTAAGAACCGGTTCACTCTTATTGCAGTCATACGTTTAAAAAAAGCACTGCTAGTTGAATTGTCTCATCAGACTTGCACAATGCCAGATGCTCTGTATTCTTCAGCAGTATCTCCAGGTGTCCACATTTATATCCGCCTTAAGCAGTAAATAAAAATGAATACAACATTTTATTTTCTGGACTTGGTGAATAATAATGTACTTGTATTATTATGATGAGTACTGACTTATCCAGGGTTTCAAATAAAGAAATAGTTGGGGCAGTTGTCATGTGAGCAGCTTGAAGATCAATATAATCTGCCTGGAAATCACTTATGATAGGACTACCCCAGGGTTCTGTCTTGGGACCTCTACTTTTTTAGATTTTTGTTAATGACTTGTCCCAGGTCTGTAAAGAGTCCATTATTCAACTATATGTTGATGACACAGTATTGTACTGTGCCGACAGTAGTTTAAATCAACTCAACACAAACCTGCAACAGCGAGGGTGGAGAGTCCAGGTTTACCCAGATTCTTCTTTTCCCTGTACCTTATACTTATGGACAAACATGCGGTAAATAAACCTTCCAATTGCATTTTCTGCTTAGAAAGTGGAAACTTATAGCATGAAATGAGTAAAAGATTGGCAGATTGAAATGTAAGGCACTCTGCAGGGAAGGCGTCTTGGAGACTGCACTACAGTAGCAGCAAGAGTAGCTAGCTATTAGGGCTGGCTTAGCACATTATAAATCAAATAGACTTCTGACGAATTGGGAAACAAGTTGGCAGTGTCAGATGTAGTATTGGAGAAGGATATGGAGCTACTGAGTTCTCCAGACTACAAACTGCCTTAGAGAGATGAAGATGAAATTTCAGTCTTACCAACATGTATATCTTGAATTTTTGAGATTTAATACGGGAGAAAAAAGTAAGCAATTCCCAATCAAGTAAAAACACAGTCAGGAAGCTGTGGAGGTGAATGGATTATTAGCCTTATTAATAGCATAAGCGATTGCTGTGTCTGAAATGAGAGGAGCACTGTGGGAGCCTTTTCCCTAATGTACCGAAACACCAACAATTATGAGTCAGCAGCAATTTCCAGGTCGCATTAATTTTCTGAAGCTTTCCAATCGTAGACCACAGTCTACTATGAAGTTTGTTTATTTGTCTGTTGAAAAATACAATTTGAGACAATGATCCGTGGGGTGCTTAAATTGGGATTTAATTATTTTTGCCTGTGTAGAGAACCAGATATTACCGTTGCAATTTGCTTCTCTAATTTCGGGTCGGTGCTAATGAATGTTCAGCGCACAGGAGCAGCTATCTTATTTTCACAGTTACATAAGTAAATGATTTGCTCTGTGGCCGAGGAGATTACCGTGGGCATTTTCATATGTGCTCACGTTGGCAGCATCTTTGCTACCAGACTGCTGGTAGGTTGCTCTTTGTAAAAAGTTGCCTGATTTTTAGTATTAGTGAAGGCAGATAGCTGAATCGTTTGTCTGCTGTTTCTTTAGTTATAATCACATTTATGTTTGTATATTTTGGATGTATACCGAGCATCAAAAGAAACATATCACTATTATAACATATTTATATATGATATAAATATATAAATGATGGACATTGACATTGTTTTTGGTTTATTTTTAATCGCTCGATCGCTTGAGTGACTATGAGTGAAGCAAATGCACCTAATCACCTAATTAGTGAGATAGTTGATTGGACACTGGATAGGGAGTGATTTCAGCTGTTGAATTGCAAGCTTGAATAAAAGCAATAAAGAAAATCACAGAAAAAAAAACAGTATGTCACGTCTGTCAAGAGAGCAGCGCCATCGTGCATTCAGCATGTTGGAGGCTGGACTAGGACAGCATACTGTGGCTCGTTGTCTTGGGTGCTCACAGCCAGCAATTTCAAACCTGGCGAGACAGTATAACCAGACACACTCTGTCAGTGACAGGCCACGACCAAGAGTCACAACACCTGCCCAAGATTGACAGATCATTTTGCAACATCTTTGTGATGGCAATTGTTAATCAGCACAATAAAAAGTCACTGCACCTGCTCTAAAACAGAGTTTGTCATTTTTCAATCACATTTTATCCAAATACATTTGAGCATCAAAAGAAACTTATCACTTATAAGTGATACATTTCTTTTGATGCTCAGTATATAATTATGCTTGTTGTAAATCCCTTTACCTTCAACTATGTTTTCCATTCTGTTGAAAAATCCAGAATAAGTTTAGAGGACTGATGTGATTTTGTAAAACACCAATAAACATTAAAATAAGCCCTCTGATCAATGCAATGCAGTTCTCTGATTTTGCTTGAGACATGACTTACAACTACAATAGATAACCATCAGACTGTTTGTTTTTTGGTCGCATCAAGATGACATCTGATCAGACCATGAGACAAAAGCTAGAACCCACCGAAATGTGACCAAAAACTGATACGTACACAATCTAGTATTGGTGTTACAGGTAATCCAACAAAACAGTCACTGCGGCGTCATTGTCAGTGTATTCCTCTGTTGTCAATCAGTGGTTATTGAAGGTTCTGATCATATCTGTGAATCTTTGTGTCTTTTATTTTTTTTTAATGGTCATGGGTTACAGAGGCTAATGATATAATATATGCATTTACATGGATTGCAAACACATGATTTATATAAAAGAAGCTTTTAGATTCAATAGCCATGGTGGCAAATCTATTAAGTGTTGTGGGCTACACAACTGTTACAGTTGCTGTTGGACCCTGCATGTGTGGGTTAGAGCTTGAGGGATTAAGCCTTCTGTACTCTACAGTGATGAAGACACATGTATGGGAGGAAACTGCAAGGTATTCGGTTAATGTATAGCCTCTGCATGTTTCATTATAGGATAGGGGGATACTATGTGCCAGTTGTGATAAAGACAAGGTAGTTGGCCCCTCATTTTTTATTATTCTTATTATTATCAATTAGTCATTTAGCAGACACTTTTATCCAAAGTGACTTACAGAAATTAGGGGGTGAACTGTGCATCTCTGCTGCTGCAGAATCACTTACACTAGGACCTTGCTTTTATGTTTCATCTGAAGGATGGAGCACAAGGAGGTTAAGTAACTTGCTCAGGGTGACACACAGTGAGTCAGTGGCTGAGCTGGGATTTGAACCAGGAACCTCCTGGTAACAAGCACCTTTCTTTAACCACTGGACCACCACACCTCCTCTTGCATCGTTCTATATATATATATTGCTGACCACTGTGCATGCGTACCTAGCCAGTGCTTTGTCTCGGTCAGTCATCTCATCTTGCCAGCGATCTGTCTCTTTTTGCCTCCCAAAAAGGAAAAAGAATCTAGATGACTGCAAGCTATGTCGCTGCTAAATTCAATCCCTCATAGGAATTCACACATCATATACCGTGCTCCTCTAATCTTAAAACATCAGGCGGATTTGCTGCTGGGTCTACTGAAAGTCTGGCTGTGTTGCTGCTGTCACAAATTAACTGTATTTTGGTGTTTGGCATGGCTATTAGAAATGGAGTAATTTATGTGAAGCTTGCAATTTGCCATGTCCCTCAGGATCACATTCAAAGCTTTTCTAATGCACTAAAAAATCCTCCAGCATGGCATAATAAAGAGCCTGAAAATGAAAGTTGTAATGATTTATTTGCTACATTTATTTTAATAAAGCCAAGTAGCCCCCTGGAATACATTTCATCCTTGGTAAATTGAAGCTGTGGATAAGTCCTCACGCCCCAATGTACTGTATGAGCATTGATCTAAACCCATCGTATAGGGTAAAAAAATGAAAAACCTCGGGGTACGCCTATTCAGAATAGTGGCTGTCCCAATTAAACGGGAGGCATTGGAGACAACCTTAGTCTCACTTTGTTGTTTCTAATTGAAAAGAAAAATAATAAAATCAAATTACATTATGATTAAATGTTAAATACATAATTTTAAAATGAGTCAATTGCTTTTTTTTATTCCTAAACAAAATTAATCGCTGTTTTTTTTACATGAAATGATAAAGAATGAAATCACATCTTCTGACAAGGTGAGGCATCTGTGATGTTGACATGCCAAGTTTCTTTGCAACAGCAGCCTGAGAAACCACAGGAGACTCCAGCTCCTTCAAAAGTTCATTATGGTTTACACAATTTACGCAAGTCCCAGAGTAGTCACATACTCACTGCACTGTGCTACGCGAACCTGTCTTGCTCTGAAAAACGATCTCCATTCATCATTTGAAAATACTGTATCCCGCTAAATTAAGTGAAGTCACAATTAAATGACATAAATACCATTGAGAAGAACCGTCTCCCAGAGTTGTGTCCCGTTTAAGCAGAAATCCCAATTTATCAGTATCCAGATTAGGCTATGCTGACTGTACTGCCTTATAGCAACTTCCTTAGCTGGGTGTCTCAGCAGGCTATTGGGATCCGGAGGACTGTCTGTCTCTTGCTGGTATTGAGCTATATATTCATTCTCAGGGAGATCAGAAAGGGTAATGTAGACCCTATACTCTCCCTTCTTCTCAGTACTCTCCCTCTGTTCCTGGGTTGTTCAGGAAGGTTAGGAGCCTGTACTCTCTGTCGTAAGTAATGCCCCTGAAATTTCACGATATCATGAATTTCATGGAAATTGTGTATTTAACTGCCTACCATGAAAAATATGAATTTTATTTTCCTTGCAGTATTTTACATTACTGTACTCTTCACCTCCACTCTTGATTTCATACTTTTATCAAGTAGAATCAGCGCTACAGTAGCTGTACACGGTCCGGCTCAATGCCATGCATTGGGTTACTACAGCAACAGGGTCAAACAAATACCAGCTTCATGATTGGTGAATTCCTCATACTGTACAATGACATTTCTACATACTGCTAATGTACAGTGTGTATAAAGAAAAACACAAAAGCTTTGGTTTTGTCATTTAAGGTTTTGCAGTTAACGTTTCTCCCATGTTTAATACCTGTATTTTGGGATTAGAGGCAGCAAAATAGGCTATGGGAAAACACGGTCATTTTAATTGATGCGTCAACATAAGTTTCAAAGGCTTTCAAAACTCAAAGGTTGTTTTTAAGAAATCTTTTTTTGTCTGCTTGTTACTTTTTGTTTGCAGCCAACACAGAACATTTTAAACGTCTTGTTTCCAGCAGAAGTTCGTTCCATTTTTAAAGATTGTTTCAATAGCGTGTCGAGTTACAAGTACATTTTTAAATGTAGCTAGGCTAAATGTTAAAATGTTTCAGCCTTGGGTTTTGGAAGATGTTCTTGATGAACTATCAATTATAACACATTTTAGGCAACTTACATCAGTAGAATATAATGTAAATAGAATGGTTTTTTTGTTGTTGTTTTTTTACATTTATTCAGTTGTATAGAAAGATCCTTAGAACTGTATAGAAAGATTTGTATAGAAAGATGTTTAGAACTGTGTGGTAGGTGCACAGTAAAAGGGTGGTGTTTTATCATAGGGCACAGTACGCACCCACCCCCTTCCTTTAAAGCTCCAGTTGGAAAAGAAGATGATATTCTGCAAAAATTCTTCTTCAGACAGCTTGTTAAGAAATGGCAGGTTAATTCATGCACACTATGCACACCCCTGGAATGCATGCAGAGACATAAACAAATCCTTAACTTTGGCTATTCACGATTTAACATTTAGCAAATTAGAGATTTTCACTCGCAGCTTACACTTCTGTAGCTTTGCATCAGTTTATATTGGTGACAAGAAGATCTGCTTATGCGAATCTTGATTTTCTTACACCATATTTGAATAAAAAGAACATTAACTCCATGCAGGCAGGCCACATCCCCTGTATTTTCCTATAAACCAAATGTTAAAAACTATACTGAACGCAATAGGATGGAGTCATGAACCTATTACACTTTCCAGGAATCTTCATGCTTAATTATTACAAATCAATATTGTTATCTCAGAGGTATTGCCATGTTCACTTAATGGCCAACAACCTAGAGGATTAAAGGATCAAATGAAAGCTTCCTGTAGTCTGCAACGTATGCAAATGCATGTAGTTTTGTGACGTGCCACGATATGTACTGACCTGTATAAGGGGTGTACAGGTGTGAGAAAGCAGAACGATCTCTGTGACAAGGGGCATGATCCTGGCTGACAGTGCCTGCATCGACCAATGTGTCCATCAAGACAGTCGTCCTGGAATGGCAGTGCTTGCAGAAAACCACCGTTGGAAAGCACGACTCCAGTCTCGTCAAGTGCGGCGTGACGCGTGCAGTGTGACAGACAATGGACATGCTGCAGTGGCCTAATCGCAGGAACGCTTGTTTTCACACAAACAATGTGCTGCGTCCTACTCGTTCACTCAGTGCCAGGCAGTGTAAAACTTTAAGCAAGCTGATTTTGAAGCTCTTCTCAAGAATTTATATAAGACATCGACAGTTTTTGTAATAACTAGACAAATATATTGAATTTCACATCAAGTGCTTAAAAGTTATGAGAAATATTACTACACTGTTTATCTTCGATTTATAGAAGATGAAAGAAACCTTAACCTAACTCCATTGGTTATTGATTCATAATGGCTTGGGAGCAGCACTAGGAAGCGCTCATCTGGGACTAAGTGCATCATCTCTCATATCTGCATATGGATACTATCATTAGTATAGCTCAGATTTTCTTGCACACTGTTGGGCTATACAGTGTGTGAAATGCACTTCACCCAGCCACTTGCACCAAATGACTTTTGTTAAGGGATGGATGTATGAGGTGTATTGTTGGTCTGGATACTGCAGGTGTTCCATCATATCTTATTAAATAGTCCATCATTTTTATATCTTATTACTAGGGCCACGGAAAATTCACGGTACTTTTTCAAGAAATTCACGAATGACAATAAAAAAAAAAGACATTTCATGGATTCTCACGGAAGTGCCATTTTATTAAAAAAAAAAAAAAGTTTCTATTGTAAGTTGCCTAAAATTAATACCGCATCAAAGAACATCACAGAGGTTGAAACATTTTAACATTTAATGGTAGCTACTGAGTCAACATTTACATTGTAACGTTTAAAACAATCTTTTAAAATGTAACAAACAAGGGTCATTTAAATGTGTTGGCTGAAAAAAGTAACAAGCAGACAAAATTGATTAAAACAAAACAAGTTTGAATGACAAATTCAACAACATTGTCGAGTTTTGTAAAAGTTTAAAACTTAGGCTATGTTCATACAGTAATTAAACGGACTGTGTTGTATAGCGTTATGCTGACATTGAAAAACAAAATGTTAAAAACAGGGTTAAGTGCAAGTGACAAAACTGAAACTTTGTTTTTCTTTACACACACTAAATTATATATGACGTTTTAAAACCACGTAACATCGTGCTACTTGAGCGAATCAACCTATACAAAATAATCTGAAGAACATGAACAGGAAACACAAGAAGAAGAAATCGTATGCAACTTTTTATCCATCTAGCGTGTTGTGCACACACACACACACACACACAATAATTATCTGGTCTATGAGCAGAAAACTGGTTATTTGTTGAAGGCCAGCATCGTGCATCTTGTTGCAGTTTCAACACTCATGGTTTGTCTTTGTGGTGTAAAAACCTGTCCATATCTGGAAACTGCTCGTTTTGCATCCACCTAGTTTGGAGGAATTGACAAAAAGCAGCGTGCAATTTTTGCCATGTTTGGGAATCTGATTTCAGACCTCACCCAGAAATCAACAATATTGACTTTTTTGTCACTTTCAGCAGCTTGGTGCTTGTGAGTTTCAATTTCATCTCTACAGCTTGTGAAATCAGGGATTACATCTAGCAGCAAAGATGTGACATCCAAGACTGACACCATGATAAATATAATATCTATTATTAGTCGTAGTTTTATTATTGTTGCAGACATTTCTATGTAGTTGTCTATGGTTTCTACATGATAAAAGCTGGTGAAGAGTAATGTAAAAAAAAAAAAAAAGGTTTCACGGTAGGCAGTCAAATACATGATTTCTGTGAGTTTTCCATGGCCCTACTTATTACATATTAGTGTTGATTCGTGCATTACAATGAGCATACCGCTACACTTTTTAAGTAACTATCTGAGGTCTGCATCTGAGCGACTATTATGTTTTCCAATGTGGGAGAAGTCGTCGCAATAGTGTTTCTTGTCTGCTGAAGTACAGATGGCCACTGGTTTGAATGTGTGCTGGTGGAATTTAGAAGTTGCATCAAAGACAACTGTGGGTCACTTGAGATGGTTTGTTTTGTCCTGTCTCCTCAACAATTGCCTGTGATTAATTCTTAATACAACACAAGCTTGTACTCCCTGCTGTGCACGCAAACCAGGCGTTCTGCTGTACTTCACAACTCATTACAAAGTGTACGTGTGTGTGATAGAACTGTAACAACATTAAGACCATCCAAGGACATCTCCACTGTGAATACAGAACAGTACTGTGGGAACATTCGTGCTTGTCAGCTCTGTTCCCAATTGAATTTCTGCATCAGAAATAGCCTTGTGGCAGGGTGTACAGTAGCAACATAGCCATCCCCTTTTTTCAAATACCAGACACCCCCACACTAATTAAAACAAATGAAAAATAAGTGTTACAAGGGATCAGGTTTATGGTTATACTTGTGATTTTTATTAAGTTCACACACATGATCCTGAGAGCTCTGTTGTGGCCGTGTTTTTTAAAAAGTCACCAGGATACGATTACTGTAATAGTCCCTTTGGTGGCGTTTTATATAAGGATTCCACCGTAATATGCAGAAACGACTAAAATATACACTTAAGAAATATGAAAGTATATATCACGTGTGTTTAAATTGAAAGTGTAGCAGCAGTGAATATTGGGGTATCAAACATTTTCCCATCTGTACCCTGTCAATATTTTAAATACAGTATGATGTTGTTTTTAACTGCATTGCAGTAGAAGAGTATGTGCATCACGCATGAATGGCCTCAGTTTCTACTCTACTTGATGTACTTATTGCCCATAAAGTAAGATTGTGCTTTTTTGTTGCATCCTTTTTCTATCTTATGTCAACCTAATTGATATCTGTGTACCCTTGATACAACTGGCAGATTGTTTGAAAAAGTCAACTTCCTGTTTCTAGTCACACATATGCCTTCAAGCATATATTTACACCCACATTAGTATAGTCAATTTGCCATCTAATGAGGCTCCATATTTCAATGGTTTTTGATGTGCTGGAAAAAATGAGAAAATATTATGCAAAATAAGCTTCAACGAAGTGGAGTAAACTCCAAAATGCTTTACGCGCATTGAATTATCTCTGTGCCTAATTGTCAACTAATAAGAGATTTTTTTTTTTCATATAAAATAATGTATCTAATATAAAATGAAAAAGAAGATTCATACAGTGTTAAAATTTTACTATAAAACCCTTAATGACTGTGGTGTTATCTTTTTAATATATTTCTTTCTAAATTATCTAAACTAGTGAGGTTATTATTTTTTCCTCTGTTTTTGTTTTTGCCATCACTGCTGGGTAACCTACCCACCAATCTCATGTAGAATTAGAAGTCTGTATAAATGTGATTGCTTCCTTGAAATGTGCATCAAGTCAGCTCTGGAAAGTAAAAACAACACCATAGAGAGAGAATGCATAGAGAGAAACATAGATAGTAAATATGCCTTGGAATATACTGTAGTCTGTTGTGGGATTCAGCATGTTCAGAGGGGCAAAAAGGGCTTGGCAATCTACTTCTCATTCATGGTAAATTTGGGCTTGCCTGGTAAAAACAAATAAATAATACATTCAGAAAATGTGGACAAGAGTGTGTTTTACTATACTATTGAATAAGAAACACTTTTAATTTGGAATATACTGTAGGGATATGTGTGCATGCTGGTAGTTTTAATGTGATTTTACTGCTAGTGATATATTTATTTTCAGATTTATATATATATATATATATATATATATATATATATATATATATATATATATATATATATATATATATATATATATACACTACCGTTCAAAAGTTTGGGGTCACTTAGACATTTCCTTGTTTTCGAAAGAAAAGCAAATTTTGTGTCCATTAAAATAACATCAAATTGATCAGAAATACAGTGTAGACCTTGTTAATGTTGTAAATGACTATTGTAGCTGGAAACGGCTGATTTGTAATGGAATATCTACATAGGCGTACAGAGGCCCATTATCAGCAACCATCAGTCCTGTGTTCCAATGGCACGTTGTGTTTGCTAATCCAAGTTTATCATTTTAAAAGGCTAATTGATCATTAGAAAACCCTTTTGCAATTATGTTAGCACAGCCTTATTTAGACTAGTTGAGTATCTGGAGCATCAGCAATTGTGGGTTCGATTACAGGCTCAAAATGGCCAGAAACAAAGAACTTTCTTCTGAAACTCGTCAGTCTATTCTTGTTCTGAGAAATGAAGGCTATTCCATGCGAGAAATTGCCAAGAAACTGAAGATCTCGTACAACGCTGTGTACTACTCCCTTCACAGAACAGCGCAAACTGGCTCTAACCAGAATAGAAAGAGGAGTGGGAGGCCCAGGTGCACAACTGAGCAAGAGGACAAATACATTAGAGTGTCTAGTTTGAGAAACAGACGCCTCACAGGTCCTCAACTGGCAGCTTCATTAAATAGTACCCGCAAAACACCAGTCTCAACGTCAACAGTGAAGAGGCGACTCGGGATGCTGGCCTTCTAGGCAGAGTTGCAAAGAAAAAGCCATATCTCAGACTGGCCAATAAAAAGAAAAGATTAAGATGGGCAAAAGAACACAGACACTGGACAGAGGAAGATTGGAAAAAAGTGTTATGGACAGACGAATCTAAGTTTGAGGTGTTCGGATCACAAAGAAGAACATTCGTGAGACGCAGACCAAATGAAAAGATGCTGGAGGAGTGCTTGACGCCATCTGTCAAGCATGGTGGAGGCAATGTGATGGTCTGGGGTGCTTTGGTGGTGGTAAAGTGGGAGATTTGTACAGGGTAAAAGGAATCTTGAAGAAGGAAGGCTATCACTCCATTTTGCAACGCCATGCCATACCCTGTGGACGGCGCTTGATTGGAGCCAATTTCCTCCTACAACAGGACAATGACCCAAAGCACAGCTCCAAACTATGCAAGAACTATTTAGGGAAGAAGCAGTCAGCTGGTATTCTGTCTATAATGGAGTGGCCAGCACAGTCACGGATCTCAACCCTATTGAGCTGTTGTGGGAGCAGCTTGACCGTATGGTGCGTAAGAAGTGCCCATCAAGCCAATCCAACTTGTGGGAGGTGCTTCAGGAAGCATGGGGTGAAATCTTTTCAGATTACCTCAACAAATTGACAACTAGAATGCCAAAGGTCTGCAAGGCTGTAATTGCTGCAAATGGAGGATTCTTTGACGAAAGCAAAGTTTGAAGGACACAATTATTATTTCAATTAAAAATCATTATTTTTAACCTTGTCAATGACTATATTTCCTATTCATTTTGCTATATTTCCTAGTCAAACTCATTTCATGTATGTTTTCATGGAAAACAAGGAAATTTCTAAGTGACCCCAAACTTTTGAACGGGGGGGATAAAATTGGGCCTCAGTGAGTCTCAGAATGTTTAAATGAATATGAACAAAATACAGCTCTGAGGGTTAATTATTTGTGCTCTTTAAAAGTCTTTTGACTTTTCTGAAAAATGATTTCCATCTGTTTCAAATACATCTGCAAAACACGTACTTGGTCATTAAAAGCCTTTCTTTAGAGTTGTTTAATGACGTATGTCACGACAGAGAGAAGAATTAACACAGGGTTTCAGAGCCTTATTTTATTCTTTCTGCCTAATTAGTTTAGCATTTGATGTAAGTGTGGTTCCTGCCATGATTGCTGAAGCTAGCCTCTGTTGATAAGAACTCTTAACTTTTGTTCAGCAGAATCATTTTTTTTTGCTATCTAATTTAAAACCTTATCTTAAACTAGATTTGTGTTGTACTGCTGCCATCAAATCCTGCTTGTGTCTGTATTCTAACTCTAAATTCGATCAAAACATTTCAGGAAAATGGAGACCGTTCAGCTAAGCAATAAAGAACGCTCGGCTGTACCTTTTTATAAAAGATTTGAGGATAGCTAGGTGTATTGTGGGTTGACCTTGCAAACTTTTTTGCTGAAATGTGCATTGTGTGAACTTTTTTTCCCCTTTTTTCTAATAGTACCGGTACCTGTAGTATATTACTGTTGCCCATTTGAGTGACCTGTGCCTCCATATGGGCACTCTTTATAGTTGGCAGATAATGGGCATGCAGAGGGGGAGCAGAGCTGACAGTGAACGTGCTGGGATGTGTTGTGCCATTAGGTCTTGCAATAAATCGTTTTATTCGAGAACACGTTATGTTTATGGGGGTTTATTGAGCTAGCTGGACAAGTGAGGGTTAGCTCCAGAAGACCCTTACACACTACTCCCACACCAAATTGGGATAGGTAGTTATGAGTATTCCTTTGCTGTTGAGGGTATTGAATCCAATAGCTTCATCGAATCATTTGCCCAGGCTGGATTGAAACTTTGCATGTCATTCATTGTTAATTGAGGTTGTAGGTCAATTTAACACTCTTGTTTATTACACACGATGAAGGAATTAATAAAGGTAATATCCTGGAAACAGCTAGACTGATTTTTTAAATTTTTATTAAGCTGCATGTTAGCCTTGGGTATGCTGAATGTGACTGTCCTGTATCATCCACTGGTGGCTATGGCTTGCATGTGAGCTGGCAGCCATGCAGCTTGCAGTTTGCTGCATGGCCTGCAAGCTGTGCTGTAAATTGGAAGCAGTTATTAGCCACAGCCACCCAATTAACAAATCAGTCATTCGCAGTAGGATTAATTTGACTGATGTACAGTTTGGAGTAGACCACATGTTTTGGCTAATTCCTTCAGCCATTATATTCTGAATCATTGTACTCAAAAAGCAAGTGTTGACTTATCCCCCCCACCACATGTAGAATTTAGTTTACAGTAAAAATTTTGCAATGCACAAGTACAGAATAAAGCTAAAGCTATCACGGCCCTTGCTGACATCACAAGCACTATAAAAACAGGTGCAACGAGCACAGACTAGGCTTTTCAAAGGGTTAAATGCTGTATTTCCCATAGGTCCTGTACATTTCCAGTAAATCAAGTAATTTCACAATTCCAGCCCTTGGTTTATGTTAAGACATTAGCTGAGATGTAAATGATTTGCTAGCTGGAGAACCGTGAGCACCCTGCTAATCAAATCAATTAACCACATACTTGAGCTGATTTATTATTCCAGCTGTATAACACTGAAAATCACTGCTTCAGTCCTTCACAGTGAGACTTCTTTTTGACACATTTCTGTATTAAGAATTACTTCTTAAAGTGGTTCTTTCTAAACTAAATACTTTCATTAATCTTGTTGTGCGCCTCCTTTCATTTGCTATATAGGCCCCCACATGATACCTGGTACTGCGCTGGGTTTGGAAGCCTTGATTTCTTGGTACTTCGTCATTTCATCTGGAAAGTGGAACTAGATTCTTGCCCCACTGACTGAGAAGCTTTGAAGCTGGTAACATGCTTTTGACATTGAAGACATTGGTATAAGACATTGAAATTGGTATATATAAACATAAATGCCCCCCTTTTATTTTGACATCGAAGACACTGCACTGGTGAAATGATCTACTGTAGGAACTGAGAGTGAGGAAAGAAAACTGGGAACTATATACTGTAGTAACAGATTTCATGTTTTTAACATTTGTTTCTTTCAAAACAGCACGTGTGAGACCCACAGTACGTAGTCTATGGCTGGTAAGATTTATGGTATTAATTTGCTAGGCTGAGAATCCGTCCCCTTGCTCACACAGAGGCTGTCCTTTTATAAGTGTTTGATTGAAGTTGGTATATATAAACATAAATGCCCTTGTTTTCTTGGAGCTCTCAATACATGGTAACCACTCTGGTTGGCACAAGTAACACCACAGGAGTTCAGAACATGGCTAGTAAATGTGTAATCATTCTTCAGAAATGGCATGCACATAGTTCCTTTTCAACATTTTCCAGATTCTCACATTTGCTGTAGCTCAAATCTGGAGGACTGTAAACTGTGTGGTCTAATAATTTATTCTTTTACATTAGTCCGTACTGTGTTACAGCATGTATTTTTCATGCTTCATCCTAAATCTCAGATGTTAGCATGGGTACCCCAATTTGTTGTGGTTTTGTTCTGCTGTCTTTTGTACTGTTTTGTCAAGGGAAGATAACAGGTTAAATGTTTAAAAACAAATAAATATGAATTTTAAAATTTGTGTGACAAAAAAAAAAAGATTTTGCTATTAAAAAAAAAAAAAGTCCAATGATGTCACAGACTTTAGCAAACAGCCTAAAATACCTTTGCTCTCAGTGAGACTAGCACTGTAGTGGTGTACCGCTTATATTTGTGAAAGGCTTCAACTGATTTGCCTTAGGCTGCATTTAAGCATATGAAGGACTATAACTTTAACCAGATTGTATGGCATACTAATGCATAAAAAATATATATAAAATATCTGTCAATAGGGGGTTTGGTGTGAAAGAAGCAAGGCTGATTATGAAATCAATCAGGCGTGGCCCTGCAGCTGCTTTTGAAAACAACATTTTATTTAAATATGTTTATGGTAAGCCGAACATCAAACTAGTTTCACGGGTACTCCACAAAGATTACAGACAAGGAGAGATTTTTTAAATTAATTAATTAATTAATTAATTAATTAATTAATTAATTTAAACTTTTTAAATACACGGATAGCTCAAAGATGTATCATAATCAAGGGTAGAGGTAGAACAAATAATTGATTTATTTAGCAGCAAATAGATAAAGATTTAGACCAGAGGTGTCCAATCTTTTTACTGCAGCTAGAGAGCCATACTGATTACCAAGGTATTCTGAAGCCCCATATTTCTATCTCCACTTAATTTCCAACTGTGTCTTCTGGTCCTGGTTTCTGTGCATGTCAAGTGACATGTTTAAACACAACATGAAGTTTGCTGCATGTAGACTGTGTTTGCTTCTTTCTAAGACTGCCCTTGCAGTGTTTTCAAACCCATTACAAACATTAAGTGTGATATTTCGGAAGCAACATTTTGTGAAGCTCAACAGCCCTGATTTAAGGCCTAACCTGGCTTTAATTGACAAGTTGATAAATGTGGTGCACTTACTTGGTGTGATGTCTAGTGTTGTGTCACACAGTATTGTGGTCAAGTTTGTGAACAATAAACCCAAGAAGTTTATACTCCTGCCAGATTCTCGAAAGAAATCACTAGCATTGTTCCATTGTTAGCAATCATTTGTTTTCTTTCATTTAAAATATTTAGTAGATGCTATCTGTGTTTACAAGAAATCAATAGAAGTTCTGACCTTGGTGACAAAATCAATGTCTAGTTTCAAAGACTGTTTTCTTGTATGGCTTAAGTTAACATTGATTTTGCTTCTTGAGATACCTCTTTTGTGGTGCATATTAAATAATAAATGGCAATTTGCCATCATTGAGGCCAATTAAACTAACTTAATCTACCTGAACACTGGCTAACGTACTGTACAGTTGTGTTTGTTTTCTAGTCTCATGTTGACTGGTTTTCAGTGGAGTGTGTGTGTGTTAGTACATGGGTAGGAACTTATCCTGAAAACCTCACATCTTTATTTGTTGTCCATTAGGTGTAGGTGTGTGTGTCTATATATATATATATATATATATATATATATATATATATATATATATATATATATATATATATATATATATATATATATTATTGTGTGTCAGCTTTTTACATTCCCATTTTGGAGTTTGAAATTAAATCTATTGAGGGAAAAGTACTTGAAAAAGAATTGGTGACGACCTAACAAAAGAAGGATTTGAAAATCCATATACTGTAGTTAATTACTTTCTTTTTCTGATTTCAAATTAAATTAAAAAAAAATAAAACAAACATAACCAATTGCTAAACGATTTCTATAGCCAGCTACTTTCAGCAGGGAACATTTAGCTTGGGAGTGTGAATGTGCTACTTCTGGATTTTCCCCAGATATTACAGTAAGCATGTGACTGCTCTGCTGGTAGTCAGATTTGCAGTTCATTTTTATCAGCGATTTAACCTGGAATTATGTCCGTATTGGTTGCTGCTCTTGCCTTGCAATCAAAATTGAATTTTTTTTGTTTTTTGTATTATTATATACAAGTATAATTAACATTTCTAGGGTTTACAAATTAAATTATTCTCTTACCCACATTAAAAAAAATTAAAAAAAAATTAAAAAAAACGGAATAGTTACCTAATAAAAAAAATTGTACCTGGCCTGTAATATATACAGTGCTCTCCCTTTATAAGGCGGCCCTTTATACTGCGGAACAGATTATAAGGCCGTACAGTCACGGCTCCCATTTGCCCCACAATGCCGTTACACTAACACTAGTAGTCTCGTTATAAGGCGGAACACAAATAGCACGGCCTCTTAACTATGCTTGTTTTTTTTGTTGCGTTTTACACCCTATCGACCAATGTCATTTTTGCTCTTCCAGAACTAAAGCAGGGTCCACTTATGACTGATCTGTCATGGAGGTGCCCTTGTGGTGTAGAGCAGTGATTCTCCCCTTGCACTTGTCTGTGGTACTTGATGCACCCCCCCCCACCCCACACACACATGTACATATACCGGTAAAAAAAAAAAAAAAAAAAATCCAACATGCCACTGGCTTCTCTGTATGTACTGCTGATGTGTTTGTTCTTTTTTTCTTTTGCACAAACCAGCCAACAATCCATCATATTGCAAGCAAACTTAACACTGCAAATAATAGTTTACCGATTGTGTCCAACGTCTACTAATGTGCACACCACGCAGTAAGCTGATAAACAACATACATCACAACGTTCATTTAGTCTGCTTCCATCAGTTTGTACCAACCGCTATTTTTGTTTTGTTTTTTGAAAATAATGCAGTTCAATTCTAATTTTCAATCCCCTTTTTTATTTTAGACATTAAATATCGATTGTTTCCTCAATTGCACATTTTACTGGTATTTATTGATAATTATTGCTCCATTTTCTTCCAACGGTGATCAATTTTCATAAATGTTTTATATTATTAAGACCTCTGTCTCCTTTTAAAGACACTAAAACAGATGCCGAAAAATGCTAGAGGAGTAAGGAAATATGAATATTTGACCTGCAGCTTGCTCAGAGTTTGTATGATGATTATAATTAGTTACAGCTATATCTTAGTACAGCATCAACCTTTTTTGGAAATATGTCTCAATTTTAAGTTCTGCAGCTGTTAGTTTAGGACTCTGGGTGATGGTAAGATGTGTGTGTGTGTGTGTGTGTGTGTGTGTGTGTGTGTGTGTGTGTGTGAGAAATTCAATTAGGGAAGATGTGAAAGAACTTTATTCATATGAAGACTGTTGGGCCTACAATAGCTGGAGTCCTGCTGCTGATGTCCTTTGTTTCCATGGTTACAGGAAAGTCAGTTGCTGGTCCAGCAAAAGGATCTACTGAGGGAGGAGAATCATCCAGCCCGAGAGATTTCAAAGGAGGAGACAGAGGAGACATTGCAGACGGGCATTCATTTAATAGCTTGGTAAGCAACTCTAGAACACACTGTACAGATCTTGAAAGCTGTTTGTTTGGCGTTTTATCCTCATACTATAGAACAAGTATAGTCATTGCATGCAGAAAAACATAAAACAAGAGGGAAAACTTGTACTTGATTACTTGTACCTAGTTATTAGTTAGAACCTTACACATTTTTATTACGCAAGTAATATTGTGTAGAAATAACGCTGTTAGGGTACCACTGACAGGAGGAGGGCAAAATAGAAAGACATTGGAAATGCTTTATGGAACCATGGGACCATTGCAAGAAAAGCTACATCCAGGTGGGTTTTCAAAAAGAAACTTTCTTGGGCAGTAGAGACCAACCTTTTAAAAACCAAAATACACCTATATGCAGTCCCTAATTCATGCTGTGGCTGGAAGTAAATTGTGACTTGTGCGTGTATGTCTGTGTGTGTGTGTGTGTGTGTGAATATCTCCAGTTCTGCATTCACTCTGACTAATGGGCAAATTATTGAGAATTAAATGAGTGTATTGTTTTTGTTGTTTATATTCACTGTGTATGATTTTATGGCGACTTCTGTGGCCTTGGTATATCTCTCACAGTCATGTCTAACCATTACATCTACATAGTAGCCATTAACACTCTGCGCCCAGTGGATGTAAGAATTATCAAAATTTTACAGATGATTTTTCGTCCTTTGGAGGCAGGGTGTTGCAGGGAACATGTTAATGGTTACACTCGGGTGTTCCAGATGTACTTGGAGGTTAGTCATGATCCCGAGCACACTATTGAGACCACATGGGGTGCTTCAAGTATTAGTGTTTTAAAGTCACCAGATCAAAAAGAATACATTAGTAAATTTGAGTCTAATTTAACTTTACTGTTTCATACTCATATTGAATTGCTCTTTAGTGCAATAGACAGAGATACTTAGGGTCCTGTTTAACTTTTCCAGTGCCACAGTAAATCGCACTTGAGCTACCTGTTTTAATGATGCAGATACATCTGATGAGTAAAGGTATTATTAATCTTTGTTGGTATTGTGACCATATGGTAGCAGAGAGCTCATTAGTGTTGTTCAACGGGCTTGACCTTGTTAAAGGGTTAGAAATGGCCTATTTACTGTGAAATGCACACATCCCTCTTCTATTGCCTATCCGGGGGAAATGCTGCAGCTGCTGCCTCTGCTGCTGCTTTGAGCCCTAGTGTTATAAAGACATCACAACACAGTGGGATTATTTTTTTTTTGTTTAGTATGTCCTAATTAAATGACCAGTGAGCACTTGTTTGAAGGCCTGTGCCAGAGCTCTGTGCTGGTTTGTACTGTAAAGCTGCTGATTCCTGCTGACACCCTGCTGGGACTTGTTCAGCTCGCAGCAGGCAGCCCTGGAGCACGACGCATCAGCAGACACCGGAGAGGAGGAGGAGGAGGAGGAGGAGATGGAGGGAATGAGAGAAATTTGGATTGAGCTTATCGAGAACAACACAGCGCTACAGGGCCGTGAAGTCAACCTCTGCTTTGTATTTGGAAGAGGGGGATGTCAATATACATTGTTTCACAAATTTGTTTTGTTTTTTGCTTGTTTTGAGTGCACTGGTTTACAGTCAGGCAGGATGTAGTACTGTCCTCAGCATCCTTGCAGTTCAGTTCAAGGTCTTTCATAAAGTAATTGAAGCAAACAAAATAGTTCCATACATTTTCTCCGCCTTGAGCATCCATTTAATATATAGTTCACCCATACACAGATTTGAAAGAGAACAGGGTCACACTTCTTGTAGAGGAGCTGAGTGTTGGGTTACCTCTTAATAATTCACAGGCTACTATCTTCTGGCACCAGCTCAAGAAACCGATTTATAAAAATAATGTTGCTGTGGAGTCGCTGTGGTGGATCCATGCACTACAGTTCTTTATTCCTCGTTTCTAAAGTGCAGTTAGTTCAAATCCAGGCAGGAGGTGTGAAATGAGAACTGAGAGGGAGTCCTATGGAATAAAAAAATAAAAGATTCAGGATAAAACACAGCTTTTGAAAATGTGTCACCAAGTTTTTTAGCAAACAAATCTGTTTAAAGAACACTATCAGTATAATAATAATAAACTCATTATTTACCAATACTCCCTAATGCAGTCTGTTTATAGCAATAGCAATTTAACCTTTATTATAGACTCTGACCAAAGGAATACACCACATAGACGCCATTATCACTATTTATTATCAAGTTATGTATTTATTTTCATCTGTTTGTCTGAAATAATCATTGTAGTCCAGTGAAAGAGTAAACTTCTTAAGAGCAGGGTTGGAGCTTCCCTGTGAAGCATTTCATTTGTAAGCAGTGGTTTTAGGACAGGTGTCATTTAATTAGTGTCATCTTATCTGTGCTTTATTTGGAGCGCTGTTATTGAGTAATAACAGCACTGCTGGTCTTCATAGGAAGCAATAGGAGAACAGTGTCTGGTGTTGTGTAATATAACTTATACGCACGTGATACTGGCTCTTTAATATAACAAGTCAGTTAGCTAACAGAGAGACTTCATTACACATGATGTTATTAAGAGAGAGTTTCCATTGCTGTGCCAGGTCACAGTTCTGTTGATCTTTTTTTAATACCACTTTTGTTTTGTTTTGTGGGTAGTCTGTCTGCAATTAGAATGCCGTCAAGTAAGGATTGATAGATGTCAATTATGTAGAATATAGTGTTTCATATTTTCATGGCCTCAACCTGCAATTGCACTTCTGTCGCTGCCAAGTAGTGACTTTATTTGCGCTACAAACTCTTGACATTCTGGTGTTTGCGGTGTGTGGAACAGTGAAAAAATAATAAAGATGTAAATGCTGCTATATGAAAGCAGGAATTCTATAAACGTTGACCCTTAACGTTTTGGTTTTCTGGTTTGAGAATGAAATGCATAATGTGTGATTTAAACACGTGAAATGCTGTCTCAGAAGGCTGTTGACACTGGATCATCCTCGTCCTGTAACCCTGTCGCATTACTAATATTTCTTTCCTGATTCTTTCAGTTGACTAGGTTTTTATTTTCTTCACCAGTAGGGCTGGAAGGTTCAATCCTGGTAGTGAGAGAGAAATCACCTCTCAACTGCTGGGGGCATTTTCATACTCCATTGCACACATATAGTCTCACTACACTTCTCTAAGTAACTGGTGTCGAATACAGCAGCCCAGACAATTACAAAGAGTCATTTTTTTTTTTTTTTTACTTTAATAATGGAGAAGTACGTTAATGGCTTTCAATTTTGCTATGGTTATGTAAAAAAACAGATCAAAAGGTGGTTGGGAAGACAGACATGCCCTTAATAACGTGCTGCAGAAGGGCCTTAATAAAGTTCATCACAATTGATTCCATACAGTCTGCCTGTAGCTGGGAATATACATTCCCTGTAGAGGATGAAAACAGATAAATGGCTGTACTTCATTAATTGTCAGGTTTCAACAAAGCGTTACTATAACTTGGAAATGAGGAGTCCTTGCACTCAGAGGATCCTCAAATAATGTAATACTGACTGAACTTGATGCTAGTCTTGTTACTAGTACAGCCTTAGGGTTTATAAATCGCATAGAGATCAGGTCCAAGTGTGAATGTATACAATTGGTGTCTAATCCATTTGGGTTTTGGAGGCCTTTTAAGTTTGAGTACAAGCAAGCTACTCATTTTAAACTGCGATGGGTTACAGAATACCTCACTTACTTCTCAAAGCGCTTAACAGTACAGTAATATCCAGTGCAGCAAGATGATAGTAAGTCTGTTGTATTTTATTACCTTCACCACTTTAAATACTTTTGAAGAGTGCTATATGCCTGTGATGTATTTAAGTACCTTTTTTGGAATGCAAAATGACAGCAGGTCTTTGCTGTTTTCCTGTATTTATCTTCATTCTACACAGCATGGCTTCTCGTAAAATTCAGTAAATGTATCGGAATCACCACTATATACAGTAGAGAGTCAATTATCCAATCTTTGATCAACCGTACTGTCAAACAACCGAACGCAGCTGTAATTACGTGATGAATTACGTGTGGTGTGTTAAGCACAAAGATGCTGCTGCTAAAACGGCTATGAGATTTAGCTGACAAAAAAGGACCAGCAGACTGAGGCAAACGAAAGTTACACAATTATTCAGACCACCAAACCCTTAGATTGAGCACTGTATGCTTAAATGGTTGCAGTTAAGCAAATTAAAACAGTCAGCTCGTTCTTGATTTTTCGTCAGTTTCGTCAGTAAGGGCTGGAGATCCTGTCTGTTATTGAGCAGCTAAGAACTTGTATTTTATTCATTTAAATTGCACGTTATTACAAGGACTAAACAGCAAGTATCACAGTATAGAAATATTTTACTGAAATGTTGAAGCTTAATGATTCCTGAAGTTCTGTAATGTGTAAAAGTTGTACTGCGGATTTTCAAAGTTTGGTATATGGTATGTTTAATTACAGCAGTGGTCGGCAAATGGCGGCGGATGCCTCCTGGCAGGCTGTATCAAAGGCTGAGCGAGAGCGGAACTTCATTTGAATATTACCGCAAAAGTGTCATGGGGATTCCCGTATGACCTTCATATATTTCTTGTGAATAAGCAGAAAATTAAGTGCTTTGCAGCATTGATTCCGAAGTACAGTACTTGCAGATTGTGATGATACATTTATGCCTTGCTATGGTACTGGAATCCTCATATATGATAGACAGTAACGCAGAATAACAAAACACAATTCAAAAGTAGCATACTTTTTTTTATTTTAAGTGCTTCATGACCAATTTTGTTCTGCGATCAGCTTTAGAACACCAGGGGCCGGTTGTACTAAACGGATCAAAAAATCGGATCATTGGAGCCTGCTCATGATCCGTTTAGTACAATGCCTTCTCAAGATCCTGCTCCAGTGAGCCCGGATCCAATCCTGTTTTTTTTATCTCGTTAGTACAACCGGCCCCAGGTGTGATAGACGTGACGGCGATACGTAGGCAGTCCTCCAGAGTCTTGTGTCAGCCAGTTTCGTGCATCTGTTTTTAATATTGCATTCGTTGTGGAATAAGCCACCTCGCATGTGTAAGTAGATCCGAACATGGAGAGAACAAACAGAGCCAGCGGTAGTTGTCTGGACATATATAGACGGACCAGAATGATTCCAGATTTGCTTTGTTAATGAATTCATATGTCTTGCAAATGGCCCGCTCTACGGCTGCCCGCAGGTCATTTGGCCAGCCATCAGATTTAATTGCCGACCACTGAATTACAGGATTTCATTACCTTAACTGTAGGTGTTTACTGAATTGCATTAATTTCATAATTTGTAAAGCTTTGTAATTTTGTATGCTTAATGTGATAGAATAGGTTACTAGCCATATATCATCAGTAGGCACTTGTGTATGTTAACATTATTCTATACATTATTAAAGGTACAGTAAATGTTATTAATACTTGTTCAATTATCCATACAAATCGATAATGCGAACCAGTATCGGTCCCAATTAGTTTGGATAATTGACTCTCTACTGTATTTAAAAATATTAAGCCAATTATTGATAGTAACAGGTGACTCGAAATTACATTTTTGTCTAGTTGTGTTTATTTCACATTCTGTTTCTATGTGAAAAAAAAACACAGCAGCCAGCAGATACCAAGGTTCAAGAAATGTGCCCTTCAAGGATATTACACTGGGGCATTTTACAGTCAACCTAGAATGTATGGTCTGCACTGCGTGGATGTGTCCCCTTTAAGAGTGCTGCTGATTTGAGCTCCACGCTATTGAATGACTCTGCGCAGTCAGCCGGTGAGTAAGTGCAGAATGAGAGAGTGCTTCAGCCCTGAGGGGCGTAATGAAGGAGATGGGAACAGGGAACTTCCGCAATGCATGAAGAAGACAAGTACTGATATAATATGTATAACAGGAACTGGAACCTAAAAGAAGGGAAGCTGCTGCACTTGAGCCTCTGATGTTATTCCCCAACAAACCACCTACCTTCAGGCGGGGTTTATTCAATACCCAGACCAGATGAACAATGTTTACAGAAGGCACACAAAGAGTCTAACCACCTGTCTAGTGGCACCTCTTAATGTGCACTTGTACTCCAATGGACTATCTGGAACACAATCCCTGTTTGACAGAAATCCAGGGCGGTTAAGTGTCCAGGTTCATTCAGGCCTTGCACCTTGTGAAATATCCAATTTTCTCTGCAATGGGAGGCTAATTTAAGATTTGAACGTTCTTTTCACAGAATAGATAGAGATCAATTCCTTGTTTGTCTGGATATATGAATGTGGTGTGAAAGTGGCTTTCAAATGGCCCTAGTAATGCATGTTTTTTGAAATGTTTAAACAAGACCATCTGGTATGCTGTTTTTCTGTTGTGCATACAGTGGGTGGAGATCACGGTGGTCTTCTTTATCATGTTCCTGAAGCCTCTGATTTTGACTATTCAGCCGTGGCAGGGTGGATGAATGGCCCTGACATGCTTTTTCATGCCGTGATAAACATGATCAATTCAGAGCAGATTAAAGAAGTATTTTGCTGCTTCACAGAGACCTTGTTGCATAATTATTTGTTTGCTTTCTTAATATGGCTCTGGAGCTTACTCCCACTCCTCCCATTGCTGCCCTTTAGTCTACCGTAGCTATTAAATCATTGTACAGATTTACAGTGCAACTTAACTCTACACTGTATACTTGAGTAATCTTTTTCATGGGAAACAATAGTATAGAACAGAGGGGTGTTTTGATAAAGAATAGACCTGGGACAAATGGTCAATTACTTGTTTGTAGAAAAATACCGTGTTCTTCTTCAAAATTATATTTTTGTTCATGTCTGTCCATGTGTAATAAAGGAGACCACATTATCTCTGATTTATCTTGCACGAATTAAGAAAAGCAAGGAAACACCGATTTTAATTAAAGTGTTGTTTGTAACGGTCGTATTTTGTTGCACAGCATTACGAATTGTAGCTGTTTGGCAGTAATGGTTATGTTTTATTTAACTGCGACGAAGCAGGTTTATTTTTTGAAGGGTGTCGTTATTGACCTCTGCAGCTGTTTAGACCATTAAAATAGGTCTCCCTTTGTTTGTGGATGAACAAGGTGTTTTATACATTTCAGTATGAACCAGTAACTTACTATACAGTGTACTGCGTCCTGTCATCTGTGCCATGACCTTGATAAATGCCCCATAAAGAAGGAAATTAAAAATTGAAGATGGGAAATTTAGCGCTAATGCATTTAAAAAAAACAGAAAACTGGCATGACATTCCACTTTATGCCTGATGTTAAAACACCCTGTGTGTACCACATACCACTGTTTTTTCAGCTCATTTATACATTGAGAAGACAGTGACTTAAGCATGTGCTTTTAAAAAAGAAAAAGAAAAAAAAACACTGATGACCTGAGCCTACAGTGCCACCTAGTACAGGTATGTTGCTACTGCATGATTAAGAAATACAAAGGAAGCTTTATTAAATATGATTTAAACTGATTTGGGAAAAAAATTCAGTGGAATGTTGGGGCTGGGCATTATTTGCTGCTCGCTACTGCCACCTGCATGGCATACAGGGGGAATGTATCTAGTATAACAGTCAGCAATGTAAGATATAAAACGATGACAGAACTGTTTCTACAGTACAGGCAACCAGTTGTTTTTTGTAAGTGTTATACTGTTTTAAATACTGCTATCCCTTAAAGAAAATGTTACTTTGTCTTTGATAGGAGCCGTTTTTATTTAGTAAAAAACAAATAACACAAAAAATAAAATAAAATGATACTGAAATGACAGTGGAGGTTTGTTTAATGACAAGTCATATGTAGTGGGCAGGCATGTGTTTTCTGTAAACCGATCATATATTGTTAAGGAGATGTCAAACTTATATTTGTACATATGTATGGAGTCGGTGGCAAGGAAGCACACACTACTTTGTCCTTTTTAACATAATTACTTGAAGCATTCATTGCATGTTTATCACAGTGAAATGCATGCTAAAATGCACCTACTTGGCACCACAGTTTTCAAAAACATTGCCCTCCTTGTGGTGCTTCACATCGCTTTTAGACCCTTAAAAATCCTTTGAAATCTTGACAGCTCTGCAGTAGAAATCTGAGAAAATCTTTGTGTTCTCTGATTTAATTATACACATTTCTAGGAAGACTGGAATCAGAGATAAAAGAACATGTAATTGAAGCATTCAAATAATCTTCAGTATACCCTCTATTGGACCCCAAGGAGATGGAGTAAATTAGTTTTAATTCAATTTTGCTTTTATACTTTGTGTTAAAGGTATTCTATTAATGCCTTTTTTCACAGAATTCATATTTTAATTATTCATATCTCAATATTTGAGTCCTGCTTTTGGCCTAATATTAAAATCATTTTTAAAAATTGAAATAAAAAAAAAAAGCCTTTTGACATGCACCATTTTACATTGAATTGAAATTAATATCTGCTTAATTTAAACAAATAAATATTTGAGCTGGGTTTTTTCTATATTGAACTTAATATACAGAGAGCACATAAGGTCATTTATCAGTATTTTTGGCACTATGGATACTGAGATGGGACCCTTATACACTGATCTTACCCGTCTGTCTGTCTGCCATTATTTTTTTATTTTTATTTTTTTTGAAAGATTACTAGGTTAAAAGATGATATTTGTGCCTTATTCTTATTTTTAAAACATAGTTTATGATTCATTGTTTTCAGACAGTTGTCATATTTCCGTTACCTGCTTGGCACTTATGGGTCAGCTCAGTTGGTTCTACAGTAGTTCAATCTGGGAGATAAAGGTGCAGTGCTGTTGAGGTGTGAAAGCTTGGGTTTAATGACCTGTCTCCATCTTTATACTTTAGGCACAAAATGCATTTTATATAGCATTTGAAAAGGAGTAATCATTTCATGATGTTAATTTGCTTTATACACCTGTCATTTCTGGGGGTGATAACTCCAGTGGAACATACATTTACACAATGAACTATTGATATAGAGTGACACAGTACATATCAGTTAGTAGGTGGCACTGTAATACTGGATGCCAGCATAGATAGGATTTAGGTCTGTTACTGTAACTGTAAATGTGAGCTCTTGTCAGAACAAAAGGTCATAAATGGAAGTCGAGTAAAAGTTTAGAACAACGAAGATTCTGTCCTAATAAATTAGATTAGATTTGTTCTTCAAATTTGGGTGTCGTCTCACCTCTGCAACCCATTTACAGAGGAAATCATTTTCAAACACTGAACCTGATCAACAGGTTTTAACAAGATTTGAACCCTGGAAGTAAGGGCTCAAGTGGAGTCCCTGCCTGGGCTCATGGAGCACCTGACCGCTATGAGCTGCAGCACTACCATGAGGGGAACCAAGCCCACCCCTGGGCGCTCCCTTTGTGAAGCATCCCAGCCCAGACTGCTGATCGAGTGACTCTCCCTGAACTTACACAGTAGTGCCTGTGCTGGTTGAGCCACTGGGGACAACCTTTCACCTTTTGAGGACTTGGTTCTGAGGTAGCTTTAACACACATAATGTACAGTGCAGCCACCAGTGCAGTATATTTACAATACTCACTGTACCCATAGAATTAGCCTGACAGCGTGCTGTATATAGAAGTTCCTGGTGAGAGACATGTAAATAGCAGTGGTACTGTGCAGTTGTTTTTTTTCCTGTAATAGACTTCATATAAACTAAATTTAAAGATGAAACATATTTATTCTTGATTTGTTTGCATTTCTCTTTTTGCAACAGGAAGAGAATCAACAGCTGGCCACTCAGATAACAGAAGGAATCATAGTTCAGCTTCAAGGGCAGATTAACCTGCTTCATCTTCAAGCAATCTGTGAACCTGCGGCATTACAACAGAAAAAGGACTGAAGATTTTAGGTACGACAATCCAGAGAAACAATATTGTACTTCAGAGTGTATAGATCTTTATACGAAAACACAAACTTATACAGAGTGGCTGTTTAAGTCAATTTGTAACTTCTTGTCTGCTGCTGTGGAAAAATCACAGAAAACTGTCAGTTAACCATCATTTTAATGTTTTCCCAAGAGTGAGTTGTGGCTATATTGAGCAGCTCCTGTTAGACATTGTAGACGTAGTATCCCCTATTTTTCAGTTGCCTCTTTGAAACTGTCACTAGTACAGTGGCTATGGTTACAATGAGTGGTTGTTTCACTTCAACGTCTTACTAAAATGCACTGCTTGCATTTTATTTTATTTAATGTTATTGTGTGTTACTGAAATATATTGTTTATTTATATTATATATTATATTATATGTAAGATGTACTTTGTGTTGTTGTTTGTCCTGGTTTATTTTGCTTACAAATGGAAATTGCTGTGTGTCAACTTTGTCAGCACACACAAGCTTGACTTCAAAAGACAAAAGTATCTTCCTACAGAAATGATGTTGAGACATATGTTTTTACCCACAGGGTTTCATTGATATTTGGGTTGCTTTGGTAACTAGCCATCTCAGCCTACATTTTACAAACAAGTGCCTGAAATACCATATTCTCAGGAGATGGACCAGAGATTCTCTGTTTATTAGTCAGGTCTGTGTGGCATACAGTATTCCACTAAAATAATATATACTAAAGAGAATCTAGGAATTTCCACTTGTCCTGTAGTCATTTAATCTTATAGATGTTGTACTTTTAAAGAGATTTATTTTCAAAAATGTTTGTCTTGTTTCCTGTAGCCATATCCTTTGCCCCTTCACTTAAAAACAAACAAAAACAAAAAAAAAAACAAACTGATTTATAATCAAGAATGTTTATAGAGCAGGTGTGGGGGAAATTGTCCAACTGCATTGTTTATCATATTTGTTGTAAAACAAGGCCCCAGACTGCTGCTTCACTGAAATTGCCAAGCCAAAATATATACAGTACAGAATTTTTGGGGGTCTTGTTTGTGTCCAGACCTCCTTATAATAAATATTTGCATTTCACACATCATCCTCCCCCCTCCCAGTTTAAGTTGGCTAAGTCTGTTGTCATGTACTTCATACATTCAGGGAATTCCTGTTTTGCTGTCTGCATCAAGTATTATTAAGCTCTTTTTATTGTTTGATGTATCTTTTGCAGTTGGATAACTGGTTGGTTTAAGTTATAACCAAAGTTTTTTTTTTTTGTTTTGTTTAATAGATTAAACTATTATGACAATTTACCAGGGCAATGACACAGTGGGCAGAAGCATGTACGGATCAGCATACTACTTTATGAATGCAGAAAGCTAACAATCTAGTGTATGTTTGTGAAAATTGTGATTTTTTTATTTTTTTTTACCAATGCTTTATTGTAAATACTGTTTTGCATACAGTTTTATATTGAATAAACTTTAGAAAAAAAATGTTTGGCATCAACACCCTTGAAAAACCGTCAGTTGCTACTGGCAAGTGGTTTGGACTGAAATGATTAGCCTCCATCTGTTGTACTGTCTGATCTCTTGCATTTGTATACTTTATTGTTTGAAAGAAGGGTGCTTCAGTGAGTAAAGTGGTGAAGAGGTGACATTTACTTATTTCCATTAAACATTATTTCCACTGCACATTTTTTGTAAAAATCCAGGTAAGTGACTGTGCACTGCGCTACTGTATATACAATGTGTAGCATCCCTGGCAGCTTCATTTAACACAGGGCTTTATTTTCTGTCTCTTTTTTTTATTTTTTACTTGCAGTATTTTCCTCTTGGCTTCAGACAACATTTCTGCCAATTAACCCTTCCCCCCTCCCTCAATATAGCACACCTCTGCTCTAATGAGCAAGTTAATTACAGGTGCTGAATAATTTGCAACTGGGGCATTGCGTGTGTGTGCACTCTGTTTCCATATTATATCTCTCCATCTCTCTATATCCCATAAGAATTATGCATTAATAAAAACAAAAATCTCATTGTACAACAGTTAAGTTGTGCACACACCACACTACCATATTGGCTGGTTTATTGGCTCTCCAGGACCTGTTGTAAACATTTTTTAGCAATTTTACCAGTCAGCAGTGGGAATAACACTGACACGAATGTGGTATTTCCAGAAGTGGTGGTTATTCTATTGTCTGTGAAGTGTGGAAGAAACAATTTTGTACCTAATATAGAGCCTAGTAACATTATGCAGGGTATGTGTTACCTCAGAATTGAACTTGGAATTCTTAAAGAAGTGACATCTGAGAGAGGGGAAAGCTTGTGTTAAAGATTTGTACTCAGCAAGCATGTCATTGCTAAGATTTATTCAAGCATTTATCTAGTTGTTGGCGCTAGCATTGAGAATAGTGTAATATTATCACATGCCTGTACTTATTAGTTTAGAACCAGCCAGACTCCATGTGTAATTACCTGGGTGGGGAAAGCAGCCTTTCTAGAGAAAACCTTGAAATAACAGTTGAATGTATCAAAATATTTAAAATGGGCCAAGTTTTTTTTTTTTTCCCCCACTTTATTTATTTTATTACCAGCTATTAAAACAAATTATACAGGATCTCCAAAAGCACTAGCAATATATTCTACAGCACTAGCATCCAGCCAAAGACAATTTAACATCACATACACACAGCAGCTCTGATGTCAGATGCTTGTTCAGCATTTTAAAAGTAGTGGAACAACTAATATAAAAAAAAAAAAAATAAGAAAGCTGTAATAAAGCATGACGATACAAATGAATGCCATGGATTTATAGCACATGGTACAGAGGCTACTGCAAATCTGATATTTCACTGGCACAATACAGCATAGGAACGGAACAGAACATTGATACATTAGTGCATTGATTTTTCTTTATTGGTGTTTCAAAAAAATTCACAGTTGACTATTTTAAAACTTCCAAAAACACAACAGGGGTTAAAAAAATCCTTCAATGAGTTGCAGCTTGTCAGTGGTGTTTACAAACTGCTTCTCTAAGATCCATTTTTAGCTTTTTACAAGATGCTGTTAAAGGAGGGTGTGCACAAGGCAAATAAACTTAAGCACATGGGAGTGGTAGAGGCTGGCGAATTCACAGATTCAGTTGTTTAATCCGACCATCTAATTTCTCATAGTTTGTCATTGCCTTGCACATGTCCTGTGTTTTATTTTCTCCAAATGTAGTGGTGATGACAGCTTAAAAGCTGCAACTTTGCCTCTATGTGCTCGGTGCTGCTTGGATGACCAACTGCACATTCCAGAAATCCTTGGATTGTCCAATCAAAGCTGTGAACTCGCCAATTGTTCCTCCACTGTGCAGAGAGGCGGGAACCAGTAAGAGGAGCCGCAAAGAATCCATTTAAAACACTGCTGAAGACTGGCATGAGGTGCTGGCAGACCACCCACTGGAGGTATTTCTTAACCCCTGTGCTAGTGACACATCTTAACAAGAGAAAGGAAAGGTGACGGAGAATAGACTGATACAGTCACAATCACAGAGGCACTTGAGAAATAATAACACCACAATTCAAGTAAGGCACAAGGTCAAATACAGACAAAACTCACAATATATTTTTGGAACAGTGACACAGAATCTATTTAGCATCCAAATATATATTCTATTTTCTACACATCGACCTTTGTGTTACATGTCAGTTGCCACACACAGCAATAATCAAGACTTTACTACTGAACATAAAGTCTAAAAGTGTCCCACTGCATACGCTAAAGCACAAGTGTACAAAGTGAAGTTTGTGGTACTACCTTTTACCCTACAGTTTGTGTCTGTGTCTGAAAGGGCAAATGTTATATTCCTGAAAACCAATTTTTTGAAGAAACATTTTAAGCAGACTTAGGAGGTTTGGTTAGAATATTTCAAATAAAGCTCCACCCCCAAGCCAAACGAGAGGACATCTTCAATGTATTTGTATTGTTCCAACCTCGCTACTCTTATGCTACCCCTCTGCTTCGTACCCTCCACTGGCTACCTATTTCTACTCGCATTCAGCTCAAGACCCTTGTTCTTACCTGCTGCTCTCTTCACCCCTCTTACCTCCCTCATGTCTCCCTACACCTCCTTTTGCTACTGGAGAACTTCAGGACTGCTCCGTCTCTCGCTGCCTTCCGTCGTCTCAAGAACCACCTGCTCTCTTGATCTACACCTCCTACTATGCACTGGACTTGCCTGACCTAAGCACCACACTACTGGATCCTCAGCTAATGTGCTATCCTTGAACTACTATGTCATTGTAGATATAACTTCTTGTAATCCTAACTTGTTGCATCCTAGTTCATATTGTATTTCAGTTGTATTATTTGCACTTACTGTAAACTACACTATTTAAATATTAACCTTGCATAACCCTTTACTGCTCTGTAACACCTGTAAGGTATCAGACAAATTATTAATAATAATAATAATAATAAGTCTGTTACCCAAACTTCATGTCGTACACTAGTTTCGAGGTTCATGTGTTACGGGAGTATTCATATATTGATCTTTAATCAATATTTCAGGGCTCGACATCCATCCTTTCTATGTTGATTATATTTAGGGCTTGTTTTTTGGGTTTTATTAATTGTATTTTTCGGTGCTTATTTTTAACTATTTTCGAGTTAGGTAAATCATTTTTTTTCAGGGCTTTTGTTTTTTTATATACTGTATAAAATGAGTGTTTTGGTTACTTTCCAAAATGCTTGAGCGTTTTTTTTTTTTTTTTTCTGTCAAACAATGTGTAGTAACTTGACAGTACTTGCACACTTAAATTGTACCTTCTTTCCTTTGCTGTCTTCATCCTCATGGTCACGGGCACATTCTTCTGGGGTTTTTGTGTGTAGGCATTTTTGTACGTTTCGCCACAATTCTGTTTTAAATCCTCCATATTTTAACTGTGTAATACAGCTTTAAATCCTGCTAACAAGACTCCACCCTGATTGTGATTTCGTTTTAAATCTCGCAAGCGGAGTCTCCAGTAGAAATGTGCTGTCACTCAGTAGTTGGGGCGTGTTTAAATTATTCAGAATGAATCAATGATAGATGCAAGTCACGAAGGCGGGACATTGTCCAGCAGCACTGGGAAATGTATGTATTAATATTTTTGTAGTAGGTTTTATTTTTTAATAGAAAAAGGGTAAAGTCAACGTGAATTGATGAACCATTTCCACAGTTTTTCTGGTGTTTTCCGTGTTTATTGGCTATCCACCGATTTCATTTTTTTGGTATTGGGTGTTTTAATCGGTTAAAACTGAAAATCAGAAGCCCTAATTATATTAAAAGGACATTTATCTAACTAAAATGCCGATGCCCTTCAGATTTGTACAGTAGTGAATCTCCCCTGCCACAAAGTGAAGAGCAGTCAGTGCACCTATTAGTCATGTGTTGCTGAAAACAAGGTTTCTGTGCTACAAACAACTGCAACGACCAAGTGTATGACTTACTTTCCTGGACGTGTCAGATATGATATTGTACCTGCGAGTTAACAGTGGAGTATGACTTACTTATGGTTACATGATGACTTACAACAGAGACATTTTCAAGATATAACCCTGTGAGAGTACTTTACTGTAAAATGGGAACATTAAAAAAGAAAAGGATAGTCTTCATCCACCCCCTTTCAATTTGTGACATTCCACAAATCCAATAGCCAAACCCTAAAGTGATTGTGTCTAATAAAAGCACTACATTGTTGTTACCATAGAGCAGGGATCTCTAACCCTGATCCTGGAGAGCCACAACCCTGGAGGTTTTATGGGTATCTATGGTCACCAATGGCTAAAGATCTGGAACACATGTTAATCTTGACCAATTAAGCCAATAATTGGTTCCATTAAGTGAATGGTAACCATTAAATGAAATGAAAACCAGAAGACCCTGTACAGACACTTGATTAGATGTTGTGTTTTTATATGAACATATAAAAAACAATTCCATGTAAAATGGTAGATGGGTAGCTTGCCAAGTGTGTAAAAAGCTGCCATTGCACATGGTGCTACTTTGTTCCAAATGCAAGAATGACTGAGTCATTCTAGAGGCGGTTTGGTTATACCCCATAAAAGGTGGTGGTGCTGCAAATTGTATTTGTGGGATATTTTCTGATGATTTTAAATAATTAAAAGCTAGTGATTAGTATTGAGGGAAAACTATTCCAATTCCTATACAATTAATATTTAAATTGAAAAAACTGTATTTTACATAATTCCTAGGTGATGAACAGATTTTTCCCCTTTGTCAATACATCTTTAATTGTATTTATAAAAGAGAAAAAACTATATTCCCATGATTTTAGAAAGTAAAGAATGGAGTAAGAAACTATGCTTAGAGTATTATTGTTACTGATCAAGTTCATGAAAACAAATAATTAAAAAAATTAAATTATACAAAATACTGTTTTGTTTTTCTGTAGGAGAGAATATCCATTCCCTTTAAAAGCCCAAACTTATAATGAATTGCCTTCGGACTAGTGATGAGCTTGTGAGACTTTAACCTTTTACTATGCAGGTCTAGGAAAGATGATGACTCCACTCAAAACAGCAGCCCAGGAAACTCATTTGTTTTTTCAGTCGAAGACACTGAAACAATTAAAATCACTTATTCTGGGGTTATCTTTCTGTAAAGTTACTTGGTGCTGAAAAGACTTTTAGGAGACATTCTACTGACATTTAGTATTTTTAGGAGAGATGTAATGAAGCCTAATTACTCAGCTTAATTACGTAACAGACAATGATGTTAAGCTGCAGATTAATAGAGGGTAAACTTGAGAAAGCAACTTGAGTGTTCAAGGAATACATTCATAATGGTCTAATTCAGTGGCACTCCCTTGTGACTTTCAATCCAGTCCAATGTTCCAATCATCTCCTTAATTATTGAATTAAACAATCCAGAGCCTAGTTCAATTAAGGCATTTAATTGTTTAAAATGAACCAATGCATCCAATTAAGTACTTCAGGAACAAGGTCGTGGCTTGGAAGGTTCTGAAAGAGCCACAGCTGAGAACCACTGGTCTAATTCAAGCTACTGTTGGGTACACAGTCCTAGACAGAAAGTTAGCGTGGAACAACAATTTTGTGATGTGAAAATGAAGCCCAATACAATTCAAATCATTACAAATTAATTAAAAAGTGATAACATTCTATATTTGTATAGATATGGAAGCAGCTGCAGTGCTTACTCTCACACCTTCATGAAACAAAAATCATTGTACAAACCCCCCATGGGGTTACAATGTCAAACTACAATGTATGAATCAATGCATTCTTCTAAAAATCCATAGTCAAAGTAGTATTACTTGACAAAATAATGAAACAATGACATTTCTGCATCTGATCCCATGTTAAATAACAGCTCAAAGCCAAGGCAGGGATTGTGGAAAACATTAAATTAACAGTAAATACTGTAGATCTAGCATCTTCCCATTTTCCAAGATGGATAGCAGCAATTTGAATCTATTCTTATTATGTTGTCCGAATTAGATCCTGCTTTCTACTGAATAAAAGAGAAAGAATGGTTTTCTGACTGCGTTAGTTTCATTTCAAGGAGGTGAAGTTCAATCGAACTGACGTGACAAAACAAAATTCTACTAAGTACTACTATATTCTACTAGTTTTCTTAAACAATCAGGTGATAAAATGTGAGGCTCTGATTTAAACAAAATAAAAGTAGTTTAAAAATTTCCCTGGGACCCAATACATTATGGAGAAAATGGGGACACAGAGTGACAGAAAAGGCATATGGTAAAGACATTTTGTGGAAGCCTCCAAACCAAGTCTTTTTGACTTAACTTCGGGTGAGGAGACCCTTTTTGTAAGCCATAAGGCCCACAGCTGTGGCAGAGGTCAGGAACGTAGACCACCCAATCACTTTCAAGAAGCCTGGGATGGACGGCAAGTTCCTCTGCCAAAACGTTGAGGTGAGGGGTCGTGCTGGGACATCCTGAAAGGAAACAACATGCTTTGTGGCTTTGTGACTGGCATTGTTGTGTGATGCATTGCTGTTTTTGTTTCTGATGAGCTCTGTAGCTACACACTCGCTTGTGGAGTGCCCAGTCTGTGGTTCGTGTACTGCCTGCACCCTGTTACTCTTACTTGGGTACAGAGGGCCACATCATTTTAGTGACAGCAAGAACAATTTCTTTACAATCTTACTTTTGTTGTTGAAGTTGATCTGTTAAACTTAAGCCATTAGATGTACAACTTACTGAGCATTACTTTGGGAAAAGAAAATATAAAGAGAGGTTGGAAGTATTAATTAGCAATTACAATGCAGCTCCACACAAAGATAAAAGCAAAGAAAATACACTTACCACTGACTCTGGCTCAGGCTTCCAGATGTCACTTTCAGAGATCAGCCCCATAGTACAGAGAATCTGGGGATGAAAATCAATGAGACCACTTTGATTGTTGGCTTCAAGAAGCATTCACTTGTACTGTAGTTTCATTTGTCTTTGAGTTTATATTGGCCGGCTTGTATCAGATGGAAATGATGTGACATTTGAACTGGCTAAACTTTAATTAGTCTTATTTAGCTATATAATTATAAAACAGATATATAGTACAGGGTGCTGTGTAAGATACAAGATGATTTCCATAGCTGACAGAAAGCATTTCCTGGAAAGTAGACTTCCTGGTATGGTGGGGGGGGAGGGGTGATTCAGATATTTATATGTTTGGCACAGGGAGCTGCCATGCTATATACCCTCGCATTGCTTCAGTGGTTTCCCCCCAGGTGTTGTAATAATGGAGTGCAGAGTCCTCACCTCCCTGGCTGCTCTCTCCCCAGCCTGCACTGCCCCCTCCATGTAGCCGCTCCATTCAGTGGAAGTCTCAGTCCCAGCGAAGTACAGCTTGCCCACCGGCTGCCGAAGGACTCTAAGAACAAGAGAGAAGAAAATTCAGAGTTTACAATTGAACACAAAATCGGTGATAAAAAAAAAGAAAGCTGTGGGCTCAATTCTAATTTCATTAAGGAAAAGTATTAATGAATCCGGGCTTCACTTACTTTCCATACTGTGTCATGATACCTGGAGGAAAGTATGCAGTGTAGCAGCCCCCAGAGTATTCCTCCTCACACCAGTTCTTCTCCTCGTAGTGCACAGGCTGGAGAGAACACATGGAGCCGGGTTTTAATGATGGATACGTACGTACGTATGTACATACACACACACACACACAGCGTTAGTTCTGAAACTCGTCATTTATACTACGAATTCTCCTTAAACTGGCATCTGGGACATCTGACAAGAATGACAAATCAAATCAAAACACCAGTACACCATCTACTGACTTTGCACACCTATACAGCTTGTTTTTAAAAAATACTACATAAAGACTTCATCACAATGTTACAGCAAGTATGTGCATGATAAAAAATCAATTATGTATTCAGCCCAAATAAATATTTAACGGACAGGTAAACGCGTCACAAGACATCTGATTTTGGTCACTAATCCTGGAATTGCATCAGAAAAGTCAGAACTTACATGCAATGCTTCTTCAGACCCAAGGACTCTGGAGTAAATTTCACAAATCCTGCTCAGCCTAAATAATAAGAAAGGGTTAATGTTTATTAACTTGTATACTTAGGGTTCCCAGGTGTTACTGGAGAATGGCCTTTAAGGTTTATGTAGTTTGGGCCAGTGTAGTATGTCTATTGCTTATCACATTACGCTTGATCTGTCATGAACGGTTTATGACCGGAGTTATGAGTCTCGCATGCACTGTATACAGGTATAATGGATTGCTAGACATGTCACTTGACCACATACAGTACATTTCACACAAGGGGAAATTTCTATTTTTTCATTCTACAATACTGGGGCCAGTAAGTGAAAGCAGTTTATCAAAAGTATTATTTTTAAAAAAAATAAAATCCAAGCACTTATTAAAAACTCTTGATAAGACATCTACCAAAACAAAATGTAAAATTAAATCAGATGGGAGGAATTGAGGAATAGAAAAATGTGATGATTATTATTTACCTTTCTTCTTTGGTCAAACTCGCCAACCTTCTGGCCTTGCTAGCGAGAATGAAACTGAAAAAGAAAAGCTCATCCAGCACACACACATAGGATTCTCACATTTGGAATAAACGTCAATTTGTTTTGAATGGCTAGCCTCTAATGTACAGACTTTACGTGCTTCATGTTGTATTTTATTGTATTACTCTTTGTCTTGCAATAACGCAAATACAGAAAATAGAAAGAATTGACCATACAGGATTTCAATTGAACATACTAGTGTATTACATTTTAAATCGACCACTGCAAAGTATCTGATTTGCCATCAGTTTTCACTTTGCCATACCATTGACAGTAACTCACTTCCCTCGTGTGCAATTAGAATAATGAAACGCTCTTATCCTGTCCACTTTTCCTTTGTTGCCTAGCCAATGGTCACGGCTCATATGAGCGATCAGCTGTGGATCATGATTGTATTTATGTGTTACCCCATAATAGCAGGGGCAGAGCCATCAGGCTTGGTGTCGTCCAGTGTCAGGCTAATTGGGGCTTCTTTCTCCTCAATCACCATGCTGCCACAGTAACCTGGAAAACCAGAACACATTTTAAAAAACCCCAGTGGTTGTGCATGTGAGCATAAAGTTTCAATATTTGACTATCGTAATTCTGCATCCAGTATAGAGGACCCATAAACATTACTTTGGTTACGAGCAGGCTTCAAAATGGGAATTCCTTCTGTGTGAATGGTGTAATCCAATCTAGACACTGGTGTTCAGGATAGCGTGGCTGCAACTCCAGGACCATCCTTGTTATCAGAGAGGGGCTAGTGATGGAAACTGAAAACTGAAATCTGCGACATGTACAGAAAAACTAGACTTTGTAAAGACTGAATGCTCCACACAAATGTACTGGACGGTAAGGTGGTGGATCCCTTTAGTACCAATGTTCCAAGCCTAAGTGTTATATATAATGTCTGAGAGGCTTTAAAGATTTTAAAAGGCAGCAGTTCTAACCATCTCTGTTACGATCCCAGTGATAGACTCCTAAACACTCACCCTTTTTATTCCAGAAAGCCTCTCTGTAGTAGACCATGCACTTGATGACAGAGCCGGTGGGGACGCGATGGATCAACTGGTTTCTCAGGGGGGGCATCGGGGGGTTAAAGTGCATCTTCAGGTTCAGTGCTGGAGCTGTGGCAATGATGACGTATTTTGCCTAAAATAAGAATGGTTAACATTACACCCAAAACAAGAAGGGCACAGGTGGGGAAGAGTGCAGTGACAGTAGTTGGAGGACTGCATTTGGCAGTGATGTTTGACACTGCTGTTGCCTGCCTGCCCCTCTCACCTCATATTTCTCGTGGTTCAGGGTCTCCACCACCACGTTGTCCCCACTCTGGTCGATGCTGCACACCGGACTCTCCAGCTTCACTCGGTCCCCGAGGCGTTCCATCAACCGCTCACTCACCTGGCCTGAGCCGCCCACAAACTTCCTCTCCTGGTGGGAACAAGCACACAGGCTTTTTTGAGAACATGCTCCATGCCAATCAATACAAAGTCTACAATATGATTTTGATAATGCTGTGTAGTGAATTCGGTATACAATTTATTTAAATATAAATTAGTCTCTAGTCACCCACTCAGGGACGTCAAAATGTAAGAAATGAGACATACCATATTTAAGTTCTGGATCATGTAGAACTCGGATTCCCTTGACAATAACCGACATTCACACAATGTGTGAGAAATATAAAACAATAGTTTATTTAAGAATAAACAGGGGTGCACAACTAATGTAATATTACAGAAAGGAAAGGCTATTGGTTAGAGATATGCGTGAATAGTATACAGTTCATCGATTTCATAGTCAAACCATTACAACGACCATAACATTATTAGCATACATGGTTAATATACTAATATTAAACTATGGCTGATCACTATCTACTTTGCATTAGTATTTTCAATACTCATTTCTCGTTGTAATCGATCCTGTTCATATCAAAAGTGCAGGAGAATTAATTCATCTTCCCATTCAGAATGGATATATGAGATGGGGATGGAGACACTTACCACAGAATGGGTTGTATTATTTTTTTTACTTTATACTTAAACAGAGCAGTAATACATGTTTTACACATTCTACTGTAAATGTAAACCAGTTTAAATCCCCACTATACATTTAATATACATAAGACTGGGAGTGCCTAAACAAATCAATATGAGTTGATCCTGGCCTAGGTGTCCTTGGTTACAAGATAAGATCATGTGCTTTACAATCAAAGTGCTGTGAAATTAATAATATTATGCAAATATATGTTTTATCAAAACAGATCATTTTGCATTTAAGGCTTCAGCAAGTCTTCCCTGGAAACTCCTAGTTTCTTGATTCGAACATTTAAGTGTACTAAAAAGTGCAACTAAAAAGTGTACATCAGGGTAACGTACACCGGCCCCTTTAAGACAACTTTAATATATAAAATAATGTTCTGTGCACAACCTGGTGCCAGATGCCAGGCAGTAAAGGGTTATATTTTTGGGGTCCTGGTCAGACAACCATGTCAAAAATGTTTGGCTGTAAAGGGTATAGTAATGGCACTTCAAATCCAATACATTCATTAAAACACGTCAGGTTACTGTTTTTAAAATAGAGGTCGGAGTACACAGGGCAAGTTGAATGACATATGTTCTGATGTTTTCTATCTCCTTATTTGTTTTAACTTCAATAAATCTATCAATTCATGTCTTTAAAAACATTTGGAACAGTGGTGACCTGGGCAAGAATACACTCCAATAAACAAGGGACCTGCTCATTTTCCATCAATAATAGTCAGTTCTAAAACAACTTCCACAATTGAATTATTAGACATCAAGTGTTGGGCCTGGCCCATCTGGAGGCACAACTGCAGGATTGGTGTAATAGCAGCCAACAATCTTCTCCGAATTAACACGCTCTGTCACACTCCACTCCATTGTCATGCAGATTTAGAGAGCAGATGGCCACTTAACTGTTTCCATGAACTGTGTTTGAAATTGCACAACTTTATTTAATACATAACTCCACTGACAGCTTGCACCTCCATCCATTAAGAGGCAGAGTGTTTAACCCTGAATATTAATCTTTCTGCTGCTTTAATGGTTGCCATGTTAAGCAGTTAATGCAACACATGTTAGGGATTGGGCTACATCCCCCTTTTTGAACCGGGGTGGAGGAGATAGAGGCTTGCCCACAGTTTGATGCCTCCTATTGACAATTTGCTGTTTAGTGAATGTGGCCACTGACTTCATAAATACTTTGCTTTGAATACTGCCAGAGGAGATGCATGACTCAAATTATTACAGTGGTCCAAATGTAGTCCAAGTTACTGATTTTAATGTTTTATAGTATATGTACAGAGGTGACACTGGCCCTACATTTCCCTGGCCAGGTCTGTGGATATTGTTTTAACATTCATAAAGAAGCTGGCAAGGAAGGGACTTTCAGTGAGCAGGGAAGCAAGCCATTAAGTCAAAAAACACTGTGGCCTCTGCAGAAACATGCCAAGTTCACGATCTGTGGAACATGAGAAGACTACAAGTCTAAAAATCACATTCAAATTAATAAACCATGGTGATTTGCAAGTGTGGGGAAGATTAAGGGCAAATGACTCTCTTCTTTCTCGTTTTACTTCTGTGAAGCAGAAGACATGGCACTTCTTTCAGGAATATCTGTTTCTTAAAAAGCTAGAACATTTTTGAAGTAGCTCTGACTTTGCTGGCTGTAAATTTAATGACCACAGGTGAAACTTCAATGATTGTGTTCTGACATTTCTCTTGACACCTACCAATTCTTTCCGGAGAATTTCATCTGGATTTTACCCAGGCACTGTGTTAACAGCTCTGCAGTTGAGATAAGCAAAAGGATGCCAGTCCAGTTTCATTCTCAAGTCACACTGCAGCACAATAATAAATCTCATAACTTCCCAAACCCTATTGAAAGGTTTTCAAAACTCCACAGGTTTTATTCCTGTCATTTATGCTGCATTTTAACAATTTTGGCTGACGGACTGCAAACTGAGTTAGTTTATAATGTCAGAAATCGAGAGCAAGAAACAACATCATAAGTATACTGGAACACTGTAAAACAGCGATATAAACAGAAGACAAGTCGCTACTTATTTTTCAATTGTTTGTTTCATTTGTAGTTTCCGTGTTGAAGAAATAGTAATCCACACTGCTCAATGGTTGGATAACTCAGCCTACAATGTATGTCCAGTACCTATGGAACTGATTACAGAGGTGATTTGGTAAATGCTGGTAGGGGGCAGTGCAGGGCCAGTTTTCTAATGTTCATTGACAGACAAAGAACTTCAGTCTTCAATAAAACACAGGATTCTGTGTCTACTTACTACTTAATTAAATCATGTTTCAATGAAAAATAGAGTGATTTGGTAAGCACTGTTACATTAAATGACGCTATATACACACTTTTCAATAACGACAGCAATGGAGCTGTGAGAACAGATGTTGCTCATGTTTTTTTTTTTTTTCAGACTGTTCATTTTTATTTGTGATTCTACCACAGTCACCTCTCGGCTCAGACAGCACAGACTCTCCCTCGCTCTCTCTGCTTACCTGCCCCCCGTCGGTAGTGGAGAATATCCTCATGGTTCCTCCGCACTGCTTGACGTACCACAGGAACCAGAGAGCCGAGACTTCATGAGGCTCCGAGGTGACGTTCACATTCACAAACAGGTTGGCAAACTGCCGGGCCGTGCTGCAGCGAGAGCAGAGGAGACGAATAAAACATACAGCAATGTGGACTTTTAAATAAGAGATATACACCTGGGTTGTGGAGGGGTGATCCAGGCAGCAAATGAAAACAAGAGGAATAACAGGGGTCTCATTCTTAGTTGGATGCCCTAAAACACAAAACCTTAATACAATTTTGCCTGATCCACTCTCAGAACTATTTATTCCCATTATCCCTTCAGTTATCTACTGTATTACTGATACCTCCTGCATCAGGAATTGGCTTGTTTCTGATTAAATCCACTGAACTGCAACCTGTCACAAAATCGATATAAGACTTGGTGCACAGATTGCATTCACTTTGATATTTCATTTTGTTGTGTGGCCAGAAGTCTATGAGCAAAAAATTCTAGTCTTTAAAAGGGTAATTAAATAAATGTAGTAAAAAATAAAAATAAACTAGAAGGGTGTTTGGCAACATAGCAAAATCACATCAACGTTCACAAATGATTAGGCTCATAATCCAATTGGATTTTGATGTGTTTTGGGGGCATTCAGAATTTAAGACTCCCAAACTTTCTTAGAAACAAAGATCAAAACATCCAAACATTTGCATGCAGCTCATGGCGACACCATCATCCACATTAGAAAAGACCTAGAAAGGCTTTGCCTGCCTGAAAGCATTAGTGTACAATTATGGGCAAAGTCTTTTTGAAATTTTCGTTGTCCAATAGTAACAGGAATAAGACATTCAATACTAAATAAACATATTCCTTTTTTAGTGATTGGTATGGGAAAAAGAGAGAGAGAGAGAGCTTCCATCGTGCATAACTGTTAATCTGTCTGCTAGTAGTAATTGCATAAAAATATGTATTAATCATATCAGTCATCTTATTACCACTATCAACCACAATGATAAACATGTATGTGACAGAGATTTAGAAACAGATGAGATTAACATGACATTAAAACAGCTATGCAATGGCAAATCACCTGGACCTGATGGTATTACTTGTGAATTTTATAAACACTTCTGGGAAGATATTTCTGAAATGTTAATTGTAATGTATTGATAGGGAAGAGATGTCCTCTACAATGAACCAAACAGATTTACAACTCAGACAATAGGAGACCTATCACTTCATTAAACATAGATTATAAATTAGCCCTATTATATGCAATTAGAATTAAAAAAAAACCACAAAAAAAAAACGTTTAAATATGATTAGTGCGACTCAGTCAGGTTTTCTTAAAAACAGACACATTATTAATACTATTCAGTAATATGGATTATAATTATTTAATAAAGGATTATGGTTTCTTATTTTTTCTAGACTTCTATAAAGCTGTGTTGAGCATCATTTTATATGTAAGGCACTTGAGTTGTTTGGCTTTGGGGAAACAAATGTATTGGTGTCTTTAAAACCTAGATTTACCTAGATTTATCTTACATAAAGGCATCCGTCAAGGCAGCCCTATATCCCCCTTTCTATTTATTATAGGAACTGAACTGTTGGCTATATTTATTAAAAATAATGCTAATTTAAAAAGGTATTGATCTGGTACATAAGTTAATCATCATCCAATTAGCAGACGATACTAATTTGTTTTTAAAAGACAAGTACCAAATTCATGATATTCCATTCATAATATTCCATAATATTTAGGAATTACTAGAACAAAAAAAAAAACAGAAAGAGAATGCAACTCAATTTTACTGCTAAAATAGAAAAAATAAAAAAGACCTTCAACATGTGGTTACGAAGGGATCTTTAAATTTCTGGATGTGTTCTACTGTCCAAAGCAGAAGACCTTTCTAGAATGATTCACCCCTTTGGCTTTAGCAGTATCTCCTTGTTATTACAGCGATGTTAATAGAATTATCTTCAGCTTTATTTGGAAAAATTGTTACAAAGCAAGTAATAATCAATTTTAAAAAAATGGGGGTCAGAATGCAATGAATTTTGTGTGATACCTTTAAAATGAACTGGCTGAAAGTGTATGACGTGAAAACTCTTGTCTGGTTTGCTATACCCAATTTTTTGTTCAATCAATGTGGAAGGCTTAAATTTCTGTTATCTTGTAATATTAACCCTACCCAGACTACCTGTGAAGTTATCCGACTTCCACAAACAAGCATTACTTGCCTGCAAACTGCTTTTGTCACAACTTCTCTCCACATAAAACGATTATTTGGAACAAACCGGTATAAACATAAATCATTCTTTTTTAAATTATGGCTCGATAATGCTGTCATTTTTGTGCTAGATTTGCTGGATGAGACAGGAAACCTTCTTTCTCGTCAAGATCTTATATGGAAATGTAACTTTCTAATTACTACAAAGAATTACACTCTGGTTTGTAACTCAGTGACATATACCTTGTTACATCTACTCAAAAGTTCTTATTTCATTTATAGGCCAGGTAAAGCATTGCCCTCCAGTTATAAATGGTTGTGGCAAAGTGGTTAACAGTGTGCAGATGTAGGTGATCAATAAACAGACAAACAATTATAATCCAGGTGCAATGATGGCGAACATTAAATAATAACAATGTCAATGAGGAGCAATACAGCGGCGCGTATTGCTTATTTATAATCCGCGGGTTTGCCCCGAAATAACAGTCCCGTTTCAGTTCACCCACACATCACACACAAAAACAAAACACCAGTCCACAGTGCGTGCTCTAGTGCTTGTGGTGAAAATACAGTACTTTAGTGTAAACAAAGTGAAGTGTTGTCCAGGTTCGTGCTGGCCCTTTGCGACATCTCCTGGATCGTTTCTAGCCGTCTAAATAAATCACACAAGCATAATTCAGACATGACAATAAACAAACAAAACTCATGATTTTCTCTTACACAAATCACAGGTCCTTCCAGGTTGTTCTCTAACCAAAACGAAGGAACAGATGCTTCGTCCCCTATTTATACCGTCACATATAACCCTTTGGTAAACGATTGCAGCCGCTCCTCCAATCCGCGGCTGCCACATCATTTCCCTTCCGGGTCGATGAGTTAGTACACAGAAGCTCCACCCTCTTTCTAAATGACCGACTTCCTTTTAACCCTGGGAATGAAGTGTCAGGCCAAACAGTTCAGGGTACTCTGTTTCCGTTACTTAGCGCCCTCACAGGTCGGGAGGGAGATTTACCACCAAGAATCATCGTTTCTTTCTGTCACAACGGTATACATGTTGATAGATGTGATGTCGGAGATGTGATAATAAACATAAGGGAGATGTTTATTTCTCTTTAGTCCTCTAGACCCCCTTGCATTAGCTACTGGTCTGGTCATATTAGTAATATCAACTGTGGACTTACCTGGTGTACCCCATACCACTTTCCTTTAACATGGAAGATTAAAGAGCTACATTTTAAAATGTTACACAGATGTTACCCCTCAAGTACAATGTTACATTTACAGGTAATCTGGATAATTGTTATTTTTGCTCCTCAGCTGGTGTCAACAATACATGCATGTGTCTCATGCAAGACAGTTGAAATGTTTTGGACTGGTGTATCTCTATTTTAAAAATAAAAATACTTAATTACTGCCGAGTTCTTTTTATCAAAAGATATATAGTTACTTTAGCCAGGAATCCAGAATAGAAGTTAATTACATTATTATTTGTATTATTCTGTTTGGGAAGTTCCACATACATAAATGTAAACGGTCTAAACGTAAGCCTTCATTTAATATATTTTTTTGATAGAATTGACACACTATCTATGCAATTACTAAATTTAAGGAATGCAAAAGCAAGTAAAACCTTGGCTTTAATTTAAAAATATTTCTCTTTATAGTTAAGTATAACTGCTTTTCCCCTGAAATTATTATTATTTTTTGACCACTGGCAACCAACCATTGTAAATTTGTTCAGTTTTTTTCTCTCATGCTATTCAATGTAAATATTTTTTTGTGTCAATATAGCATTAAAAAAATTCCATTTAAGATAATTGAACTCTTATTAAAAACAATAGCTCAATAACTTACAATACCAGCCATTAATACATTTTTTTTATGAACACTAAATAGAAATATAGTACTAAAACAAGTTAACATTAGACAAAAAATATCTGCCAGCGTATTTTGTATTTTAATCTTCATATTTTCTTAGTGCCTAAATAAACAGTTAATAACTAGAAATCAAACAAAAGCTCCTTGGATAATATAAGGGAAATGGCTTTCTTGATCAAGTTGTAAACATGAGGTAAAATTGATTAAGTATGTCAAAAAGCAGATGCTCTGTATCATATGTGAATAGCCTGAGGTTAAACCATTAAATCTATTCAATTTTTACTTTACCATCCCTTTAATGAAACTTTAGTGAGAGAATCACAGAATACAGCTGTGTACCATCTGTAAAGACAATATTGTATATGCTCAATATAGCGCCCGGTCTTGACTGTCCAAACTTATTCATATCAGCGCCCAGTTTTGTTGGCAAAAGGTTAATAAGTGCCCAAGCTCTCCGATGTTTTCAATACCTTAAAATATGATATTACTTACAAGTCAGAAATGATGTTTCTTATACACAATTAAACTAAGTATTATTGATGTATAATTTTGTTTAGTGTTTACTTGTAATAAAAAAAATGCCAATCGGTACTAGAGGGTTTAAGTATTTGGTGAATGAAGTAACCCCCGCTTCACATGTTTTGTGATGATAGCATATGTACAAATGTAAACAAAAGGTTAGTTATTTCATGTCGCAGCGTTACAAAATTGTTTTCTATTCAATTCTCTTATTTTCACTTTGTTTGCAGCTCACAGACAAGCTTCGCCTGCGGTATGTGTTAGTTCATTCAAATCAATACGCTTATTTATGTATTTATTTCTCTCCAGTGTGCATTGGCCCGAAAATTATAGATCTTTTTTTCACTGACAAGTGCATTATTTGAGGAAAAAAAATAGACTGAAGAGCAGATAGATGACTCCCTAAATTCATTCTGTCAGTCTACCCTTGTTCTGTTAATTCAGTTACCATATTTCAAATCTATATTATAAATCTATATTTACAGCCTGTTGTAGCCTGTTCAAAATGAAACATTCACATTATTTGATGGTATTGAGATCCAATGCTCAAAGCTGCAAGTGAGGCTTATCTGAGCCGTGGGACAAAGTGCTTTCTTCAAACATTACAATATGGATATCAGAATTCAGCCACTAAGATCTGAGTGAATCATTTGACAAATACTGTATCCAGGTTGTGTAGGCTGCTGTGGGGATCAGTGCCTATCTCAAACAGACGTTCTTATCCAAATAACCGCCCAAGTAAAGAGAAGACTGAGAAAATAACACAGCATCTCAAATTGTGTGGTCTGTATCATGGATATATTTTCCTCTTATGGGGATGCTTAAAATATCATGATTTATGGACAAGAATGAACAATAAACTTGTATCCAATATTTGTCACAACATCCTAAGTAAACTGGTTTGCCCATGGAGGAGTTTCAAGGCTAGAAGCTTACAATTGTCTTACAAAGAGTAATCTGTTAATAGCTGAGATGCTCCAGTGCATATAAATGCTGTTTGCTTATTGCAAAGACTACCATTCAAGTGAAAGCACCTTTGAACTTGAGACTTCACTCCCACAAGTATGAAAGAAGCATCTCATTTTAAGCCAAGTTATTCCTACCGACCCCATGTAAAGGAGGATGCACCAATAAACCCATGCGTACATATGCAGGTTAAATAAAAATACTTTCAATTGAATGCCCCATGAGGTGGGTGAAGTGAGCTGAATCTACAGTGCTTTGTCAAACTTTCTCTCTATGGACAAGACTCATTGGTTTGCGTATAAGGACAGAATGGGTAAGCAAATATTCAACAGAATTTCATATAAAACATAGAAACATGTAAACAGACCCTGAAGTGTATAGTTGTTTTCCAAGTGAAACTATCTGCATTACCTGGACCTCAGCAGTTAAAACATCAAGTGATTTCTCTTTTTCTATAGGTTTTACTGCTGTGTTTTTCCTGCTCAAATCAATAAAAGACCACTGTGTGACGTGTCCCATCAGCAAACAGCAGGTTAAAGATACAAAGTAGGTGCCACATGCCAGCAGTCCACTTGAGTCGATGCCAGCAGGATTGACCTGCTATCTTATCAAGCAGGACTTTCTTTTATGGGAAAGGGCTTTGCTTCAAAAGATATATATATATATATATATATATATATATATATATATATATATATATATATATATATATATATATATATATATATATATATATATATATATATATTATATGTGTTTAGTAGTTATAATAAGGTAATGATCTACTAAATATATATACTACTATGAATATACATAGATGGGTAAGCTGTCTAATTCATAGAGTAGTTCTGAATACAGTCGTTATCCTTTGTCTAAACAGGTAGCAGTTTCTCCGCCTCCTTTTTGGACTACAAGATGGCGAGCCTACCGTGATGAATCTGCCAATGTGGAAATGAACTTATATGTGCTGTTATCCACTCAGCAGCAACCCTGGGCTTAATGTGGAGAGAAAGGCCAAGCTGATTTTGCTGCAGTATCAAACTCAAGGGCTCATACTGTACCTTGTCCAGCAGAGTTTGTTGAAGAGTTCCTTCATGGTCATTTTATCCCACTCCTCTGCATGTGGTGCTTTCCATGGCGCTTCTCTGGGGATCTACAAAGGAGCAAAGTCTTTGTTAGAATATTTTAAGATGACGTCACTGATCATTTCACATGGTGGCAATGCCTCCCTATGTTTGATGTGGTGGCTTCATATTAAAAGGCCCATTTAATATTGAGGATTTCCTGTGGGTCACCCAGTGAAGACACTACCATGTCATTGCAGGATGAGTCATACAATCCGGGACTGGCCTTTCTGAGGGGAATAGTCAACAGCTTTGTGCTTCAGCGACCCATACTGGTCATGCAAACCATGATCACAGGCTTCCGACAGTAGGTGACCTGCTAAGGCAAGGAGAGTTTTGAATTGGGAATTTCAAATTGGGCAGAAATAACTGGGGGCATTTTTTTTTTTTTGGAAAATAAGGGGAAATCCATAGACAGGCCACCAAACTAAACCAGCCTTAAACATACTTTTACAGTAGCAACATGTGGGTATAGTGCATTCATATATTTCCACAGTTAACTGCTCAAATTCGTTTCACAGGTCTACATAGTTGTAATCTTACAAAGCGCTGCAGATTAAGTCAGTAGGAGGTTGTTTAAATGATTCCATTTGACATTTTTACAGATGTACCTCCAGGTCCCATCTTAATGAGCATGAAAGGCAAGCACACAGAGCACGCAATGCCTTTGTATTCTTCAGCTTGTCATGTATTGATGCACTGACACATGGCTTGGGTTGCATCTAAATTTCAAATCCGAAAAAATGCTCAGGGATTGAACGGATTTACCACTCAAACACGGTTTCGAGGTATTTCTCTCGGTTGTGCTTCATGGACTGTGAAATCCTGATTAAAAATGTAAGAAATGCTAAATAGTGGGAGACCCAAGATGAGGAGAGGGGAGAGAACCTTGGGATTGAATGGCAGGATTGAGGACTACTGGTAGAGGTTTGTGGGAAAGCCGGCCCCTCTATCTTTCCCTGTTGTTTCATCACAAGCACCACGATTTTAAATAGAATTATATAAACTGCATTAGCCTGATAGATTTAAGACAACATACTGTACCTCCTTTCCCATTTCATCCAACTTTCTCCAGATGTTGTTGAAATCCATTACAACAAATGGATTCCACATGGGAGGAAAAGATCCCTTGAAGGGATAAGATTTTCCCTGAAATACAAAATAGATCAATAAATAAATATAAGTTGTTGATAATGGCTTGCAAATACCACTTTGCAAACATATGTTACTGTATTGTATGTATTATAATACAGCTTTACAATCTTATTGAACAACTGAAAATAATTAGAAAGGCTGCAATCACCATGCCTGCTAATGAAATTAGACATCAAGCTGCAGAAACAAGTTGGTTTGCATTGATGGGGGAGACTGCCTGCCGTGGTTTGTCTGAGGGCAGCTGCAACCAGGATGCAGAGGGCAGTTAATATTCAATTCAGAGCCGACATGCAGTGAAAGTGCTGGAGAGAATTAGAATTCTCAGAGCTACAGTAGGTGCAGCAGGACATGTCTGTCTGCATTCATTTAATAGAAAAATCAACCACCCATATATACAAGATATCTAAAAAAGCAATTTACAAGATGGAGTTGTCATACTAGTATGCTTGAGTTAGCCAAGACATCAAATGACCACATTTCTTTTAAATACTGTTATACACTTAAATAATTCATGTACCAGTTTAATAGCTAACTTTAAAATTACAGCCTATATATAATGGTGAAAGTACCAGGATTAGCAAAGACATCCCTCCCCTTGACAAGCCAGTTTCTTCCACATTGAACTCAGATATATTAACTACAGTTAGCAGGCTCTAACAGTGGTTTCTTTTTACAGCAAAATGGACCCACTCAGAAACTTAACATGTACTGTAATGCACTATAGACATAAGAAATTGCGTAATTGTATGAGCTCAATTTCCGTAAAAAGAACCTCATTTCAATTAAAAAAAACCTCTAATGAAACAATGTCCGGGCAATTGGATATGGCACTGGTGACCGGTGGTTTGAGTGACTGTTCACACTGGTAAAATTGCCTTCATTTAGCTGACCAGTTAACATAACAGCACAAACTGCACACCTGATTGTTTGAAAATTATGTAATGCGTTATTTTTGCCAAATAATATTACAGTCTGACTTTTTAAATCTTTCCATTGAAAAGGTTTCAGCAGTTCCTGAAAGCTGGTAAAAGGCTTTTAAATACATTATAATAAAACATGAAGTTCTATTTCTGTCGAAATGTCAAGGTCTGCTCTATCTCATATTTCATGAAGCACTTTATATTTGAAGTGTCTGAACTGTACACCACTCTGCGTGCCTGCTGTAACATGACATGACTGCAAAACATTTAGAACTATGGAACACTGGGAAACTTCCAGGGCACTTTCAGGCAACTTCAAAACAACTTATTGCAAATTACATTTTCAACCAGTTTTTCTACAATTAGCTACTACTTGTCAGAAGAAAAAAAAAAAAAGTCGTTTGCTGGTGTGACAGGGTAGCATCACGGCTGGGATTGATATTGTCAGGGAGTGAGACGCAGACACACAAAGCTACAAGTTAGCAGTAATAAGACGGTACAAAACACATTAACAAAACAAAACGGCACAAGGGCCAAAACAAAAGGGTCTACAAAAACCTCATGAACACAGGACGTAACACAGCACGGTAACACACAACACGGACCTCCACCTCTATCACCAACATTAATTCTAAACTAACACCCGTGTTCACCCTCTTCATGCACCTCTGGCTGCAGCCTAATTAATCATTTATTCCATTTTCAGCTCCAGCCACATTCCCACGTGTTTTGACAGGGAGAAATGTGACCCCCTCCCTACCAACCCAATATTCCCCCGCAAACAAACTTTCAACACAGCAGGGCTTTTGCCCTGCCACACCTGGTAATATAAATATAATGTTCAGCAGTGTCCTGGTGTTTGGAAGTGGGATATTTTATGTTATATTTTAAATATCGTGGTATAACTCAACTTTCAGAATAACTTGAACAAACGGCCACACAGATTCCCCATGAATGACAGCTAATGCACTGAACTATATAGAAACGTGTGGCCATTATTTAAAAGTGTAAATCGATAATAGAGTTTTGCTGATTTAACAAAAAAAAAAGTCATTGCCCTTCTGTACAAAAATGCAATGTACCAGATAACGGAGTGAATGATTATTCTAAGTTTTAGCTTACATAATGTGCTCCAGGAGGCAATACTCTTAATGTCAGTTTGATAAAGAAACAAAAAGACAGATCTAGAAATAAAGTGGGGAGTTAAACAACAAGGCATGTGATGTTGTATGCATAATCTTTGACTTATTTAGAGGACCTTACAGATATGTGAAAGATGTTCTGAACAAACCAAAGTGAAGTTTGAGCAATTCCACAGTTACACTAGCCTCCCACTTGATATAAAAACTAGCAATGTCTCCACATTTTTATAGATATTGCAATGTAAATGGGATTCCTATAGTTATTACAATCCCAAAAATACCGTACATTTCTACATTGATACTGTTATTGAGGGGTTAATATGTGGATTACTGGCAGAGTCAAATACGTTATCCACACTACTGTAAGTGTTACCAGTTTCATGTTACTGCTCTGCTATTAAGAAAATGATTAATAGACTTAAGACCCACAGTAGGTGTATGGCTGGACTACAGTCACAGACAATTATTGGCACCCTACACTTAATATACGATAATTCAAGACAACATGTTAGTTACAAGCACTTAGTGAACATTGGCCACCAAGTAATATGACAAAGACCAAAATACACAATTTCTGGTAGCTCAACAATCTTTATTAAAAAAATAAAGCACTTAAATAATTTCAAAAAATTGTTCATGACAAAAGTATTGTCACCTTTACATTAAAAGTCTGTAAAAATGTTATATAAACTAATTTTAAAATACATTTATTGAATGAAAACCATTACAAACAGTAAGTTGCATTATAAAGTCAATAGCCAGAAAAAATGTCATTTCCAACATCTGTTGAAGAATGTTTTAGCTACAGAAAAAGTATCAAAGAAATATGTAATACCAAAATCCACAATCAGAGCAATAATCATGAAGTACCACAGAACACATTCAATTTAAATGCTTGAAAGAAGTGGACGTCCAAATAAAATTACAAGTACAGCAGGAAGGATGAATTGTGCGAGCAGCTAAAAAAAAAAATCCAAAAGTTTAACAGCCAAGGACTTAAAGATTTAGAAGCATCAGGCATAATAGTGCATGAAAGAGCTGTAGAAACACACCTGAACCCAAAAGAGCTGTGTGCACATAGACCTCGCTGCAAACCACTTTGTTATTTATAAAACAAACCGTCTTAAAGCCAAGAAATACAAACAGGAATCTGAAGCATTCTTCAACAAAATGCACTGGTCCAATGAGTCTAAAATATAACTTTCACCCAAAACATGTACCATAGTATGTTTGGAGAAAAAAAGGGGAAAGCCTTCAATGAAGAAAACCTTGTACCTACATACACATGGAGGTGGCTTGATCATGATGATATGGGGGGGATTTTAACAGTTCAGGACAGGAGACATTGATGTGATTGAAGACTGAATGAATGCTGCCATGCATCAAAACATTCTACCAAGTACAATAACACCATCTGCTCGTAGGCTGCTTAGCAGAAAGTTTATCTTCCATCACAACAACGGCCCAAAGCATACGGCTCAGTTAACTTAGAAAATGAAGATAAAGGTTCTAAAATGGCCTTCGATCACCAGATCTCAAACCAAAACAAATGCTTTGGACTGATCTGAAAAAAGCTGTAGCCAAGCATTGTGTATCCAACAAGATTTCACCAAAGATTGTTAACTACCAGAAAGTGTGTATTTTGGTCTATGTTAATTGGTGGCTAATGTTCACTAAATGCTTGTATTTAACATGTTTTCTTAAATGATCTTATATTGTGTAGGATGCCAATACTTTTATCTGTGACTGTAATCCAGCCATACAGCCACGTGGGTTTCTACCTGCCAATTGCTACTATAGACCAAAAGGTCATGGATAGGTTACACAGAAAATATTAGAAGGACAACTTCTATTATCTGTTTCAATAAACCAAGCTTTCAGTTGAATAGTATAATTAGAAATATTGTGACTTTGGTTTAAGAACAAAATTCTGTAGGCCATGCCACAACCACAATGTAAGAATGAAACAAAAACTAGGAACTTTAGAGCACATGTGCATATAAATGAATACTGTACTTGACATTCCGATAGACAAAAAATTAGAAACACTAAGGTGACTTCTGCAATAATGAGGTGAACCTGTAATGCATTAACCAGATCACATGACAGGCTAATCTATATTTATGATGCTTCAAGCCAATACAAAAAGTGCAGTAAAACCATCACATCCAAGTAATGAGCTTTAACAACTCCACTTGAGACGTGTAGTCTTCTACATTCTGCCACCCAGCAAATAGAAATGTAGTGCTAATAAAAACAAACACTAAATTGCTTATGTCATGTAAGTTTAATTAAAAAAGTCTGTATACAGCTTAAAACAAATCTTAACGTTCTGTTCTGTTATCTTGCTCTTAATTGTAATTTATACTTGTACTGTGATCCTTGAAATGTATTTTTGTTTACGACTGTAAGTCGCCCTGGATAAGGGTGTCTAAGAAATAAATAAAAATAATAATAAAAATAATAATAAAAATAATAATAATATTTAAAATGACCTCTTGATTTTTCACTCTGTCTTCTATGGAAATCAAATGTCTGGCAGCTTCTTGTTTTTCAAAAGATGCTTGTTTAAACATGGGGTATATTTTATAATTCGCTGGATCACCATGTTTGTCTCCATCAGCATCGGGTCACAAAGAAAAAGCAATAGTTACTGTAACGAGTATTTATTATGTCTACATGTTTTCTGCAGAGAACATGGCTTTAACATTTTTGGAAAAACATTTCCAAAAAAAAAAAAAAAAAAAAAAAAAAATTATATAAATAAATAAATAAAATACTGTTCCCGTCTTCAAACCGGCTACAGTTGTTTTAGTGTGCCGCACCTTACAGCTCCAGCTGGGCAGCTTATAGCACATTAATCCAGTGCATAGCACTTTGTGCATAGCATTTGGGGCCTTTTTCGGTGGTACATAGCACTCGCGTGCATAGTACCCCATATATCCATCGGTACTCCCTTGTACTTGGCTTGATTCATGCCAAAGCTGCCCGACTCCAGCCTTGCTGAAGCACCCCCAGATCATCACCGATCCTCCACCACATTTCACAGTGGGTGCGAGACACTGTGGCTTGTAGGCCTCTCCAGGTCTCTGTCTAACCATTAGATGACCAGGTGTTGGGCAAAGCTGAAAATTGGACTCATCTGGGGGTGCTTCAGCAAGGCTGGAATCGGGCAGATTTGTCTTTGTGAAGGACGCATGAATCAAGCCAAGCACAAGGTTGTCCTGGAAGAAAACTTGCTTCCTTCTGCTCTGACAATGTTCCCCAACTCTGAGGATTGGTTTTTCCAGCAGGACAATGCGCCATGCCACACAGCCAGGTCAATCAAGGTGTGTATGGAGGACCACCGGATCAAGACCCTGTCATGGCCAGCCCAATCTCCAGACCTGAACCCCATTGAAAACCTCTGGAATGTGATCAAGAGGAAGATGGATGGTCACAAGCCATCAAACAAAGCCGAGCTGCTTGAATTTTTGCGCCAGGAGTGGCATAAAGTCACCCAACATCAATGTGAAAGACTGGTGGAGAGCATGCCAAGACGCATAAAAGCTGTGCTTGAAAATCAGGGTTATTCCACCAAATATTGATTTCTGAACTCTTCCTAAGTTAAAACATTAGTATTGTGGTGTTTAAAAATGAATATGAACTTATTTTCTTTGCATTATTCGAGGTCTGACAACACTGCATCTTTTTTGTTATTTTGACCAGTTGTCATTTTCTGCAAATAAATGCTCTAAATGACAATATTTTTATTTGGAATTTGGGAGAAATGTTGTCAGTAGTTTATAGAATAAAACAAAAATGTTCATTTTACCCAAACACATACCTATAAATAGTAAAACCAGAGAAACTGATAATTTTGTAGTGGTCTCTTAATTTTTCCCAGAGCTGTATATATATATATATATATATATATATATATATATATATATATATATATATATATATATATATATATATAGATATCTTCATTTTTCGCCAGCACCTTCCTTCCCATTATTTTCCTCATTTTCTGCAATGTGAACTGTAGAACTGCACCATAACTGTTTAATTCACAGTACTGTACTTGTTTGTGGACCAATGAAACAGCAACTTGCCAAGACAGCCGTCTTCAAGCACCGATGCAATGAGGTACACAATGTAAAAACAACTGCCGCCTTTTTTCATTTTTTTTTTTTCTGTTACTTTGCCAAGATCGATTTGAATATTAATTTAGCAGAGTTACACTGCAAAAACCCTTTACACCAACTGTCATAAATGTGTTAGCTTAAAAAAAAGAAAAGATGAAAAAAAACACATTGCAAATATTTTTTTTTCCCCCCGGATCTGCATTGATCACATCAGTAGCCCCGGGGGGCTGAATAAAACCTGAACTCCACCAATAAGCTGAGATTTTTCATCTCTGTTTATTGGTAGGAAACAGCATTATCAACCTCAGAGTGCACGTAGTGACAAAGCAATGAAGTAAGGTTGTTCCTGTGCAACTATTGAATTGTACTGGGGAGTGAGGGGCAGCTGGCACACAAATTAGAAACACAAAGAGCAAACAAACTTTAAAACTGTCATAAAACAACCACCACTGCTCAACTACAACCAAAAAGAAACACTAGGAACATTTGAGCATAAATTCATATTTACATTGTATATAAAATATATATTAGGCATACCGATAAGACTTCTTGCTGCGATCTTGCAAACATAAAATTAGAGCAATTAAACTTTAAAACGGTCATAAACAATCATTGCACAACTACTGCAGAACTCTGGCCTGATTCATGGCTGGATTTACAAGGGCAAGTCACAACTCTGCACAGGCTTCTATGACTATCTGGATCAACTGAATGGATAGGGGCTTTTTTAGTGTAAGAAACACTAAGATAAAAAAAAAACACAAGACATTATCCAGTCAGCAGATTACAGTACATTCATAAACCACCATTCCTGTTCGAGATGTGACAATTTACGGAAACTGTTGACCTTTTACCAGTTGTGGTTATTATTTAACAATGAGAACATGCTGAGGTTGCCAGAAAGAGTTTGCTGATGTAGAAACTGGGTCTCTCTCTCTCTGAGGATTAGTGCTAAAAGAAAGCTGATTATGTGAAGCTTGTCTGAATGTTAACTCTAATTACTGTACTCCAAACACAGCACTGCAAATATGGAACAGTTTGACCTGCTAACCCTATCCTTTGGTGCTATTCGTGCAAATTTATTTCCTGATCATTTTTAACACCCTCTTGTTCTTTCATGGTATTTACAGTGTCAATGCTGCAATGAAAAGGTGGTCACTTTTTGATAAAGAACATTTATTTATTATCTGGGTACTTTCACAGAGCTTGCAAAAAAAAAAAAAAGAAATAGCGAACTGGGTTAATGTGATCAGAAAGCCATCCCAGTTTGGCACAGTTGGTAGTCTCTTCTTCACTGTGTTATGCATATACGGGGCAGTAGTGTGGAGTAGTGGTTAGGGCTCTGGACTCTTGACTGGAGGGTTGTGGGATCAATCCCAGGTGGGGGACACTGCTGCTGTACCCTTGAGCAAGGTACTTTACCTAGGTTGCTCCAGTAAAAATCCAACTGTATAAAATGGGTAATTGTATGTAAAAATGTAATTTCTTGTAACAATTGTAAGTCGCCCTGGATAAGGGCGTCGGTTAAGAAATAAATAATAATAATATAATTGCAGATGCCATTTGGTATCTACACTGTGGATCTGATTAACCTATACCCCATGGGAGAAGTCTTATCTGCATTGTTTTTTTTTGCACATTTTATAATACAAACAAATCCACCTAGAAATGCATCAACAACTTATTTTTAGGGGTGATCCCAGGATAGGCTTGAGGGAAACTAGAGAGATATTCCCCACTGCTGTAAAATGCTTATCCCAACATTGTATAGGTTCATTAAATAACCTCCAAGTAATTTTGAAGTTACTACTTTGTAGCAGCTTATGTTTTTAATTATGTTGCTTCTATCCTATTTAAAAGTACCTAGTAACAAAAACTGTGTGCAAACAATCCATAAAAAAGCTATATATATTTTTTTTTGTTTGTTTTGTTATTTGGTACTTTTTCAAAGTCATTATAAAGCTCCCTGACTGACACGTAATCCTATGAGTAAAGCAATTCAAACAATTGAATAATAAAAAAGTAACATGTAACTGACCTTACTTAAAGTTTAATGAGTAATGTCATACATCATCCATTTGTATTTAACCCTTACTTTTATTGAAGAAAATAGCAAATATGTCCAAACAACTTTCTTTTGAAATCACTTTGTTTGCAGTCATTCTGTCCAAATGAGTTTTGTCAACATTCTCTCAAAAAAACAACCTAATTATCCAACCAAAATACACAATGTAGGAATGAGACTCTTTATGTAATGGAAATCACACAAGCATAAGCCTATGCCTACTTTAATAACAGATCAAATTTGAAACAAAAAATCATTTAAAAAAAATAAAACATGAAATCGACTTAATACAAGGATGCCAAAGAAAAGAATAAAATATAGAAAGAATTAGTGTTGCATAGAAATAAAGCTGTCTTGGCTGCCCAAACCTGATTATTATATATATATTTTTATATTGTGCTTTGATATGATATATTTATGTAAAGAACTTAAAAAAAACAAACATCCCTTCGGAGTCCCTAGCGAAGACCGGCCTACTTCACACAGCCAGGACACGAACCTGCGCTGTATGACTCACCCTGCACACCACGTGGCTGTATTATGTGCATCTTTTGACTTGCCGATGCAGAAAACAAATAAAAAGCTTTCTGAGGAACAAGTGGTCCATCAGAGGAAGACACATCCTTTTCCAGGGCTCCAAAAGGAATTTACCAGCCTTATCTCAATTGGTATTAAAAGCCTTTTGATTAGGTCTGTTGCCACAGCAACAGCAGGCAAAGCCGGTTAGGAACTGAAGAGCAGGAGGTGGGGAATGAGAAACAGAAAATAAGTGTTTTTTCAAAAAGGCTTCATCTGTTTTAGCTTCCAGGTAATTTGCCAGAATTGATACCAATTGCCCTTCTTGGAAGAACAATAAAAGGCCAGTGAATAAACAACTCAAATAAGAAAGCTTTTACTTGTCTTATGTTACAGTCAATGCTCCAAGCATGTTTCAGAATATTTGACTTTACATTTCAAAAAGAACTAGAACTATGCAAAACAGAACAGTTAAATATGTATTACAGTCTGAGAATTTGTGTAATATATATATACATATACACACACAAATATATATATTTGCATATATATTTGCATGTATTTTCAAGTTGTATTCTATTTAGATAAATGTAACAGGACGAGGCTAGGCACGAACCGGCAACCCTGCAAACAAAGTGAGTGTCTAAACCACAATGCAAAAGAGCCAGTCTCATGTACCACACAAGCCTGCAAAAGTACAATGTGTGGTAATTAAAGCATGTTAAAACCCCAATTAAAACAGCAGAGCCAGCAATTAAAACTGTTCATTTAGCTTTAAATACACTTTACTGACCCAGTACTTTTTTTTCCAACTCCTGAACCTTAAAAAAGACAGACAAAAACATAAAATAGATAGAACTTGGACACCTTAAGGTGTATTTTGAGACAACCATCTCCCTCATTAGTATAAAATACTTTTCAGAGATTCAGAAAACTGGTATGTCTTCGAATGAGCCATGCTTCTTGTAGTTGTCACTTAATTATAGCCATGCATTTATACCTGGTATCATAGCTAGGCTGCTGGTGTGTAAATACTCTTTTGCTAACCAGGAACTGTTTCATTTGTGTTTTTATAATTCTTATCCCTTGCTGCTGAAAACATAGGGTGACCTAAAATTCATGGAGTTGAAACACAGCTTGTTTGGTATTTAATTGCCTTTCTCTTTCCCTCCATGCAGTAAACTTGCTTTCAGTGTCACTATACAGTGTGCTGAGTAGCGCTGTCTAAAAATAAAAAAAATAAAAAAACCACACAGCGGGAGTTGAGGGATCGGAAGAAACTGCAGCACAACAGCAACACACTGGTAGTTTAAAGACTTCGCTGCAAATGTAAATTACATCACTTTCAACATAGGAAAATGAGGAAAACTCATTAATGAATGAATGCTCAGTTTCAACATCATAAAAAACTGATCTCCTGAATAATCGTTAAATGAATCATTCTGGACAGACAGTAAGTCGCTGGACATGCTCTTGTCATTTGGAGAGTCCTATGGTAACTGCCTATTAGAAGGGAATCCTTATAACCCTTCGTAATAACAAGACCAACACATTAAAACAAAACCAAACAAAAGGCTTAAGACACAGATTCTCGCAATGTTTTGCAGTAGCAGTAACAGATACAGGCTGAGTTACAGAGCCACTAGCCAGCCACAGCATGGTTATCCCTCAGCAAGATTGAAACATGGGACTTTTTGGCCTAAATGCTACACATACTGAACTACTTAAGCCCCTACCCAGACAGGACCCGGTGTCATGCGGGTCAGCTACACGATTTCACACTGCTTTTAATAAAGCAGCGTTGACCTGGGTGACAGATGCAAGTAAACAATCCATGTATCAATGCCCCGGAAGCAGCTTTTTACTGACGCTTCCATCCAAGCTCTGGACTTTCTGGACTAAACAGTCGGCCCAAATGTTGATTAGAGCAAATGTTTCTTCATCCCTGCTGCAATCTGGCTCATGGTGTGTCTTAAGCAACACAAAATATGGCTAAACAGAATAAACAGAAACGTTCCGCGGAAGTAACACATTCACGCAGGCGTGGCTGATTGTTATTGCGTCGGCTCACGAACGGCCATCAAACACTTTGTTTCGCTCAACCCGGGTCAAAGAGTGTCAACCCACGTCCTGAGGTGGGTCGCTGGGACCCGGGTTAACCCAGGTAAGACCCAGGTATGTGGTTTCACATTACGTGAGATTGTGACCTGGGTAGCCAGGACCCGGGTAGGCGTGCCAGTGTGAAAGGGGCTTTTACTTTGGAATCATGCCGCAGTTTGTTTGTTCCTGTTTATTTGTCCGTTTGGTTAATAAATGTGCGCAGCAGAGCTTCACGGCAGCTTCTGTCTCCGAGTCTTCAATTCCTGCAGGTAACGTCTTGGGTCGTGACGCTATCCTGTCACATGATTTGGCATAACTGAAGCGTCCAATTGCATAGAAGTTTGAGCCATTCTGAGTTTTCCTGGGAACCTTAAATGTTGCCTCGGCTGTTTCCATGTAGACTTCTATTTAGATAAAGTACAATGTGTGGTAATTAAAGTATGTTTTGTATGTGGAAATGAGAAATTATTTATTTCTAAGCAGACGCCCTTATCCAGGGCGACTTACAGTCGTAAACAAAAATACATTTCAAGAATCACAGTACAGGTATTAATACAATTAAGAGCAAGATCAAATGCAATGACTGATGTTGATTTATCTGTTCTGATTATGCAACAGCATCACCATTTCCCTCAAAAAATTTAAGTTAAAAAAAGTGTTTTCAAAACATGGCTTACGTCTCCAAGGTTAACCAATGGACCTCTGGCACATATAACCAACTGAACGGGACAGGTGGAAACTGATCAATGCACATGTTACGAACGGTCTAAAACAGTAAATTCAGCTCTTAGCTGGACAGAATAGATTCCATTGAATATAAAAACCAGGCACGAGACGAGAGGGGCAGTCAAAGACGTTTCATTTGGGAATGCAGTTTCACCTTTTACGACGTTCGCGTAAAACAGAACCCGAAAGAGATTCATATAATTACTGTACCATTAAAAAGCTGAAACAAGATTTTTTCGCAACGTCGCAGTTTGTTTTTGTGTGTGTGCTTCTATTTTTTCTGGCTTTCGGTGCAACAATATTTTTGAAATACTGTTTTGCCAAATACCGTATTACAGTGCTTTTTTTTTTAACACGGCATGTTTCTGCAGTAATTTGCACTACTTTTCTTTGTATAGTGTAACACCCTATTTTGGTGTTTTATACACACTGCTGTATCTGAATTTAATAAATTTATCGTGCCTCTACAATGTAGTTTAACCACTCCCCCTAAGGTACACTATTTTCACATATATCAGATAGACCTCTGGAACCAATTAAATCAGATATGACAGGTTCTACTGCAGTTTAGTGATCTATACCTGTAAAACAATAAACAATGACTACACAGAAACTACAAGCAAAATGCAATAAACAGTTCTGAAACGGAGATGGTTGGTGTCACTTAGTTGCTCCTATTGTTCCACAGCTGAGCATTAAGAGAAGAGAAAACGACATTACTGTATTCCTTCAGGCAGAGATCTGAATCTCAGCCACAGAATATTCAACTGTCTTGAAACGCAGCCTTGCTTGACCATTAGTGAGCACATTAAGGACTCAATCTGTAGCTCTTATAAAGCCATAAAGTAATGCAGCAAGGTATCCTATTACTCTCAGAGCAGAGTCCAGGCATAGATCAATAAAAACACATTGTTGACATTATTTTTGTGTCCTTACTGTGTGGGTGGTCCATTTCTTTTTGTTGTACGTGGTCCAGCACTTGTCTTGCTTTGACAAAACAGGACTTTAAGCCTTGCTAATTGTCTCTGCCAATCTGCTTCCCAGTGCCGTTTGCTACATGCCAGCCAGTGGCGTTTCATACAAGAGACTTTATAGAATTTGTAAATATTAAAATATTAATAGCATGAATCATGACCTACTAGTCATACAGTGTCTGAGAAGATATGCACGCTCAGCGAGTCCAGGTTAATACTGTTAACAAAAACAGAAAAAAATTAAAACTGGAGCATCTCTGACAGAAAGACTATAAAAACAAGAAAGTTATATTTTGAAGTACCCTTGGCAGAAAAGAATGTCATGGTTGACTGCATGCATTCAACTGAAAAAGTTAGAATAGAGGATTCAATACATCAAATCAGGAAACTTAAGTGCATATGCTGAACTCCAATTTCATATGTTATATTGATCCAATTGCTTGCCTTTATGGATGCACGGATTATCAGATTGGAGCTGGTGGCAATTATTAATAAAATACCATAATCTGTAAATCAGCAATTCCCTGATTTTATCAAAGATTATTATTATTAATGACGCAGCAACGCAGACAATCAAATAGTTTGAGACAACTTGCAGTTGCAGCCCCCACCTTTCAAGTAGAAGCTTTTTTGTTGTGGTTGCAAACTTTGTCATGTCAAAGCTGTATGAATAGATGTTCTAGGTGTGTGCATAACTACTGTTTGTATGCTTGAGGCTTTCCAATTCTTTTCATCACCTGCTTTTCAGGTACCGGTAGTACATAATAAATACAGTAGGCCTGCGTTCATTGAATACAGTCTTGCCTACAAGCTTTTACATTTTAACTGGAGTTTTAACAAAAATCTACACAGGGATCTTGGGAGGAAATTATTCAGAACTAGTTAACATATTGTGTTTGTGTCTTGTTTTGTGCTATATGTTTGAAATGAGTAGGTCTGCTACACATTATTAAATTACCATATCTTTGAATATGGTCTTATTGTAGTATATTTATGTACTTTTTAAATTTCAAAATGGAAAAACGCTTTTCAATGTAAGCTTATCTTTATTTAATATTTATAGTACACTAGTTTTTCATGTAACTTATATTTCATGTTTAAAATGTTAAAACGGAAGAACCATATGAATACTGCAATACAATTTGTGAAACGTAGATTTCATGCTTGAAAGTTTTATAAATGTTTGCCTTTATAAAATGCAGATTTAGTGAAGAGCGACCCCTGAATGCCACCAATTTAGTAAATCCACCCATCAGTGCATTTATATACACACTTCAGTAAACATGTCACATCATTTTTGAATTCCCAATAAGAACATAAAAGAAAGTTTACAAACGAGAGGCGGCCATTCAGCCCATCTTGCTCGTTTGGTTGTTAGTAGCTTATTGATCCCAGAATCTCATCAAGCAGCTTCTTGAAGGATCACAGGGTGTCAGCTTCAACATTACAGGGGCCTTGTGACTAAATTCACCTTCCGCAGAAAGTATTACCTAGCAAAACACATATAAAGTGAAATTTTTGTGTAATATGTTCAGAAATCTTGGTTTACAATTCTATTAATAATGAAATCAATAAAATAGGTATCTATCCCAATTTTTGCTATGGAATATAATAACAAATAATCAAAGTCTGTGCATCCGTACTTGCCTTCATATGAAAGGGGAACAAAAAACATTAGTAACCACAGCAACAGATATCACTAGATTGAGGCTGTCCAACAGATGGCTCTTGAACCACTATTTGTCTTTTTGACATGAGGTACTGCTAATGTGGTTGAAAAGAACACAAGGATTAATGGTTGTCTTTGGGATAAGGTACAAAAATACGTTAATGCTAAAATAATAATATTATTAATAATAAATTATTATTATTTATAGGGGATGGGCACCAATATCGATATTTTGATATGACATCGATATCAATAATAATTTCCATATTGTGATATCATGGGATTACATTTTTTTTTTTTTACGTACGCTCACAGATACTGCTACAATACAAACGCAGTATAAATCAAGTTTATTTTATATTAATATACAACAACCCTTGTGGCGGGGTGCCCCGCTCCTGTGCGAATATGGAACAGTTTGACCTGCTAACCCTTTCCTTTGGTGCTATTCGTGCAAATTTATTTCCTGATCATTTTTAACACCCTCTTGTTCTTTCATGGTATTTACAGTGTCAATGCTGCAATGAAAAGGTGGTCACTTTTTGATAAAGAACATTTATTTATTATCTGGGTACTTTCACAGAGCTTGCAAAAAAAAAAAAAAAGAAATAGCGAACTGGGTTAATGTGATCAGAAAGCCATCCCAGTTTGGCACAGTTGGTAGTCTCTTCTTCACTGTGTTATGTATATACGGGGCAGTAGTGTGGAGTAGTGGTTAGGGCTCTGGACTCTTGACCAGAGGGTCGTGGGTTCAATCCAAAATGGGGGACACTGCTGCTGTACCCTTGAGCAAGGTGCTTTACCTAGATTTCTCCAGTAAAAACCCAACTGTATAAATGGGTAATTTTAATGTAAAAATAATGTATATCTTGTAACAATTGTAAGTTGCCCTGGATAAGGGCGTTGGTTAAGAAATAAATAATAATATAATTGCAGATGCCATTTGGTATCTACACTGTGGATCTGATTAACCTATACCCCATGGGAGAAGTCTTATCTGCATTGTTTTTTTTTTTGCACATTTTATAATACAAACGAATCCACCTAAAAATGCATCAACAACTTATTTTTAGGGGCGATCCCAGGATAGGCTTGAGGGAAACTAGAGATATTCCCCACTGCTGTAAAATGCTTATCCCAACATTGAATAGGTTCATTAAATAACCTCCAAGTAATTTTGAAGTTACTGCTTTGTAGCAGCTTATGTTTTTAATTATGTTGCTTCTATCCTATTTAAAAGTACCTAGTAACAAAAACTGTGTGCAAACACTCCATAAAAAAGCTATATATATTTTTTTTTTGTTTGTTTTGTTATTTGGTACTTTTTCAAAGTCATTATAAAGCTCCATGACTGACACGTAATCCTATGGGTAAAGCAATTCAAACAATTGAATAAAAAAAGTAACATGTAACTGACCTTAAAGTTTAATGAGTAATGACACACATCTATTTGTATTTAGCCCTTACTTTTATTGAAGAAAAAAGCAAATATGTCCAAACAACTTTCTTTTGAAATCACTTTGTTTGCAGGCATTGTGTCCAAATGAGTTTTGTCAACATTCTCAAAAAAAAAAACCTAAATTACCCAACCAAAATACACAATGTAGGAATGAGACTCTTTATGTAATGGAAATCACACAAGCATAAGCCTATGCCTAGTTTAACAGATCAAATTTGAAACAAAAAATAAAACATGAAATCGACTTAATACAAGGATGCCAAAGAAAAGAATAAAATATAGAAAGAATTAGTGTTGCATAGAAATAAAGCTGTCTTGGCTGCCCAAACCTGATTATATATAATTTTTTTTTATATTGTGCTTTGATATATGATATATTTATGTAAAGAACTTAAAAGAAACAAACATCCCTTCGGAGTCCCTAGCGAAGACCGGCCTACTTCACACAGCCAGGACACGAACCTGCGCTGTATGACTCACCCTGCACACCACGTGGCTGTATTATGTGCATCTTTTGACTTGCCGATGCAGAAAACAAATAAAAAGCTTTCTTAGGAACAAGTGGTCCATCAGAGGAAGACACACCAGAATTGATACCAATTGCCCTTCTTGAAAGAACAATAAAAGGCCAGTGAATAAACAACTCAAATAAGAAAGCTTTTACTTGTCTTATGTTACAGTCAATGCTCCAAGCATGTTTCAGAATATTTGACTATATTTCAAAAAGAACTAGAACTATGCAAAACAGAACAGTTAAATATGTATAACAGTGAGAATTTGTATATATTTGTATACACACACAGTACCAGTCAAAAGTTTGAGTACACCAGGTTTTTCATGATTATCTATGCTTTTAACTGTATAAACTTGTCTATAAACACTTAATATTTCATTATATGATACGTGTACTTACATAAGCTGATAATCATAAGTGAATTGCATGCAAAAATTTTATTTTTAAATGAAAATGTAAATCTTGCAATTTCAATGAAATTGTCACCCAAAGCAAGGGGATTTCAGTCTGAAGCCCAAGTCAGTTAAGTCTGAAATGTGTATAACACGGTGTTAGAACACTGGCCTAAGTATAAAAGTGTCTTTGTTAGATGTTCTCTGGGTTAACTAGCATGTTACCTAATTAACCTTTTGTCACCAATTATTGTTAACAGGTGAGGGTCCATGATTACTATAAAATATAGGAAGCATAGGCACAAGTTTGTCATTCCTGAATGTAAGGCAGCAGAAAATGGCAATATACGCTCAATTAAGCAAAGAAAAAAAGACACAGTCTGTAATTACTTTAAGAAATGAAGGTCAGTTTTTAAGACAAATCGCAAGAACTTTGCAAGTGTCTGTAACTGCTGTGGCCAAGACCATCAAACGATTTGAAGAAACTGGCACTCATGAGGACCGAACAAGGTCAGGCAGACCTCAGAATCAGAGAACAAGTTCATTCAAAGTCACAAGTCTGCGAAACCGGCGATTAACTGCCCCTGAAATACAAGCTCAGCTAAATGCTACTAGAAGTACAGATGTTTCAACATCAACTGTTCAGAAGAGATTGCGTGAAGCTGGCCTAACTGGAAGAATTGCTGCAAAGAAACCATTGTTGAGTGCAGAATAAGAGGAAGAGACTTGCCCGGGCCAAAAAACACAGAAATTGGACGTTTGAGGAGTGGAAGTCGGACTTATGGACCTATGAGTCAAAATTTGAAATATTTGGGTCCAACCGTCGAGTATTTGTAAGACGCAGAGAGGGTGAGCGCATGAGTTCTGCATGTGTGGTTCCCACTGTCAAGCATGGAGGAGGCAGTGTCGTGGTCTGGGGTTGCTTTGCTGGCGACAGAGTTGGTGATCTTTACCAAGTCCATGGCAAGCTTAACCAGCATGGCTATCATAGCATACTTCAGAGGCATGCCATTCCATCAGGATTACGGCTAGTTGGGCAGTCCTTCATTCTTCAGCAAGATAATGACCCGAAACGCACCTCAAAGTTGTGCAAGAACTATCTGGCGAAGAAGGAAAGTGAAGGACAACTCAATCTAATGACCTGGCTTGCCCAGTCTCCAGACCTCAATCCCATAGAACTTGTATGGGACGAACTAGACAGAAGAGTCAAAGCAAAGCTAAGCTACCCACAAGTGCCCTACATCTCTGGAAATTGCTGCAGATGAGCTGGGAAGACATGTCGGGTGATTTCCTGCTGAAACTTGTTAACCGAATGCCTCGTGTTTGTGAGGCTGTTATTAAGGCAAAGGGTGGCTATTTTGAGGAATCCAAGATTTATTTAGAGACAATTTTCAATTTTCTTGAACATTGCTTTGATACTCCTTATGTTTTGTTTTGTATATTGTAACGTGTTTTCATTTTCAAGTATTTACAGAAACGTATACGACGTAAAACATTGTCAATTATGAAAAAAACCTAGTTTCCAGCAAGTGTACTCAAACTTTTGACTGGTACTGTATATTTGTATCTATATTTGCATGTATTTTCAAGTAGTATTCTATTTAGATAAATGTAACGGGACGAGGCTGGGCACGAACCGGCAACCCTGCAAACTGAAAGCGAGGGTCTAAACCACAATGCAAAAGAGCTAATCTCATGTATCTCACAAGCCTGCAAAAGTACAATGTGTGGTAATTAAAGCATGTTAAAACCCCAATTAAAACAGCAACGCCAGCAATTAAAACTGTTCATTTAGCTTTAAATACACTTTACTGACCCAGTACTTTTTTTTCAACTCCTGAACCTTAAAAAAGGCAGACAAAAACATAAAATAGATAGAACTTGGACACCTTAAGGTGTATTTTGAGACAACCATCTCCCTCATTAGTATAAAATACTTTTCAGAGATTCAGAAAACTGTTATGTCTTCGAATGAGCCATGCTTCTTGTAGTTGTCACTTAATTATAGCCATGCATTTATACCTGGTATCATAGCTAGGCTGCTGGTGTGTAAATACTCTTTTGCTAACCAGGAACTGTTTCATTTGTGTTTTTGTAATTCTTATCCCTTGCTGCAGAAAACATGGGGTGATCTAAAATTCATGGAGTTGAAACACAGCTTGTTTGGTATTTTTAATTGCCTCTCTCTTTCCCTCTATGCGGTAAACTTGCTTTCAGTGTCACTATACAGTGTGCTGAGTAGCGCTGTCTAAAAATAAAAATAAAAAACACAGCGGGAGTTGAGAGGGATCGGTTTCTTCTTGGCATTAACCCACCTGAGGGTTACAGTTATATATTGGCTAAGTGACTAACCTGCAATCTTCAGTGATGCAGTGGCATTACAAAGTCAATGCATTAGTCTGGAAACAGAGCAACAACTAAACTGCAGCACAACAGCAACACACTGGTAGTTTAAAGACTTCGCTGCAAATGTAAATTACAACACTTTCAACATAGTTTTCCTCATTTTCCTCTCATTAATGAATGCTGAGTTTCAACATCATAAACTGATATCCTGAATAATCTTTAAATGAATCATTCTGGACAGACAGTAAGTCACTGGACATGCTCTTGTCATTTTCAAATGACTTTGTAATTAACAGGGTTGGTGAAGCCTGTAAAAGAATTTGCACATTCATCTAGCAGGTTTCCAGGAATTATAGAAGACATATTTACTGCCCTTTATAATAACATCTTTGATGGATAAGAAGGGAGGGGCGTACATTCTATTACCCATTTGGAGAGTCCTATGGTAACTGCCTATTAGAAGGGAATCCTTACAACCCTTCGTAATAACAAGACCAACACATTAAAACAAAACCAATTCACAGATTCTCGCAATGTTTTGCAGTAGCAGTAACAGATACAGGCTGAGTTACAGAGTCACTAGCCAGCCACAGCATGGTTATCCCTCAGCAAGATTGAAACATGGGGCTTTTTGGCCTAAATGCTACACATACTGAACTACTTAAGCCCCTTTCACACTGGCCTGATCTACCAGGGTCAGAACCTACCCAGGCAGGACCCGGTGTCATGCGGGTCAGCTACACGATTTCACACTGCTTTTAATAAAGCAGCGTTGACCTGGGCATGACAGATGCAAGTAAACAATCCATGTATCAATGCCCCGGAAGCAGCTTTTTACTGACGCTTCCATCCAAGCTCTGGACTTTCTGGACTGAACAGTTGGCCCAAATGTTGATTAGAGCAAATGTTTCTTCATCCCTGCTGCAATCTGGCTCATGCGGTGTCTCAAGCAACACAAAATATGGCTAAACAGAATAAACAGAAACGCTCCTTATTTGTCTGTTTGGTTAATAAATGTGCGCAGCAGCGCTTCACGGCAGCTTCTGTCTCCGAGTCTTCAATTCCTGCAGGTAACATCTTGGGTCGTGACGCTATCCTGTCACATGATTTGGCATAACTGAAGCATCCAATTGCATAAAAGTTTGGGCCATTCTGAGTTTTCCTGGGAACCTTGAATGTTGCCTCAGCTGTTTCCATGTAGACTTCTATTTAGATAAAGTACAATGTGTGGTAATTAAAGTATGTTTTGTATGTGGAAATGAGAAATTATTTATTTCTAAGCAGACGCCCTTATCCAGGGCGACGTACAGTCGTAAACAAAAATACATTTCAAGAATCACAGTACAAGTATTAATACAATTAAGAGCAAGATCAAATGCAATGACTGATGTTGATTTATCCGTTCTGATTATGCAATAGCATCACCATTTCCCTCAAAAAATTTAAGTTAAAAAGTGTTTTCAAAACATGGCTTACTTCTCTAAGGTTAACCAATGGACCTCTGGCACATATAACCAACTGAACGGGACAGGTGGAAACTGAGCAATGCACATGTTACAAACGGTCTAAAACAGTAAATTCAGCTCTTAGCTTGACAGAATAGATTCCATTGAATATAAAAACCAGGCACGAGACGAGACAAGAGGGGCACTGCTGCACACCCAGAGGCAGTCAAAGACGTTTCATTTGGGAATGCAGTTTCACCTTTTACGACGTACGCGTAAAACAGAACCAGAAAGATTCATATAATTACTGTACCATTAAAAAGATTTTTTCGCAACATCGCAGTTTGTTTTTGTGTGTGTGCTTCTATTTTTTCTGGCTTTTTTTTTTTTTTTTTTTAAACTCCATTTCTCGGGTTAACACAAACTTTCAGTGCAACAATATTTCTGAAATACTGTTTTGCCAAATACCGTATTACAGTGCTTTGTTTTTAACACGGCATGTTTCTGCAGTAATTTGCACTGCTTTTCTTTGTATACTGTAAGTGCAACACCCTATTTTGGTGTTTTATACACACTGCTGTATCTGAATTTAATAATTTATCGTGCCTCTACAATGTAGTTTAACCACTCCCCCTAAGGTACACTATTTTCACATATATCAGATAGACCTCTGGAACCAATTAAATCAGATATGACAGGTTCTACTGCAGTTATTTAGTGATCTATACCTGTAAAACAATAAGCAATGACTACACAAACTACAAGCAAAATGCAATAAACAGTTCTGAAACGGAGATGGTTGGTGTCACTTAGTTGCTCCTATTGTTCCACAGCTGAGCATTAAGAGAAGAGAAAACGACATTACTGTATTCCTACAGGCAGAGATCTGAATCTCACAGCCACAGAATATTCAACTGTCTTGAAACGCAGCCTTGCTTGACCATTAGTGAGCACATTAAGGACACAATCTGTAGCTCTTATAAAGCCATAAAATAATGCAGCAAGGTATCCTATTACTCTCAGAGCAGAGTCCAGGCATAGATCAATAAAAACACATTGTTGACATTATTTGTGTCCTTACTGTGTGTGTGGTCTATTTCTTTTTGTTGTACGTGGTCCAGCACTTGTCTTGCTTTGACAAAACAGGACTTTAAGCCTTGCTAATTGTCTCTGCCAATCTGCTTCCCAGTGCAGTTTGCTACATGCCAGCCAGTGGCGTTTCATACAAGAGACTTTATAGAGTCTGTAAATATTAAAATATTAATAGCATGAATCATGACCTACTAGTCATACAGTGTCTGAGAAGATATGCACGCTCAGCGAGTCCAGGTTAATACTGTTATTAACAAAAACAGAAAAAAATTAAAACTGGAGCATCTCTGACAGAAAGACTATAAAAACAAGAAAGTTATATTTTGAAGTACCCTTGGCAGAAAAGAATGTCATGGTTGACTGCATGCATTCAACTGAAAAAGTTAGAATAGAGGATTCAATACATCAAATCAGGAAACTTAAGTGCATATGCTGAACTCCAATTTCATATGTTATATTAATTCAATTGCTTGCCTTTATGGATGCACGGATTATCAGATTGGAACTGGTGGCAATTCTTAATAAAATACCATAATCTGTAAATCAGCAATTCCCTGATTTTATCAAAGATTATTATTATTAATGACGCAGCAACGCAGACAATCAAACAGCTTGAGACAACTTGCAGTTGCAGCCCCCACCTTTCAAGTAGAAGCTTTTTTGTTGTGGTTGCAAACTTTGTCATGTCAAAGCTGTATGAATAGATGTTCTAGGTGTGTGCATAACTACTGTTTGTATGCTTGAGGCTTTCCAATTCTTTTCATCACCTGCTTTTCAGGTACCGGTAGTACATAAATACGGTAGGCCTGCGTTCATTGAATACAGTCTTGCCTACAAGCTTTTACATTTTAAAACTGGAGTTTTAACAAAAATCTACATAGGGATCTTGGGAGGAAATTATTCAGAACTAGTTAACATATTGTGTTTGTGTCTTGTGTTGTGCTATATGTTTGAAATGAGTAGGTCTGCTACACATTATTAAATTACCATATCTTTGAATATGGTCTTATTGTAGTATATTTATGTACTTTTTAAATTTCAAAATGGAAAAACGCTTTTCAATGTAAGCTTATCTTTATTTAATATTTATAGTACACTAGTTTTTCATGTAACTTATATTTCATGTTTAAAATGTTAAAACGGAAGCACCATATGAATACAGCAATACAATTTGTGAAACGTAGATTTCATGCTTGAAAGTTTTATAAATGTTTGCCTTTATAAAATGCAGATTTAGTGAAGAGCGACCCCTGAATGCCACCAATTTAGTAAATCCACCCATCAGTGCATTTATATACACACTTCAGTAAAAACATGTCACATCATTTTTGAATTCCCAATAAGAACATAAGAAAGTTTACAAACGAGAGGAGGCCAGTCAGCCCATCTTGCTCGTTTGGTTGTTAGTAGCTTACTGATCCCAGAATCTCATCAAGCAGCTTCTTGAAGGATCACAGGGTGTCAGCTTCAACATTACAGGGGCCTTGTTACTAAATTCACCTTCCGCAGAAAGTATTACCTAGCAAAACACATATAAAGTGAAATTTTTGTGTAATATGTTCAGAAATCCTGGTTTACAATTCTATTAATAATGAAATCAATAAAATAGGTATCTATCCCAATTTTTGCTATGGAATATAATAACAAATAATCAAAGTCTGTGCATCCCTACTTGCCTTCATATGAAAGGGGAACAAAAAACATTAGTAACCACAGCAACAGATATCACTAGATTGAGGCTGTCCAACAGATGGCTCTTGAACCACTGTTTGTCTTTTTGACATGAGGTACTGCTAATGTGGTTGAAAAGAACACAAGGATTAATGGTTGTTTTTGGGATAAGGTACAAAAGGAATACGTTAATGCTATAATAAAATTATTATTAATAAATGATTATTTATAGGGGATGGGCACCAATATCGATATTTTGATATGACATCGATATCAATAATAATTTCCATATTGTGATATCATGGGATTACATTTTTTTTTTTACGTACGCTCGCAGATACTGCTACAATACAAACGCAGTATAATCAAGTTTATTTTATATTAATATACAACAACCCTTGTGGCGGGGTGCCCCGCTCCTGTGCGAATATGGAACAGTTTGACCTGCTAACCCTTTCCTTTGGTGCTATTCGTGCAAATTTATTTCCTGATCATTTTTAACACCCTCTTGTTCTTTCATGGTATTTAGAGTGTCAATGCTGCAATGAAAAGGAGGTCACCTTTTGATAAATAACATTTATTTATAATCTGGGTACTTTCAGAGCTTGCAAAAAAAAAAAAAAGAAATAGCAAACTGGGTTAATGTGATCAGAAAGCCATCCCAGTTTGGCACAGTTGGTAGTCTCTTCTTCACTGTGTTATGTATATACGGGGCAGTAGTGTGGAGTAGTGGTTAGGGCTCTGGACTCTTGACTAGAGGGTCGTGGGTTCAATCCCAAATGGGGGACACTGCTGCTGTACCCTTGAGCAAGGTACTTTACCTAGATTGCTCCAGTAAAAACCCAACTGTATAAAATGGGTAATTTTATGTAAAAATAATGTATATCTCGTAACAACTGTAAGTCGCCCTGGATAAGGGCGTCGGTTAAGAAATAAATAATAATAATAATAATAATATAATTGCAGATGCCATTTGGTATCTACACTGTGGATCTGATTAACCTATACCCCATGGGAGAAGTCATATCTGCATTGTTTTTTTTGCACATTTTATAATACAAACAAATCCACCTAGAAATGCATCAACAACTTATTTTTAGGGGCGATCCCAGGATAGGCTTGAGGGAAACTAGAGAGATATTCCCCACTGCTGTAAAATGCTTATCCCAACATTGAATAGGTTCATTAAATAACCTCCAAGTAATTTTGAAGTTACTACTTTGTAGCAGCTTATGTTTTTAATTATGTTGCTTCTATCCTATTTAAAAGTACCTAGTAACAAAAACTGTGTGCAAACACTCCATAAAAAAGCTATATATTTTTTTTTGTTTGTTTGTTTTGTTATTTGGTACTTTTTCAAAGTCATTATAAAGCTCCCTGACTGACACGTAATCCTATGGGTAAAGCAATTCAAACAATTGAATAATAAAAAAAGTAACATGTAACTGACCTTAAAGTTTAATGAGTAATGTCATACATCATCCATTTGTATTTAGCCCTTACTTTTATTGAAGAAAAAAGCAAATATGTCCAAACAACTTTCTTTTGAAATCACTTTGTTTGCAGTCATTGTGTCCAAATGAGTTTTGTCAACATTCTCTTAAAAAAAAACAAAAAAACACCCAATTACCCAACCAAAATACACAATGTAGGAATGAGACTCTTTATGTAATGGAAATCACACAAGTATAAGCCTATTCCTAGTTTAATAACAGATCAAATTTGAAACAAAAAATAAAAAAAATAAAACATGAAATCGACTTAATACAAGGATGCCAAAGAAAAGAATAAAATATAGAAAGAATTAGTGTTGCATAGAAATAAAGCTGTCTTGGCTGCCCAAACCTGATTATATATATATATATATTTTTATATTGTGCTTTGATATATGATATATTTATGTAAAGAACTTAAAAGAAACAAACATCCCTTCGGAGTCCCTAGCGAAGACCGGCCTACTTCACACAGCCAGGACACGAACCTGCGCTGTATGACTCACCCTGCACACCACGTGGCTGTATTATGTGCATCTTTTGACTTGCCGATGCAGAAAACAAATAAAAAGCTTTCTGAGGAACAAGTGGTCCATCAGAGGAAGACACACCAGAATTGATACCAATTGCCCTTCTTGAAAGAACAATAAAAGGCCAGTGAATAAACAACTCAAATAAGAAAGCTTTTACTTGTCTTATGTTACAGTCAATGCTCCAAGCATGTTTCAGAATATTTGACTATATTTCAAAAAGAACTAGAACTATGCAAAACAGAACAGTTAAATATGTATAACAGTCTGAGAATTTGTATATATATTTGTATATACACAGCTGTTTCTGTTTCAGTTAATGATTGTGTTTCAACCTACATATTGAATTGATGATCATTAGCACCTGTTTGGTATAATTGTTTAATCATACACCTGACTATATGCCTACAAAATCCCTGACTTTGTGCAAGTGTACCTAGAAGAATTGATGCTGTTTTGAAGGCAAAAGGGTGGTCACACCAAATATGGATTTGATTTAGATTTTTCTTCTGTTCACTTACTTTGCATTTAGTTAAGTGATAAATATAATCTATTAACATGTCTATTTTTGAAAGCATTCTTACTTTACAGCATTTTCACACCTGCCTAAAACTTTTGCACAGTACTGTGTAATATATATATATATATATATATATATATATATATATATATATATATATATATATATATATATATATATATATATATATATACACATATATACATACACACATACATATATATATATACATATACATATACACACACACACACACAGCTCTGGAAAAAATTAAGAGACCACTGCAAAATTATCAGTTTCTCTGGTTTTACTATTTATAGGTATGTGTTTGGGTAAAATGAACATTTTTGTTTTATTCTATAAACTACTGACAACATTTCTCCCAAATTCCAAATAAAAATATTGTCATTTAGAGCATTTAATTTGCAGAAAATGACAACTGGTCAAAATAACAAAAAAGATGCAGTGTTGTCAGACCTCGAATAATGCAAAGAAAATAAGTTCATATTCATTTTTAAACACAATACTAATGTTTTAACTTAGGAAGAGTTCAGAAATCAATATTTGGTGGAATAACCCTGATTTTCAAGCACAGCTTTCATGCGTCTTGGCATGCTGTCCACCAGTCTTTCACATTGATGTTGGGTGACTTTATGCCACTCCTGGCGCAAAAATTCAAGCAGCTCGGCTTTGTTTGATGGCTTGTGACCATCCATCTTCCTCTTGATCACATTCCAGAGGTTTTCAATGGGGTTCAGGTCTGGAGATTGGGCTGGCCATGACAGGGTCTTGATCCGGTGGTCCTCCATACACACCTTGATTGACCTGGCTGTGTGGCATGGAGCATTGTCCTGCTGGAAAAACCAATCCTCAGAGTTGGAGAACATTGTCAGAGCAGAAGGAAGCAAGTTTTCTTCCAGGACAACCTTGTACTTGGCTTGATTCATGCGTCCTTCACAAAGACAAATCTGCCCGATTCCAGCCTTGCTGAAGCACCCCCATATGAGTCCAATTTTCAGCTTTGCCCAACACCTGGTCGTCTAATGGTTAGACGGAGACCTGGAGAGGCCTACAAGCCACAGTGTCTCGCACCCACTGTGAAATGTGGTGGAGGATCAGTGATGATCTGGGGTGCTTCAGCAAGGCTGGAATCGGGCAGCTGGCATGAATCAAGCCAAGTACAAGGTTGTCCTGGAAGAAAACTTGCTTCCTTCTGCTCTGACAATGTTCTCCAACTCTGAGGATTGGTTTTTCCAGCAGGACAATGCTCCATGCCACACAGCCAGGTCAATCAAGGTGTGTATGGAGGACCACCAGATCAAGACCCTGTCATGGCCAGCCCAATCTCCAGACCTGAACCCCATTGAAAACCTCTGGAATGTGATCAAGAGGAAGATGGATGGTCACAAGCCATCAAACAAAGCCGAGCTGCTTGAATTTTTGCGCCAGGAGTGGCATAAAGTCACCCAACATCAATGTGAAAGACTTGTGGAGAGCATGCCAAGACGCATGAAAGCTGTGCTTGAAAATCAGGGTTATTCCACCAAATATTGATTTCTGAACTCTTCCTAAGTTAAAACATTAGTATTGTGTTGTTTAAAAATGAATATGAACTTATTTTCTTTGCATTATTCGAGGTCTGACAACACTGCATCTTTTTTGTTATTTTCTGCAAATAAATGCTCTAAATGACAATATTTTTATTTGGAATTTGGGAGAAATGTTGTCAGTAGTTTATAGAATAAAACAAAAATATTCATTTTACCCAAACACATACCTATAAATAGTAAAACCAGAGAAACTGATAATTTTGCAGTGGTCTCTTAATTTTTTCCAGAGCTGTATATATGTATATATATATATATATATATATATATATATATATATATATATATATATATATATATATATATATATATATATATAATCAGGGGTGGACAAATCACTATTATGTGTGGCCCACATTTTTCAGTAGATAAACATTTCCATTTACGCTATGCACCATTTAAAAAAATGTTGACAGATACAATTGTGAGGTTCAAAAAAGAAATCCGACTTCACTTCTGAGGGCCACTAATAAAACATGTTTTTTTTGTTTTTTTTTACCATATATAACCAGATACTGCCAAAGGTTTGCCAACAACCTAGTTTCTGTTAACCCTTTCCGGTCCATTGTCGGACTGGGTCCGACATTGCAATTATTCCTCACAGGTCTTTTGTCGGACTGGGTCCGACATCATTCTAGCAACGCAAAAAATGGGTTTCTAGTCGTTTTTTCTCTGGAAAAAGCCGAGAAAACCATTCAATTGCCGAATGGGAGCGACAGGAGCCGAGACAAGTCGAAAAAAAAAAAAAAAAAGGCGTATCTCATGAATAGTCATACATGGTATCTGGTATCAGATAACGGGCGGTCGTAAGTAAACAAGCTGGCTGACTGAATCAGCGCACAGAGAACACGGACATTTGCAGAGCTTTGAGATGTTATAGTAATAAAATAATGACTTGGATCGCATTATTGAGGAGTTTGGTGATAAAACGAGTGATCAGGAGATGATCGATCGGTATGTACGACTATTATTATTATTTATTTCTTACATAGGTGAAAGCTATAGCGAACGAAAGGGTGGGGCGGGGCTGGAGATGCCTAGTGAGTGCTTTGTTGATATGCAGGGCCATTTAAACCCATTTGACTGTGGAAAAAATACTTTTAAACAGCGTCTAAAATTAACTGCTGGCGTGTGAATTAATTACACCTGGCGAGCCTGGCCTTAGAATTAATAAATGGACCTAAAAGGGTTAATATTTCTACCAAAAAACAACAAGCTAATTATAGCTTCCTTATATAAAATGTAGGGAATTATGTTTGACCCCATCATTTGCATTATTTTCCCAGACTTTATCCAGGCCCATCGTTATGGGCGGTCCTTAGGAGGCATGGCCCGTCCAGTTTAGATTCAGTGCCCCCCCCGTTTCAGATTCTAAATTGATATATAAAAAAAATAAAATCTATGAGAAATCATTAATCAAAATTAAGGTAAAGCACAATAATAATAATAATTTAAAAATGTCTAGTTGCTTCTGGTGTTTGGAAATCCCTTCATAGGATCGCCTTGACGGATTGTTTACAAGAGCGTATGCTTTTTGTAATCTGTTTTTTAAATGCCCACTGGTTTAACTAGGCTGAGATCACCGACTTGAGGTGCTTTCAGTTTCATGGCCTGCTCTGTTCCCCCCCCCCCCCAAGGAGTTATATCTTCTGTTTCTCACCTTCACGTAGTGGACCAGGTTCTCCACCTCGTTGACCTTGTATGTCTCAATGCCCATTTCCTTGGCAATACGCAGGATGCGGTTCTGAGTGGGGCCCACGTATGCTCCTCCGAGGTCGACATACTTGCAGTGTTTATTCTGGTGTCAGAGAAGTAAGAGAGAGCTGGTTAGGGAAGCCATCCACCTCACAAGATACCAACAGATCACCCACAATCACAGCCACTCATTTTCTTCTGATGTGTTGTTTTAGCTGATTGATCCCAAAACCTCAAGCGGGGTCTTAAACTATCTCAATGATTCAGCATCAACAACGTAGCTCGGTAACCAATTCCATACCTAACCACTTTGTCTCATATCTCTTCACTTATCAATTAAAAACAATGCAGAATATCCGGATCTGTAATGACACAAGCATTTTTACTTTTCTGACCCGCAGGGCGGAACGGTACCCTGAAGGGTTAACTACTTTGTGCTTGAATGGAAAGCATTTCCTCCCTGATGGCCGCCTTCATTTCTAAATGCATTCAGTGTGTGCTCAGTTATGGTATGCAAAAGAGAGGGGAAGAGAGAAGCCGATCATAAGCAAAGCTGAAGACCAAAAGAGAGAAAAAAAATGGTATTTGCACAACGTGACACTTGACAAACCGAGAACAAAAAACCACTTCCTTCTATCCTGTTCCATATACAGCACTGCACAGGATGATCATTTCCCAGAATCTTAACAGCTGATTCTATGCAGCTAACTGAAGCAGATAAACTTAGTGTGCAGGTTTTATCATTTCCATGTATGGATGTTTCAGGTTAACTTTTTTTCTGGGAGAAGTTTATAAAAACATGTTCAGCTCAAGAAACCTGATCGCCTATAATCAAACATTGATTATTCCTCTTATAAACTAAAATGTGTTAAACATGTTTTTTAAATGAAATGCTAAGCACTCTTTTGTGGATTTTCAAAATACCGTGTTATGTTTGAGACCTCCGGTGTTCAAGTTATATTCAATAGCACCAATTAATGCACTTGATAAAAGCAGTGATGTATATTTCATCTGGGTTTGTTTTTTGTGCAACAATGTTTTTTTATTATATATATATATATATATATATATATATATATATATATATATATATATATATATATATATATATATATTCCCCCAAGCACAAATAAGGCATTAATGATGGACTTACTCTGACAGTGAAGGTCCTTCCTCCTACCCGGTCTCGTGCCTCCAGCACCAGTACGTTCAGGCCAGATTCAACCAGCAGCTTGGCCCCTGTCAGACCTGCCAGGAAGACAGAAACAGCTGCTTGAACTCTCAGACTCCATCAAGGATAGGAGGCTAAAGAATTTAAACAAGATTCCTTAACTTAGTTTAAACATTTAAAATGAATAAAACATCGCCACAGCTCCAATTTCAGAGCATACTCGTCAACTGGTGGCACGAAAAGAATACACAGGTATTGTATAGTAGAGGTAGTTAATATGTTACATTAAAAGAAAGCTACCACACTGTATAGCCTATAGTGTAAACTCAATCTGTGGACAATGAACATAATATAAAAACATGAGAAAGTTTACAAACGAGAGGAGGCCATTCGGCCCATCTTGCTCGTTTGGTTGTTAGTAGCTTATTGATCCCAGAATCTCATCAAGCAGCTTCTTGAAGGATCCTAGGGTGTCCACTTCAACAACATTACTGGGGAGTTGGTTCCAGACCCTCAATTCTGTGTAAAAAAAGTGCCTCCTATTTTCTGTTCTGAATGCCCCTTTATCTAATCTCCATTTGTGACCCCTGGTCCTTGTTTCTTTGGTAGAGATATCTGTGTGTGAATGTGAGAGCGTGAGAGAGTCAGTTGATGCTGGCAGTAGGTAAAGGACAAACACTTGCGGGTTTGGGTCGGGTTGCAGGTCTTATTAAAGCGGGTCGGGGGTAAGAGGACGGTGTTGCAGCAGGTTGCAGGTTCGGGTCCTGTAGTAGCGGGTCTGGGTTGGAAGCAGGTCATAAAACATTGGACCCACGCAGGACTGGTTTGAAGTGCAAAAAAAAGTACTGTAACTATACTGCATGAGCACCACTTATCATACAGCATTTCCATGGTGGCACACAACACCTTGGAATAGACTGCATATTTGTAAATCGGCTAGAGTTCAGCTTGAGAGAGGTTGCAATGAGGACAGTGTAGCTGTAGGCAAGAACTGTCCCAGCTATAATCCAATCATGGATTAAGTCTCAAACATACACGGTCACACTATTCCATCTGTCACTTAACATTAGCAAAGACCATCACCATGATTAAGATCAAATCATTTTCAGATTAGCTGCCTGCAATACCTATCCATCTTGGAACTGGGGAGGAAAGAGACCATGGTGATCAGCCCTGCGATGGAGCTGTACAGAATGTGTTTGAAAGCGCACAAGCAAGGATTTTCAATGCAGCCCCAGCTGGGCTCTCAGCCAGTCTCTGTGAAATAAAAAGGTCAGTTTGCCTGGGGAGACTCCAGAGATGCTACAGTGTTGAATTTAATAAATTAATGTTTACACACATATTCACAGAGCCAATGCAAAATGATGCACGATGAGTCATTTCTAACATTCTTCGTTTCCATTTTGGAAAAAAATACATTTCACAATTGCATCACGTGAAGCCTTCTACAGTATTAGGATTAAAATAACTCTTCCAGCAACTTTTTTTTCCTGTGCGCCAGCTTTTAAGGTTGGTCCGACAACATAACTTAACAGTCCCATGTTAATTCAGACAATTTATCAGCTATTTAAGCATGCTATAAGATTGGATAGTAAAATTATAGTTAACAACCTGGCAGTTAAAGTCCAGCCAGTGAAAATAAAGTAACCTAGGAGCAAAGAGCAATTTAATGAAGTAAAACACAACAGCAAAACACTTATGTACAGCAAATCTATTAACAGGACTGTCCAGTCTTCTGTTTCTCCAGCCTGATTTACCTTTATTTTAAAAAGTGCAGGTACACTCCTAGAAATGCTAAGACATCTTTTTCCTTTCCTTTTTTCTTTACTGCAGGAGGTTCTCTGAAGGACATACTTGTTAAAACTTGGCTGACAATGATTTTTAAGCCCTCCTTAAAAATCATTGCATTCTGTGTGTCATGTACAGTGTGTTATAGATCAATATTCAAGATTCGACTGATTCAAGGCCTGGTCTACTGATATGTATTTAAGCCTCTAAAGCTTTAAACATCTTTCGGCCAGTGATACACAGGCTATCACTATATACGGGGCACTCAAAAGATAGATGTCATTGTATGGAACATGTGTAAAATGATCCTGAACAACACTGGGAACGTGTATTTCAAAAATAAATATCGGTTATATCAAATAGAACACCACTGTTTAAAACAGGAACCTTTCTGTAACAAGGTTATAAAATACCTTCATGTATTCCTGTCTTTAAATGCATGTTAGTATTTATATCGGCCATTGTTTAGATGAATTGATTAGTAATATATAAATAAAAATGCCTCTTTTCTGTTAGGGCCATTTTTGTGTGTGTGGCAGGGCAGAGGAAAAGCCTTGCACATAATAAAAGGGGGCAGGGCAAAGCCTTGCTGATTTATCAGTATTGTAAATACTGTATTGTTTGGATTATTTAAATGGGTGATTTAATGTATTGTATGATTTTAAATGTATTGTTTAAGTTTAGTTAAATGGGGGATGTTATTGTATGATTTTAATGTATGTTTTGTTACTTAAAAAGAAGTTGTTTTGTTTGTCAGAGTCGATGGGGTTGAATCCCCATCCCACAAAACTTGTGCAGAATGTGACCATCTCCGAAATTTATTGAGTGTTAATTCAGAAATGGTCACAAGTATATAAGCCTACAGCTTTTGTTGTTCTGGGTGGGTGTTCAGATGAGAGAACGAGAGCGAGCGGAGAAGATCTAAAACAAAAGTAAAAAGAAAAGAAAACAATTGTTACTCGTGCTGGGAAGCACCAGCATGATACTTGTTAGAATTATTTGTCTGTTTTGTTTGTGTTTAAAACCTTTTGTTTATTCATTAATAAATGCGCTGCAGTGCTTCCCTACCCCAGCAATTTGTCTGTGTACTTCCTGGCCAACGTCACCACCCTCGGCTACCCTGTCACAGTGTGATATAGTAGTATCTCATTTGAACAAATGTGTTTGTACGACTGCACACACACACACACAATTACATTCTCCCTATACATGTTTGTTCTTGCATCATTTTTAACTGTTACCATCCTTCATAAGAAACGACAAGTGTTAATAGAATTAACTTGGCATTTATTTATGTGCATAAAAATCCGACATATGATTGACTGTACTTGTAAAAATGTATACTATACAGACTGTATACACACACACATGTATAATGATTATAAGCAACTATCGGAAACACATTTGTTCCCATAGCAACAAATGTGTGTCCGATAGTTATTCTGATACTACATCCACTGAAGTGTCCAAAAGCCAATTGGGAACAAGGCCAATTAAACTGTCCAGTCTCTTCACCTGAAGAAAACAAGATCATTTACTCTTATACCCAAACACTGAGAGCAAGCATTACCCTCTGTATCAGGAACTGTCTGTTACAATTGCTAACCTGTACAAAACGGAATGCGTTGCATGTAGCTGCCGAATGGCCTGTAGTGTGCGTGAGTGAGTGAGTGTGATATATATATATATATATATATATATATATATATATATATATATATATATATATATATATATATATATATATATATATATAATCAATCAATACAAATGTACACAATAAATATGCACATTTAGGTCACTTAAATTGTATTCATTATTGATGATGTGTAAATCAGTTAAAAAACAATATAGCTCGTTATACATATGGTTAAAGGTGTTTTTATTTTTGTATTGAGTCTGAAGTTGTTCTAACCCCGTAATACTCATTTAAAAAATAAAAGATCCACAACTTTTAAACACTCAATACTAAAGTTTCTTTTAGTGTTTCTATATAGAAGAAAATAACTGCAGTAAATTTGAACAAACTGATGAGTGTAGTGACATTGTAGATGTGTTTGATCTCATCCCTTGTCCCCTGCTCTACTGCTGCTCACCCCAGCACAAGATGTCTTTGAACTCCACAATGCAGGATCAAATAACTACAGCAGACAAATCTTCAAAAAAATAAAAAGCATTACCCTTCGTCCTATACTAGGACTATTATGTCAAGAATCCTTTTTGCTTCTGTGACATCTGTGGTCATTACCTGAAGGGTTGTGTTGACCTAATTCTGTAGTTTCTTTCATGTTCTAACATTAAAAGCCTCCAGACAGCTCTGGGTTTTGCTTTTACCCCAACTTTTTCCTCTGAATTCTATAACCCTGCTGAAAAATCTAGGCGACTGCTAGAATGCTGGTCACCAGCAATAATTCTCAACTAGAACACATGGGGGTTTCTTTCTAGTAATGCAGACAATTTATAAAAAATAGTACCATGAATAAGTACATTTTGGGAACCACAAAAAGTAAAATCTTTCACACTTATTTCATTTTGTCTACAAGGTTTTGCCCCCATTAAGGCTACATAATAAAAGGCGAGAGCTGTGTTCATAAAAAGATTTTAATAAATACTACAATCAGTATGGAAAAAATAAACACAAATAAATCATTGAATGCCATCAAAAAGGTTTTATCCTGATAGATAATCAAACATGTTTTACTCTCCCCCTCTATAAATCTGTACATGAATAAGTTATTAGATCAAACCAGGCTTGGAAAAAGTAGGCTCTTAGGCTTGTGGCAGTTTCCATGACAACCTCAATTGTGAAAATGCAGCCACTTGATGTAACTGGGCAAGAAGATTGCTTGCAAATTGCTTTTGCTTTGCTTACTCATGACAAGGAACACAATTTATCCCGCTCAATACTTTCAAAATGGGGCTTTCATTCATTTAACTTCCATGTAGAACTTTATACAGACTGAAATTTCAAAACAGAATGTGGTTGATTTATCATATCTACATGCTAAAGGGAGTTCCGAGCAGCATGCATGTTATTTAACACCCTTCAAAGCCGTTTTGGATAGTAGCTTTAGAGTTGAGGGATAGGTTAGTTACAGAACCAGGATGCAGAATCCAAGAATGAGCTTTACTGGTCTATTCTGGGCACAGCTTCCATTTTTGCTGGTTTTCATGAAGTAAATGTTCCATTATTATAAATTCTCCAGTATCAGACTTCCAAATTGCACAAAGCAATAAAAAAAACGAGGAAACCAGAAAGTTTGGGGTTTTTTTTACTTTTAGTTTTTCTGTCTAGGGCACACAGTTTTGTGCACAGAGGCATGCATCAGCTCACATTACTGAGCTGCTGACAAATGAATAGACAGCATGATGCCAGAACATTCTTGGAAGTCCAAACTGCAAAGATTAGAGTTATTTACATTAACCAGCATGAATTATGGAGCTTCATTTGCCACGTAGTTTTGGTTGCTGGTGGCGAGATGCTAGTGAAACCGTTGTATTACCATTATACGAATTATACAAATGATACGTGCTAAAAGCAGCTTTTAAAAAGGAATGAAAAAAAAAAAAGGGTTTTCAACCAAAAATGTTAAAGAGAAGGGTTTGGGATGTTTTTATAAATGTACACAGACACACACAGGAATATATTCCGCTTCTACCTCATGGGAATCCCATGCAGTGCGCTTCAGGATGATTCTTGATAATATATATTAAACATGGGCTCTGATTCTTACCTGGGAACCTCTTATGAGAGTTACATTTATAATATTAAAAGTCTTGGCTATCACCCTTATAAAGGGAATTGTTATTACCTTTTCCTTCTCCAATAAATTGAAAATTACATGATCACCCTTCAGCTGAGAAATTGAGGCCGACACCAGCCACCTTTACATCTTTATTCATCGCTCAGCAGAAATTTCAAACTTATTAAATGCTAATGTGTCAGGTCTAACTACACCAGAGCTCATCACCACAGCCCTCTGGCGTCTACATATTGAGCCAAGTTACAGGAGGAGGAGGAGCTGGATACTCTGAATACAAATCAAGCTGTTGCTGATACACAAGATAGGAATTTAAAGCACTGGAACAAAATCCTAGTTGTCCAATTCTATAGTGCAATGGTGGAGCACAACCATACATACTAATCACAGGTTGCCTTTATACTATAGGATAATATGTTTCCTAAATTAATTAACCAAATTAATGAATGTTCCTGCCATGTTTAATAATCCTGGTAGACTAGCTGTTTTACAATATAGACGATCATGTGTCACATGTTTAAGGATTTTCTCTTCAAGGACATCACCATTGCTCCACCCAGTTATTCAGCATTGGTAGTAAAAGGATAATTTATAAGGTAACTGAACTTGAGACGGACTGCTGGTTAAAATCCTAAAATCTATTTTTAAAGATGAGAATTATCTGTTTAGGGATACCGTGATATTTTGTGAGCAAGTAGTCTGTGTGAGGTTACTTGAGATGTCTTGCTCCTTAAAATATTTTCCAGATTTTTAAAAGAGACAATTATCTATTCAGGGATACCAAGACATTTACCCCCTGTTGTTCTGTAAATCATTTGTTGTTTCCATAATTTGTATTGTACTGTGTACTGCATTTTGTTTTAAATTATGCTTAAAATTAATCTCTGCATCCGTTTGAGAAATGCCAAGCATATGAACAGTGAGAACTTAAAGTTTCCCCATTATTAAAGTTATCCTGTTGAAACCCAGGAAGGAATGCAGTAAAAAGAACCTTATCTTTTCTGAACGCCAAAGGCACAATTCCAAGCCCTGAACTCTACAATGTCATCACAATGAAAGCTTGAAGGTCACATACTGTTTTTATATATTTTAATGTATTTATGGATGTGGGTTTGGATTATTATTATTATTATGTATTTCTTAGCAGATGCACTTATCCAGGGCGATGTACAATTGTTACAAGATATCACATTATTATTCCTATAAATTATGGACACCATGTTGGATCAGGCCTTTATAATTGTGGGGTAATTAAAAACACAATTGTAGCTTATTATAACAAACACCCACCCACAGGCTATTATGAGAGCTATGATTTTAGGCAAACATCCCTCTAGGTTTGTTGCTGTGCTGGGAAATATGCAGATTGCGTCCTTTGGTTTTTTTTAAAGGGCCCAACAATTATACAGGTCTGTAAAGAGAAATCACACAGTGCTGATGATTTTAATATTTGCTTACTTGATCAGCTGGTATTGTGCAGCTAGAGTTCACAGGATAGAATGATTCAGATTGAGCAGTGTACCAGCTGGGGCACTTCTCACATTTTCAGAGAAATTGAAAAGGTGAACAGTACTTCCAGTACTAGTTACGTTTTATTTTTGTTACCTGCTCCAAAATGTGTATTTTTTGTTGCATTTGCAAAGGATGTTTCCTTTCAGGATGCATTGGCATTTGACAACTTGTGGAAATACAATAGGAACTTGGAAGCCATTTGACCTCACGTAAAACATGCTAATAAAGCAAGCTGGTGTATAATTAATCTCCATATTGCTCTGTAGTATTCCTTTGCAACTTCTTACTGCGGCTACTACCGGAACAAGACCGGTTTATACAGCACAGATAAGTTAAAAACTAAATAACAGGGTTACAAGTTCGTCCCCAAACCCCATGGTACAAAAAACCTTTATACATACAGTCCAGTATGTCTGAAAGCATTTCATACATTTATTTCTGTCTCTTTCTCCGACGAACCTGTAGTCAATACAGTGGTTTCCCCAAGGAGTAACCCATGGCAACACAACAGCACAGGGATTACTGTGCTGTTCAGCAGCCACGGTCATTATTTGCTCTCAGCACTGAATCAAAAAACAATGTCAGCCTTGTTTACCAATTACTGCATTTAGAAAGAAAGGACCCTACAGGGTTTTTCAGATAATTTATTCTGGGATACTTTAGGAAGTTGCCAGAAATTTCTTCCAACCAAGGTGACATTTTACTCTGTCAACCACAGCAGGCTTTTAATGATTTTCTTTACAAAGGGGAACCGTATATTAAACAAATGTTATAATCACTTTGGAATTGCACCAGGAATATGCCAAAACAAAAGCAAGGCAATTGGATGAGAGGACCAAGAACCGTTATCTGCACACTTGTCGCTTTTAGTTGGAAAGTTATTTTTTTCACCTGCGCATGTTTTCAATACAAGCCCACAACACTGTCTATGGGTTCAAGATATTAAAGGTGTAGAACCCCATTATGATTATTGTTAGGTTGTTGGTCGCTGAAAAGTCATTGTAGAACAACTGGTTAAGCATTTCATGTCAAACATAAAACACCCTTTTGAATCAGAGCCACCTACAGAGTCACCATAATCGCAACTGTACCTAAACCCGAGAGTTTATCGGATTACAGCCACATGCAATCCGATAAAATCTGAAGGGAGGATAAGAGCGTATGGTTTTGAGAAGTTGGTTAAAAGAAAAGGTTATCAGGCATGAAAAAATAAAATAAAAAGCATTTCTCGATAAACATGGGCAAATCTATTTGAGCTAGTTCCATGCTGTTATTTAAAACCAATGCCACTGACTTTCTAATATGTAGTAGGCTATACAGCAGTTAGGTGTGCTTTTCAAGCAATAGCAATGAAACCAGCATGCTTTACACTACAGGCATGTAGCTGTGAAACTGAAAGTATAATAACTGCAAGTGACTAGGGTTGTAACGATTCACTGCGTATCTATGAATTGTGATACTTTCTTTACATCATCTATCTTATCGTAATAGAGGTATGTATCGTTTGTATCATGATCCAACAAAAGCACAGCGCAGCTCATTGTACAATACAATCACCCATCTCATTTAATTTTTTTTTTTTTTTTTTAAAATAGTCCATCGTTCAGTGATCATTTGATCTTATTATGCATCATACACGTAGGCTATCTGGGCCAACACGCGTATCGTGATACATACTGTACCGTGACCCGCCCCAAGCGATTTTCAGCTGACATGTCTGGATTTCCCTGATAACTGGACGCACTTTGGACACAGACAAAGAGATACAGGTCTGGTATCAATCCCAATGTTTTTTGTATAGCCTGTATTTGCAGTCATGCCTGCTGTCCAGCAACGCCTGTAGTATTACCCATGGTGTATTCATTGTTTTTGCTTGCTCTAAATGTCAGATGTCTTGGCAGCACAGACAATATGATCCTAGTGAAGAGTGCTATTATTATTGCTATTATTATTATTATTATTATTATTATTGAGGATACTTATTCTCATTCAAAGTTAAGGAGAGCTGTATGGTAGCAGGGATGGTATCAACGGATCGCTGTATGTAATGCTTTTATAGCAAACCTTCAAAATGCATTGTCTAGTTTCCTTGGAAACCTGGTGCTCATTGCTGCAGTGCCCTATCAGGCACAGCAACCTTGTTCATTTTAACAATTGCATTTGATAGGTGGCTGTACTGAAAGAGACTGTAGGCACAATGTATTGATCCATGAGCTTCAGGGCTGCATCTAGCCAATCAGCCTGCAAGAAAAGGGAGCTCTTGTCTTGCTCTTTGTAGGCTAACCCTGTTAAATTACAGGGTGCGGTACACGGGTGAAATAAGGGACACTTAATGAAACTTGAAGTCACGCTTTATTTAAAACAGAACACTGATCGATGATTGCTTGCCAGCCCCTGTAAATGCAATGTGGAATGGGGTGCACTCCGCCAAATGTGGCCATTTCAAAACTAAAACCTAAACGTTTTACATAATTATTCTTTACCTTTTATGTCACTTTAGGATAAAGCATTATTCGGCACCCATTGTACAGGGTAGTCTATTAACCTGATCACTACCTGGTCCTAATGCAACATGAATTATTAAACGTATGATTAGGGCTTAAACTTCTTGTTTTTTATTTTCAAATCTCTATCTCCCTTTAAATGTTAATTAGTAGTTGTTAAGCTGTATCTGCATCCTAATAAAGAGAAAACTACTAATAACTACTAAAGACAGTTTAAGATTTTTTTTTGTTGCTACAAATCAAGTTTTGTTTGTTTGCTTTCTTTTTTAATGATGGACTTGCTATCAGTGTACACTCCGTACTGGGTATTTTATGCAGAAAAGAAAATCTGTCAGGACAACTCTGTTAAAAGGAGTTAAAATAACAAATGCAGAACGATAATCTAGGCGACTGCAAGAATGAAATGCAATTAGGACCAGCGATGAGCAATTAATGTAATTTGTCAGGTCTGTTTGGAAAAAAAAAAAAAAAAATCAGCAAAACAGAAATCAGGCTCAGTCAAGATAGGAAGATAAAAACAAGTGACATTGTTTTGTAATTAACAGCTTTTTCAGAGTTTAATTAGAAAACAGAATTGGTTGTCATGGGTCGACTGCAGCATACTTGTGACTTAGGCCCTGTCCACACTACGCCTTTAAACCGTATTAGTTGCCTTTAAACTGGCTTAAAAGTGATAAATATGGTTAGCGTCCGCACTACGCAGCGTTTAATATCAGATTGAGAAACCAGACTTGAGACCACCTCAGGGGGTAGTCTCGAGTCCGGTTCTAATTAGATTGCATCAGGTAGTGTGGTTTGTCAGAAGTGTGGACGCTGCAATACCATACTACATTTTTTCCAATATCCCAAAATGCTTTGTTGTAGGTTTGGCGAAATACTGGCGCCTGAAGGGCTTGCATCAGTGTACACTCCACAATGGGTATTCATTTTTATGCTTGAAATGTCAGGACATCTGTTAGACTAGTTGGGAAAATCACAAAAGCACAACGTTAAATTAGGCAACTGCAACAATGAAATGAGTTAAAAGTAGGATCAGGGATGAGCAATTCACGTAATTTGACAGCTCTGTTTGAAATAAAATTAAGGGGACCAGAATTAGGCGCAGGCAAGATTTAAAAGGTATGTCACCCGATTAAAAATAAAACCCAAAAACTTTCCAAAATACTTGTTTTATTTATTTTTACAATATGCACCTCTGTTAATATAAAGCATAACACGTTATTTAAAAGTAAAATACAGTGCATGGTGGTATATTATCGTATTCATTCCCACTGTTCATTGCACTGCTAGGAACTGTAACCGGACTATTCTAATAGTGTGCGGACGCACTAAGTCTGACTAAACATGAAACGGTACTTCAGTGTGGAAGCTTTGAGCTGGATTAGAGTGGTTTCGAGTACGGATTCTCGAGATTGGTTATGTAGTGTGGACAGGGCCTTAGTCCGCATCAAGTGGACTAAAATGCGGTCTAGCAAATCCTGCAGATCTGTACTAAGTTAGTCCTGATTGCAGCGTACCAAACAGCTAATCCTGAAAATGGGTTTAGCGGACCTGAACAAGTTAGACCGATAATGAGGACTAACCCATAATAAGCCATTACAAATGCAGATAGAAAATTCACAATTTAAACTGTAAAGGCAAACTCAGACATTTGTGTACATTGTCATTACTGGCATTTGATTTAAAAAAATAATAACAAATAAATAAAATACACTGAAGATACTGAACCGGGAAAAAAGTCAGAAATATAAAAAGGTATGAAAAAAGCAAATAATTAATATATTAATGATTAACAAATGCGTTTTTATTACATTAGGCGTGATTCTGGCAAAAACATTTAAGTAAAAGTACACCTATATTCATAATATAATATAATTGTAGCCTACTACATGTCTTTTTATGTACATTCCGCACAGGGATCAGAGTTGGAGTTTAGCTTGCCGGTAGCCTATTGCTGCTTGACACTGAACGTTAAGCTATAAATGTGATGTTTATATTGAATACACATTACACTGACATTTCAGTTTAAATTGAATACATCAAACGTCCATGCTTTTTTTATTATTTAAATACACAGTATCTTATTGTGCATCACTTTATTAAAGTCTGTACAATATTTTAATGAAAAAAACGAAACCAATCTCTTCAGAACACTTTGTTCATCAACCATAATAAATTAGACAAAGGAAAAGGGTGACACATTGCTATAGTTGTTTATTTAAAACTACTGGATACATTCGCTGTCTACCTAAGAAAATGAATAATTGCTTAATATAGTGCATCAACAATATATTAAAAAGGTACATTATATCATTACATAGTGCAATTGTCAATTTTATTAAGCATATTTCTGTGACTCAGCGAGCAAACCTTACCGAACCAAATGCTTCAAAGGGTTCAGACTGAGGTTCAAGGCTTCACTTTTCACCACTAGTTTTTAGACGTCATTTCAGAGAATAATGGCGCTGTCCGTGTTAAAATGTGCTGTACAAACGTAGGACGAGCAAGCGTACTAAATTAGTCTTACACTTCATAGCACTAAATTAGTCTTATGCTTCAGCACTAAGTTACTAGTCGTACTGGTTAGTCCTCTGGAACAGGATAATCTCACACTGTACGCTGCAATCAGGACCTTGTTTAGTCTGATTTAGCGGATGATCCACCTGTGATTAACTTCTGGTATGCTGCAACCAGGATTAACAAGTGTACTAACTTTAGTCTAAGCAAGTGGACTAAACCTGCTTAATCCGCTAGTTAGACGCATCAAGTGGCCTAATTTTGGTAAACTGCAGTCGACCCCATGTGACCAAAAATAAAAGCCGAAAACTTCAATCACTGCATAGGATATACTGTAACATTAAATTGGGGGTTTGCAGGCTAACATGGTTCATAATTATAAGCGTTTAAAAGCAGGCAAAGTTAGCCGCTTGCAATAGTTAATTCAAGCAATACATCCTTGTCACTACAAACATCAAGATTGAAGTCATCATAATATCAAACAGGTTGCGATACACACTTACAGAAATTTCCTAAACTCACCAACCACAAGTTCTCCTTTTTGTGAGATTTTTTTTTTTTTTTTTTTAAAGAATTAGAATAAAGTACAGTAACTACACAACAGATCAGCCGCCTTACTCTGCACTGTCAATAGCACGCACAGCTTTCGGATACCAAAACTGTAACACTCGTGTAATAGAGACAGAGACTATATAGACGAAAGCTCCTCCATGTCAAAATAAAAAGGTAAAGACACTCTCCGCAAACACCACGATTACCCAGTGCTTATTTCAATGTAAGTGGTGTCTCATTTAAAAAAAAAAAAAAACACACATCGGTCGGTGAATAACACAGCAACGTTTTGATGCTTCAGAGAATCAGCTGGTAGGTTTGCAAAACATTAGTAAACTTCATAAATCTTATAAAATACAAATAAGTACCCGTGTCGAAAACACGCCGCTTTTTTTTTTTTTTAATATAAAAAGCACTGTGACCAAGTCCATCATTATGACCAAGGAATAACGTTCGGCGTTGGAATAAAGAGGAAACAAATTTAAATGCCAAAATAAAAAAAAAACAACCTAATATGGTTATTTTTTTAAACGTATCCTCGCTCTTGGTTACTTGGTGAATATTGAGATATTGCAATTATTATTAGCTGTCGATATTAAAGTTCAGTTCAGACTGTTTTATACTAACCTGAGATGCCTCCTCCAATAACAATTACGTCGTATTTGCTGCTTGTCATGATGTTGTTTTTCCTTCAATCTCTCGTTGTAGAGACAGCTTGCTTACTCAAATGGTTCCAGAAGTAGGAAGCGTCGTACTGCTCTGTATTTAAGTGGAGAGACTGCCCCAGCACCGAGCTCCGCCTCTAAACAGTGCTTACTTGTCAGTACCCCTCTTCCAGCATTGTCGACTGTTGAGTTAACTCTTCTAGTATCTAGTACAATTGCAAGTAACCTCCGTACTTTGTAGATTACTGGTGTGATGCTGACATAGTACGTACACTTTAGTGCAAACTTGTGGAAGACTTCATTAGTACCACAACGGAATAGGTCGAATATAAAAAGCGAGTCTAATGTGTTTAGCTACTACAATAACAGGGCTCTTCAGAATTTATTCTACTGATCCATATTTATGTATTTGTTTATTGATTGATTTTAATTGATTTAATTAAAGCATTTTTCATTATTATTATTTGTTTATTTAGCAGACGCCTTTATCCAAGGCGATTTACAGAGACTAGGGTGCGTGAACTATGCATCAGCTGCAGTGTCACTTACAATTACGTCTCACCCAAAAGAGGAGCGCAAGGGGGTTAACAAGTGCCTTGCTTAAGGTCACACAATGAGTCAGTGGCTGGGGTGGGATTTGACCCGGGGACCTTCTGGTTATAAGCCCATTTCATTAACCACTAGACCATCATATACACTACCGGTCAAAAGTTTTAGAACACCTCCATTTTTCCAGTTTTTATTGAAATTTACGCAGTTTAATGTCTCAATGTACTCCGAAATTAAAGCATAGAACAAATAAACAATTGGAGATAAAGAAATCATGGAATCGTTTTGTTTAACAAAATTTAATCTAAATTTGACTCAAAGTAGCCACCTTTTGCAGATATAACAGCCGAACACACTCATGGCATTCTTTCTACAATAGAAATCAAATATTGTTGGGAAAGTTCTTCCCAACACTGTTGCAGAAGTTCCCACAAATGTGTTGCACTTGTAGGTTGCTTTGCTTTCACCCTTCTGTCCCGTTCATCCCAAACCAGCTCGATGGGGTTTAAGTCTGGAGACTGTGCTGGCCATTCCATGATTTGAAGCCTACCGTCTTGTTCTTTTCTTCTAAGGTAGTTCTGACATAGCCTGGAGGTATGTTGGGTCATTATCTTGCTGTAGGATGAACCCCTGACCAACTAGGCGTATACCAGAGGGTATTGCATGGCGCTGCAAAATGCTGTGGTAGCCGTTTTGTTTCAGGATGCCAGTCACTCTGTGCAAGTCGCCGACTCTGGATCCAGCAAAAGAGCCCCAGACCATCACGCTTCCTCCTCCATGTTTGACAGTTGGTGTCACACACCGAGGAACCATCCTTTCGCCTACTCGACGGCGTACAAAAACCCTGCGTGATGAACCGAAGATTTCAAATTTTGATTCATCGGTCCATAAGACCTTCTTCCAGTCTTCAGTAGTCCACTGGCGGTGCTTCATGGCCCAGGCAAGCCTCTTTTTCTTATTTTGCCATCTTAGCAATGGCTTTCTTACTGCCACTCGACCGGTCAAACCTGCAGCTCAAAGTCTTCTCTTCACAGTTGAAACGGAGACTTGCTTACTTCTACCAGTGTTAAGCTGTGCTTGAAGCTGTTGTCCTGTGAGCCGCCTATCACGCAAGCTGTTGACTCTCAGAAACTTGTCTTCTGATTCTGTTGTGGCTTTGGGTCTGCCAGACCTCTTCCTGTCAGAGTTTCCTCCAGTTTCCAAGTGCCTTTTGATGGTGTAGGAAACTGTACTCACTGACACCTTGGCTTTCTTTGCAAATTCTCTAAAGGAAAGACCTACACTTTTAAGGGTTATAATGGTCTGTCTGTCTTCCTTCCTTTTTTTTTAAACCTCTGGCAGTTTACCGCTTACCTTTGTACCATTTCAGGTTATTCAAATGGGGGTGTTTGACCGGTAGTGTAAATGTAATAAATATTACTGCATTTACTCAAAACAAGCTGACCTGGTATTTACATTGTAATGTAAAAGTTGCTTTTGCTGAATGTATTTGGGGTAGACTGTGATCATTGTTACATCATATACAGCTACGGCCAAAGGTTTTGCATCGCCTAGAATTAAGATTGAGACAATTATTTAGTAAAAAAAAAAATTAAAAAAAAGGATATATATGAACATAAATGATATTTTATTTAACATTATGTTAGAGACTACATGATATCGCACAAAATCTACCGGAAGCCATAATAGTAGTACAGTATTTTATGTTGGATTTTGAAATGTCACATTTTTGTTAAGTATATGGCCAACTACAAAAGTGTTATGTATGTAATTCAATATGTTAACATAACATTATTCAGCAGGTTTTATTTGACTTTAGGAAGCAAAATTCACTAATTCTATAGGGTGATGCAAAACTTAAGCGATACAGGCTACACACACACACAGGCTAAATGTGGTTGTGAGTTCACCTTTTGCTCTTAATACGGTTTGTATACACACACAGTTCGGTTACAAAGGGCAGCCACAACCGCACTAGTTAATCCTTTTCAGAGCAAGTATCGAGTGCTGTTATTAATTCAGTTCGGTTTGTTAATGCGCACTAACTGTGTGTGTGTATTACAACCGCACTAACACAACCGCAGTTGGTGCTCAATGGATTTCTGCGCAACTAATGATGTCATTGTTTATCAGACATTTCCGAGTGGTAAACATGGCTAAAATAATATATATATATATATATATATATTATATATATATATATATATATATATAGGTGCCTGATGAGTCGTTGATTTTGTAATATTGATGAATAGTAAATTCATACCAATGGTAAATAGTGCCTACATAGTGTAAACGCCCGCCTCTTATTAATTAAATTATTAAGGTGGGTGCAAAACTGGATTAGAATTACAGTAGTGTATTGCTGCCACCACCTTTAACTAGCCAGGGAGGTCTGTTACAAATAGAGATCTTAGATGAGGGCACACAAGATAAGGCAAAGACACAGAGGTTCAAAGTCTTTATATACAACAGGCTAAAATGAGCATATAAGCACACAAGTTAATTTAGCTGTAATTATGCTGAATAAAGGTATAGAATCTGAATAAATGTGAGGACGTTGGCCCTAACAAATACACCAAAATAAATAAAACACACAATAACCAAAAACACAAGTAAAATAATAACGTGTACAAAGAAATAGCGTTTCCAACAAATGTATAAAAATCAAACAAGTGCAACAAAATAAATGAAAACACACACCACTCAAATAAACGTTAGGTTACTTAACGTAACCCTGGTTCCCTGAAAGAAATGACCACCACCAGCGAACATTATGGGATATGTCTGCCCATTGGGTAGGTAATTGCTGAGCTCTCTATACCAGAGCTGCTGATAGGCCCCTTCCTGGGATGATGCACTTGGTCCTGCCCACCGAGGGATTTAAACCATCATCCCGAGGAAGCCATTTCTCTTTTTCCATCGAACCCGTGAGGGCGACCGATGCGACCTTGCATTTGGTGGTCATCTTCTCTTTCAGGGAACCAGGGTTACGGTAAGTAACCTAACTTTCCCTTTCAAATCAAAGACCACCAACGAACATTATGTATGGGATCATTTATACCGAGACTGTCGAGACTGTGTCCACAATCCAATGTGACAGATGCTACTTTGAGAGGGGCTGTCCTAGGGTCCATGTCCCATGACAGACAAAGAGCTGGTCAGACTGATGAAGCGCTCTTGTCCTATCCACGTAGCATCTCAATGCCTGCACTGTCCATGATGTTGAACCAGTCGTCTGGCCGGACGGACTGGAGAATGTGAGAAGAAGTCAGCATCTGGAACCTCCTTTCTTTTAAGAACTCGTTGAGGTGCCTCAGGTCTAGGATCGGTCGAAAGCCGGCATCTTTGAGTACCAGAAAATACCTAGAGTAGTAGCCCTCTCCGTGGGAGGTGGGGTCTACGAGACAAATGGCTCGCTTAAACAGCAAGGCGGCCACTTCCTTCTTCAGTAACAAGGCCAGGAGAGGGTCTGTCACAAAAGTATTTGTGAGACATCGAAATGGAGGAGGTCCCAAGCGAAACTGAAGCACGTAACCATTTTGCACAGTGGCAAGCACCCAGGTGTCCGAGGTGCAAGCGTGCCAGTACTGCAGCTGTTGTGCCGAAAAGGGGGTCTGAGGCCGCCAGCCTTCAGGGGCCCTGCTGGGGCTGCGCAGTTTGTGAGTGGCTGTCTAGCGCGCTGGCCCTAGAAACGCCTCCTGGAACGCTGGTGTGTGGGCTGGCCACGTCCTGCGTTCCCTCAGCCTGCTGGGTGGGCCCAGTGGTTTGCTGCTGGTGTGCCCTGTAGGCGATGCCTTAGGCCACCCAGCGGAGCCGTGGGGACTGGAGCTGTCCTGGTGACAGTCCGCGTTTAAGGAGCTCACCAGCGGCTCGACCTGCCCTACGCAGAAGCGCAGGAAGGGATCAAAGCAGCCACCTGCCAGGATGCATCGCGTTCCCGGTGGGATCTCTATAAGATCTCCTCCCCAGCTGGCCCAAAGGAATGTCCTGGGGATATAGGCGCGTCTAGCAGCGTGGCCTTATCCGCATCAGGAACTCTGGCTTGTGACAGCCACAGATGTTTACAAGTCAGAATCAAGCTAGCCAGGCTCCGGCCTAGAGCTTGCCCTTGGAGACCGGAGACCTGTAGGAACGTGTTGGACAGGAGATGTAGCTCTGTGGCCACAGGCTCAGGGAGCAGGGCCTTGCGCAATACACCATCCATATAGGCTGTGAGCACACTTGCCGTGTTTGACAGGCAAATTGCCTGTGCCTCTGCTGCATACGCCCGCTTGAGATGAGTTTCCGTCACCTTGCATTGAGGGTTCGGACACACCAGGTCTCTAGCCAACCCAACCCACCCTGAGGCTGGACGATCCCAGTACGCTCACCCACTAGCGCTGTAGTGGAGGGTATCAAACACTGTGTGCACCGTGCGCACTGAGCACCGAGTACCGTGGGCACTACGTACCATGCAGCACCGTATGCCCATGCATTAGTGTAGCAGTGGCACCAAGCACCATGTGCACTGTGCACCGTGCATACTGAGCACTGTAGCACTACATGCACCGAGTATCGTGCAGCACCGTGCGCTCTTGCGCCAGCTCCGCAGCAATGGCCAAGCACTGAGTGCACCGTGCACACCGAATACCAGGCACTGTGTGCACCGTGCACACCGAATACCATGCACTGTGTGCACCGTGTGCGTTCGCGTGAACTAGCACTATAGCAGTGGGCACCGTGCACCGAGCATACCGAGTACACTATGTGCACCGTGTACCATGCAGCGCTGTGTCTGTGCACTGATGCTGTAGCGCTGGGCACCATGTGCTGAGATACCGAAGTACTAAGGGCTATGCATGCGCCAGGATGTCAGCTTCAACAACATTACTGGGAAGTTGGTTCCAGACCCTCACAATTCTCTGTGTAAAAAAGTGCCTCCTATTTTCTGTTCTGAATGTCCCTTTATCTAATCTCCATTTGTGACACCTGGTCCTTGTTTCTTTTTTCAGGTCAAAAAAGTCCCGGGTCAACATTGTCAATACCTTTTAGGATTTTGAATGTTTGAATCAGATCGCCGCGTAATCTTCTTTGTTCAAGACTGAATAGATTCAGTTCTTTTAGCCTGTCTGCATAAGACATGCCTTTTAAACCCGGGATAATTCTGGGTGCTCTTCTTTGCACTCTTTCTAGAGCAGCAATATCCTTTTTATAACGAGGTGACCAGAACTGAACACAATATTCTAGGTGAGGTCTTACTAATGCATTGTAAAGTTTTAACATTACTTCCTTTGATTTAAAGTCAACACTTCTCACAATATATCCGAGCATCTTGTTGGCCTTTTTATAGCTTCCCCACATTGTCTAGATGAAGACATTTCTGAGTCAACAAACTCCTAGGTCTTTCATAGTTCCCTTCTTCAATTTCAGCATCTCCCATATGATATTTATAATGCAAATTTTTATTTCCTGCATGCAATACTTTACACTTTTCTCTATTAAATTTCATTTGCCATGTGTCTGCCCAGTTCTGAATGCTGACTAGATCATTTTGAATGACCTTTGCTGCTGCAACAGTGTTTGCCACTCCTCCTATTTTTGTGTCATCTGCAAATTTAACGAGTTTGCTTACTATACCAGAATCTAAATCATTAATGTAGATTAGGAATAGCAGAGGACCCAATACAGATCCCTGTGGTACACCACTGGTTACCTCGCTCCATTTTGAGGTTTCTCCTCTAATCAGTACTTTCTGTTTTCTACATGTTAACCACTCCCTAATCCATGTGCATGCATTTCCTTGAATCCCTACTGCGTTCAGTTTGAGAATTAATCTTTTAAGCGGGACTTTGTCAAAAGCTTTCTGGAAATCTAAATAAACCATGTTGTATGCTTTGCATCCTCAAAAAAGTCAAGTAGGTTAGTTAGACACAATCTCCCTTTCCTAAAACCATGCCGACTGTCTCCCAGGATATTGTTACCATATAGGTAATTTTCCAGTTTGTATCTTATTATAGTTTCCATAAGTTTACATATAATAGCAGTCAGGCTTATTGGTCTGTAGTTACCTGGTTCGGTTTTGTCTCCCTTTTTGTGGATCGGTATTACGTTTGCTGTTTTCCAGTCTGTCGATACAACCCCTGTGTCAAGAGACTGTTGCATGATCTTGGTTAGCGGTTTGTAAATAACTTTTCTTTGAGTACTATTGGGAGGATCTCATCCAGCCCAGGGGATTTGTTTATTTTAAGAGCTCCTAGTCCCTTTAACACTTCTGCCTCTGTTATGCTAAATTTATTTAAAATTGGATAGGAACAGGTCGACATGTGGGGCATGTTGTCCGTGTCCTCCTTTGTAAAAACCTGTGAAAAGCAATCATTTCATATATTTGCTACTTTTTTTTTCTTCATCTATGATTTTGCCATTTGTGTCTCTTAGACATTTGACCTCCTCTTTGAATGTTCTCTTGCTGTTATAATATTGGAAAAACATTTTGGAATTTGTTTTAGCCCCCTTAGCAATATTGATTTCTATCTCTCTCTTGGCCTTTCTAACTTCCTTTTTGACCTGTGTTTGCAGTTCCAAGTACTCTTTCTGTGTACTTTGTTTTTGGTCCCTTTTAAACACTCTGTAAAAGTGCCTTTTTTCGCTGAATATTTTTTTTAATTGATCTATTAAATCATTTTGTTTTAGATTTGTCTACTTTTGGGATGTAATTGTTTTGCACCTCTAGTACTACATTGTTAAAAAAACAGCCATCCTTTTTCTGTGGATGTTTTCTCTATTTTACTCCAATCTACTTCTGTTAGTCTGTTTCATACCTTCATAGTTTGCTTTTCTAAAATTGTAAACCTTAGTTTTAGTCATTACTTTTGGGGTTGTAGAAAGGACCACATGGATATATGCCCAATTTTAATCCAGGATTCACAGGATCACATTTGAAAATGAATTCAGTGCTTTTCAGCTGATAATGAAGTAAAGTCTATTGGGACTGCAGACCAGTGGGGATTCAGAGTAAAAGCTGAAGTGAGTTCAGGACAGCAGGATTCAGGCAAGGAAACCAGGCTGTTGAAGGAGAGCGCTGTATCTCTGTGAAGACAAAGAATTGCAAGTACTGCGAGAAAGCCTATTATGTAGTTAATTAAGTCTTGTCTTAGTGTTTATTGGAAACACATTTCAAATTACAATTAATTATGTTTTTTTTAAATAATTATTTTAACCCATTTTTTTATGCCTGCCAACAAGCTAGCTGTCTGTTTTTATCCAGTGAACCTAAGCTGTGAATGTTGCCAAGCTACTGATCCTTGGAGAGGTCATGTTTATTCACTGAGCCTCCCTTCTCTTTTTATAGGCACGTGGGAGCCACCATACTGTACATTCTATTATTTGGTTCAATTGCCATTGTTAATCCTCTCATTTTCACATCCCAGTATAATATATCTTTCATCAGGTACCTCCTGGTAAAGTAATAAATGTAACAAATACTATTAAAGACTCTTTCAAAAACTCACAGAAAGCGCTGACAATATGAGATGCCAGATTTGGAAACAAAATAACAAAGTGCTGTATGTTAGTGTCCTTCTCTCCACTATTTCAATGGATAAATGTTTGCTTCTTGCTTAGTAAGTGCCTTGATCTAAGTGGCATATCTTGAAAAGTTATTCATTTTCCAGGAATTCAGAAAGATTGGCGTTGGGCCACTTATTCCTCATTTTCCATATTTTAGTGACATTTGGGTAATAATTATACTATGTATGTATCATTTAGTTTTAATAGTCTTATTGCACACAGGTTATTTCGTTGTAGAAAGCTGACCATAAATTATGAGGACAGTTTTACAATAATAAAAAATGGTACAATAGATAAACAAGATGATTTTTTAATGATGTTAGGCGAAGAAAATGAGGACACAAAACATCTTTAATATATGCTGAAGTCATTCTTTTGTTTTGCATAAGTCATGCATATTTCCCTGTAGAGCTGATCTCTTTGGGAATCTGTCCAGCTGCAGCACATTCAGATTCTATTTCTTACTTCCACCTGGACTGGATTATTATATCAACTGCTCAAAAGATCCAGCTGTTCCACTCAGATCAGAAAGCTAATTTACTTTCTCTAGTTGGAGAGAATAAAAAACACAAAAACAGCTATAGTTCATGTAAATGAACTGTGCCAGGTACAGCAGGGGTTCCCAAATTGTGGTCTGCAGGAGCAATGCCATTCTTGTATTTTTTTCTATTAATAGCGAAAAGCAGGCGCCTGCAGCAGTTGCAACTGTACAAAAATAAAGTGTAGCAAGGCAGTATTTGCGGACTATCAATCAAAGCAGAAATTCACAACTCAGAGCTAACAGATAGATATGTCTACCTGTAGGCGGGGTGTAGAGCTGTAGAGCGAGAGCTCCGACAACAGGGCAGTGTTAAGGTCATGTGATCGCCCTGCTGGCACATGTAAGAAGTGTGTTCAGTATTAATAAAATGATATTATGTCGAATCCGCTTCCAGAGAATACGTTTTGCAAAATATAAAGAACAAAAAAGGCAGCTACGGGAGTTTGAATGCATTTTGTACCGTGGGCTCAGTTTTGATGTGCTGGTATTTTTTTTTCTTTTGTAGAAATGTTTTCATACTAACTTTTGTACTTAATATTAATTTTAAAATTAAATTGATGCTATGATTATGTTTGTGACTAATTAGCTATTAACATTTAAAATATTGAGTACTTTGATATATGTTTCAATTGTAACGAAATCAAGTTATTAATCAAACTGATAAATCGTGTTACATACCGGTAATTGATTTATTAATGTTTGGATATACTGCTATTTATTGATTACTGGCTCGATCACATTCGTTTTAAAATAACGCTAGAATATGTTTTGTTGGAAAATAAAAAAAATAAATACAAAAATTGTGTTGTGCGCATTTCCTCCGTTTTTGTGCATGACAGTTCAGCGTGAGAGGTAACGGCTGGACGTTTTGGTTTCACACTGTTCAAAAATTAGGATTTAAGAGTTATGTTTTTGTGCACGTTGGACTGGTTTTACTCCAAAGTGATTCCTGTTCAGGTATTTATGAATGGGAATAATAGACATCCACTTTTCTTATTTGATGATCAAGAAAAATAACTGAATTTTAAAAATGTTCAATGATCAATAATTTAAAGGTTTGATAAAAATGCCTGTTTAGTTTTTGTAATTTATTTACTAAAATTAAAATGATTACATTTTTTTTTCACTCAGTGCATAATCTATGTTATTTCCAGCAATCACGATATTTATTCAAATGAATAAAGGACAGTTTAGATCCTGTTTATTTATAATGGTTACAGGTTTAAATATATAAAATGTTTTTTAATTTGACATTTTCCCAAGGAGTGCTAATAGTGGGCCGCAGTGTGTAATGCAGAACAGGTGGGTCTCGGGTAAAAAAAAAGGTTTGGGAACCCTTGAGCTACAGCATACATAACCCCTAAGAAAGGCTCCTGCCCCCTTGTGGGTGGATCAGGGATCAGCATTCTCGCAAAGAATCAATAATAACTTCAAACCCTCAAGCAAATTGTAGCGTTAAACCTAGAAGTCAGATGGAAAAACATTTCAACTTGTTGTGCGAGTTGAACAGCATTGTGGTGTGATCAGTGACACCGTCGGAGAGGCGGGGTGAAATACTGGAATAGTCAAAACACATGTCCTTTGAAGTTCTGACAATATTTGATCAGTAATTTCAAATGATTTTGTCTGCATTAAAAATACCCTAAAACTTCAAAACGTTTTTTTTTTTCCCCTTCATTTTGGCTGAACGGTGATAACAGATTTGCTACAGTGTGCACGCCACAGACCACACGTACGCGTCATTACATATGCAGTGCTCAAAAAGGTTGGGTATTATTGGAGGTTAAAGGCAGAAAGAGAAAATGGAGATTTAAAAAAAGGAATCAGAACTGGAGTAACGAACAGCTTCTTAAGTATTTAACTCCTTCAAACCGTGACGTCCATTCATAGGGAGAATTTAACACTCACCGCGCGGAAAAAAATACAACTCGGCAACAGTCAATCTCCGAAATGTTATGAGCGTTGTGTTACTCACACTAGCACCCCCAATAAATATGAAATGAGAGTAAGATGTAGCCGTTTACGCCACTCCAATTTATAATGAGGTTGGAGAACTCAAATTGACTAAATACCCAAGGTTTGTTGGAAATTCCAGACAGTAGTGGTATATACACAGGACAGACAACACAGGGTTAACAATTCTTTATTTTCTAAAGAAGTTAGTCATCCAAGGTAGAATACTAAGGGATCTCAGTGTGAAAATAGCAGTGGAAGGCAAGCTAACTAAAATGGTTTACAAAAAGATCCTACAGGGGGCACTACTATCACAATTAAGCAGTGAGCAAAAAAAAAAAAAAACTGCAAAAATAATCAAATTAAAAAAAAGTTTGACTCAAATGCCACAAGGTGAAAATTCACAAACAAAAACTACTTGGAATCCTTTCTTCTAAAAGTCAATTACAAAATATCATGTTAACACATTAATAAAAAAATAAAAACAATTAACTTAAGAAAAACACACACACACACACACACACAGTTAAAACTTAAAAGCAGCGCAGCGGTCCCGAAATGTTGCTGAATCAGTCCCTAGCCAAGCCCCAAAACAAATAAACTCTGTCTTTCAATTTCTCTGTCAACTGCATTCACAATTGCACTGGACTCCAGTAAACTATGGAGCGCCATTTGTGCCAAAACTATCCGGCCGTTAGTTTGTCAATTCGTGAATTGGTCAATTTGTCCAGTAATTTGTCCATAAATGTGTCAGTTCATACAGTAATTCATAAACATATTTGTTAATTCATCTAAAACGAAAGGCTGTACGGATGTGCAAATTTCCAATCAACCAGACAAACTTCCAACTATCAATCTCACACTGTGCCGAGAACACTGCGACCTTTCTAGCCAATGGGAGCACACACTAATATTTTAAGCAATGAAAATCCAGCCTCACTCAAAACTGCTTCAGCCAATAATATTTAGAAGGGCGTTTCATACTCAACTCCGCAGATTTTCAATGGAGACTTCCGTCTTCAGTGCGCGCAAAGCATTGTGGTAAAAAGAGTTAGGCAAAAAAAAATTCTATGCAGATGACTGGGCGGTGACGTCAGGCAGAAGCAGGAAGGTAAACACACACCAGGGAGTACTGCAGTTGAAGGTATAAGACGCTGTGCGTCTTTTTATTTTTAAATAACAAAATAAAATATTCAAACAAAAACACTGTGCTCACAGAGCAAAATAAAAGGTGTAAACAAAACAAATCTCGACCACAAAAATAACACAACACAGGTCAGGCTGGGCACATTGCCTTCACTGATCCTTTATCTTTTAAACTCGTTTTCTCTCCTCGCTCTTCCGCTCTCGCTCTTCATACACCCACCGCGAGCTGGCGAGCTGCAGGCTTTTTATAGTCAGGTGACCATCTCCCGATTAGCAACAAAATTAATCACTTAATTAATTCGGGAGATGGCCACCTTCTGCACGAGTTTGCTAATTAAAACTGCTGTGGATGGGGCTTCCCATCCACACGACTAAACAAACTAAAAACACACGGCTACGCCGTCATATTTATAATACGCGGCGCTTCGCGTCATAAATATAATACATCATAATAAACAAATACAAAATAACACAGGGGCGGAGGAGGACCCCGTTCTAAAATAAAATAAACAAATCAATGTACAGGGCTGCTCGCCCTGTTACAGGAGAGTTAATGCCAAAAGGTACTTTCCACGCCCAGCACAGCCTTGCTACAGGCAGGTAAAGAAGAGGTCACAAAATTAGTTATTTTTCTTCAGTAGGTCCACTGTGTACTAAAGTTATTAAATACAGATTACACTATATTGTCCTACATTCAAACTTAACAGTATCTCTGTTATAATAAAACATTTACACTTATACTAGATTAAAATACCTGTGTTTAGATGTCTTTAAATAAGAGACCTGACTATGAATACTTTCAGGCTGTACAGTTTTTCTTATTACAATTAAACTCAAATAGGTGCAACAATGTTGTTTTTTTAGATTCAAATATCATTCTGTCTGGAAAGGGTTACTTTTTTCTTTTGCTATATGGCAATGCCTAGGCTCTGTGTTTAGTTCTTTAAAAACTATGACTTCATCTTCAAGTTAATTAAATGAGATGCCTGCTTCGACCAAGGTTATAGGCTTCCACACCCGATAGTCTTCATTCATTTAAAGATAGCCCTATTTTTAACATTAACATTTGTTCAATTTTCTTAATTCAAATTCTGTTATCCTGCTCATAGTTTGCTACAATAGTATCTCTACTGGTTTTATATTCTTTAAAACACAGTACAGTTATTACAATATTCTGACAGTATCAGTTAGTACTGAACTTGCTTATCTTTAACTGTAATATGTTCTTTCAACAATAATTATTTTATTTGTATACAAGATTAACTTTAAATTATTTTATAACATGTATTTCTAATTCAGATACTTCAATATAGCAGTCTCTTTTATAAATTGTAATTTTACTTTACTCCATTGCTACACACAGAAGGTAAGATCTTATTTTTAAAATCTCACAGTTTTCTTATTTATTTCAATACTTTTTTTTTTCTTACTATAGTAGAACCACAAACCTATTTTAATTAAATTGGTTCTGGCATATTAACTGTGCTCCATAGAGTCTGCCATTCTGTTTTCACTGGATCGGAATGTTTGAGGTTCTAATTAAAAAAGATGCTTTTGTCTGATAAGGGAGGTTTGGAACTTTCAGCAGTCGGCCTGACCTTTTGATACAAGGAGCGCTCTTTTCAGACCTTACACATTCACTTATAATATTTTTCTACTGTTGTACTAGAATAAACAGGAATATAGAATCCTACAATATTCTCAAAGACTAATACAGAATACATTATAAAAAAATTCTGAATAGTGTGTTTTAGCAATTTGTTTAATATTTCTGCTGACGTTATATTCTTTAAAATACATTACAGTCATTATAATATTAGCTGGGCTCCCATCTCTACATTCCCATTCCTATCATCAGTGGGAAGACTTAATAAATTAAGCTGTTTCTATTAAAGAGCCATCCATCTCTGCCGCACCTTGTACAAGGAAAGACAGGTTTTAGGGTCACTCGTGACAGCATGGTGATGTGTGCATGCAGGGGTTGCATGGTGATGTGTGCATGCAGGGGTTGCATGGTGGTGTGTGCATGCAGGTGTTGCAAGGTGCTGTGTGCGTGCAGGGGTTGCATGGTGGTGTGTGCGTACAGGGGTTGCATGGTGTGTGTGCGTGCAGGGTTGCATGGGGTGTGTGCGTGCGGAGGGTTGCATGGTGGTGTGCATGCAAGGGTTGCATGGTGGTGTGTGCGTGCAGGGGTTGCATGGTGGTGTGCATGCAAGGGTTGCATGGTGGTGTGTGCGTGCAGGGGTTGCATGGTGGTGTGTGCGTGCAGGGGTTGCATGGTGGTGTGTGCATGCAGGGGTTGCATGGTGGTGTGTGTGTGCAGGGGTTGCATGGTGGTGTGTGTGTGCAGGGGTTGCATGGTGGTGTGTGCGTGCAGTGGGGTTGCATCGGTTGTGTATGCATGCAGGGGTTGCATGTTGTGTGTGGATGTGTGTGGCGGGGAATTGGGGTGCAGGTTTGGTGTGAAAGACACCCAGTTCCCTTTCCCGCACTTCATGATTTTATTTTGTGATTATTGAATTACTGTAAAAATAAACAGTAAAAATAAACAGCTTGAGCCTTCATCTACTCACGGTTGCAGTCACATTTCTGTCCCAAAAAGAACCCGAAACACTACACTATATTGATGGATGTTACATAAGAAAATGAGATGTCCTTTATTTTGGAATACCATGTTCCTTCTCAAAAATGTGTTTTAATATTAGCCTTTAATAAAGGAAAACGCCTGCTTTAATGATTTTGTATAGCTATTTCAGTGCAATGTAGTTTCTTCATTGTAATAAAGATGTAATGAAAAAATTAAGCTGACAAATGTGTTTTGATTCAAAAACACTTTATATACAAGAAAGGTATACCTCCAATACAATCATATAAGCATGAGATTCAAACTGACTTTGGACAAGGCCTCAGTACAGCTCAGTGCATATGTTTGTATCAGAAAGCACGGATATCCATGGCGTCAATTCGAAAGAGATGACAAAACTTTACAATGTTTGATAGTTATACCTTTGTAAGCAATTGTTGACTCCCCTTCAACCCTCTGTGGGAAAGAGGGTGGTGCGCTCTGACGTTATGGTCCGTCATGCTACATTGAGCAGGGCGCATCCATTTTGTCTTTTAATGCACCCCCCCCCCCCTTCTCAGGGTCAACCACGTGTAATGTGAGAATTCTAAGCTTGGAAAATCTTGCATTAAAATGACTATAAAAGCACCTTCACAAAGAATTTAAACATCATGATTAAAAACAACTATAAAAGACACACACATACACATAATGTAAAACTTATAATTAATAACATAATTAATACCTCATGCAGAAAGCCATTGCTACAAAAAAATACGCTTTTTTAACATTTGCATTTTATTTCTGTTTCTTCATAAAAAATAATGTTTTCTTGGGAGAGTAAAAGAATACATTAACTTTGATTCATGTACTAAGGGTTACTCTTAAATGAATTCACGATTCAGTTTACGTGTACTTTTTTACGGTAAACTGAGCATGCATGACTTAGAAACTCAGCTGTCAGCTGAGCAGAATGTCCCAAAAGCTGGGCTGAATTCGGACAAGCAAAGCAGCCCAGAATTTGGGACGTTATCTGAAAACCAGAGGAGCCCAGAATTTGGGACTTTATAAAAGCAAAACGGCACAGAACCCTGAGAACGAGCAGTCTGTAAAACTGTGATTACATTACAGATAATCTAATGAGTCCTGTAACAAAACTGTAATAGTGGACAGGATATATATTTGCAATTAAAATAAATCACACAAATTATTATAGATATCTGCTATTTGAAAGAAAAAAGTAGATCACCACAGAAAGCCAATTCTTACATTCCTGCATAACATGAAAATTTATATAAATTAATAGTCACCCATAGTTTGTTATATTAGTACAACAAAATACCACATTATATTTTAATTGAAATGTTCTGGAAAGCAGATATCTCTCTCTCGCCGATCACAATGCCTCCAAGCTTTCCCACGTGTGTTGACGTCATATTCCTGTGACAGACAAGGACCAATCAAAACGCAAGACTGTTATGCGGTTCCATGCCAAAAACCGAGCCTGTGTCATACCTCGATTTATATCTGCAGACGAAAACCATTCATTTTATTTTTTGCCTATTTTACACAGGCTAATCGCTAGAGGGAAATTTTACATATGGTGTGCTGTGAGGGTCATGTATTTTAATTGTGAGTCTACAGCTATGGTGAAAAGTGTTGCATCACACTAGAATTAACATATTTTGCTGCATAAAGTCGAATGAAACCTGCTGAATAATGTTGCGTTACATATTGCATTACATACTGCTTTGTAGTTTTCCATATACTTAACACAAATTGAAAAATGTGACATTTCAAAATCTAACATGAAATACTACTGTAATAAGTATGGCTTCCGGTAGACTTTTACAATATAATTTTGTAATTGCTTTGAATACATGATGTAAAATAGCATGCGAATGATGCTAAACCTTTATCCATAGCTGTATATATAATGGAACATATGATGAATGTTTACAGTATATTAATTAGGAAATGTAGGATTCAAATAGGTTTACTGTATTTTAACCAAGCTGAACCTATACGTTCTTCAATTGAGGTTTTCTTAACATGGGAAAAAAACTAGAAGGGTGTTTGCAGGCCAAATGCTGTCAATGTGCACTTACTGAATTAAGAGGCCTTGTCCCAGGCCCTCAAATTCCTGGCTGTGGCCCTAAGTGTGATGGTAATGCCATAGAACACAGTTGAGCTACTGATGCAGTAGCCAGATCCTGGCAGTATAATCTACTGCCTGTTTCATTGTTAATATAGAGAAAGGGCATCAAATGCATACTTAGGATTATGTTTAGAAAGAGTTCATTCCCAATAAAGCGTATACCTCCTAAGAGTGTGTTAACTTGGAAATGCCTCATGTGTAACCATGCTCTCTAACTACATTCAGTGTTTTGATACAGTGCATAAAAAGTGAAGTCTTTTAGACACCACAGTGTGCATCTCCTGCTGCATAGTTGCGAAAGTCATACGAAGCCACACAAAATGAGCATTTTACTCTATGTAAATACAGATATTTTTGAATGAATTTTAGGAAGTATGTTTAAGAAATAGGGGGAGTAAACACAAGTATAAACTATTGCTTTTAATAGTTGATGCTGTTTATAAGATCAACTATTAGATACAAACACTAACTTTCAAGTCCACGCGTCATCTCAGTAGCAGCAGCAGCAGCATGAATGATTAAAGAAACACAATAACACGCAGAACTAAAAAAACTACACAACCATGATCTTACAATGTAAATGCAGGGGTGTCTTACAGAAGACTAAGAAGATACAGTTTCAGTGTTTAAAATGAGTCCTTACCATTTGCCAGCTGATCGGTCCACCTGCATTAAAAAAAAAAATTTCATCAACTGGAATCTTGAATCTCTGTATGATGCAGTAAATCTGTGTTGTGTAGGGTGTCTCTTATTCATGTAAGAGATTTCAACTTGTGCAGTTTGTGCTGTTTCAGGTTCTGGCAGCTCACAAAAATGATTTCTGTTATAATAAGCGATGCCTTCCACCCAACCTATTAATTTATTATAAATCACAAAAACAAAGACTGTAGTTCGATTGTATACAGTATGTTCTATGCGCAGGATGACAATACAGTAGGCGCAGTGCAAATAATTGCATTTGCAAAATTCAAATTGCATTGTGGCCAGGTAATTATTTTGCACTGTGGTAAGCTTAAAAGCAATGCAAATTACTCAACACTCACAATTATGATAATGAGGGTCTCAATGAGTGCATTGGTCTATTTAGCGGCTGCACTTGCAGAGTTAGGAGTACAGAGAGCAGTCGGCACTGTATGACATTTGTGGAGTACGAAAATACAAAGTCCTCTTGGCGCACAGGAAAAAAATAGTTGTTTGGAAAAGCCTCAGCCAACATCAGGTATGTGAGTAACCTTAGAAAATGATATGTATTGGCCTGCCCATTTCAGCATGACATCTAGAAATTTGCCTAGAACTCTGGAAAAGGTGGATTGGGCTATCCCTCCAGACATTCAACTGTGGTCTGAAAGGAACCAGAAGCTAAATAGTGCAGAGAACACAGCACATGTGCAGGGATTCACACAGGCTCTAGCTCATCAATCAATTCAGCTGTTAGGTCTAGGATGACCTGCGGAGTGAGACGATAACACTTCCTAATAAAAGTGACCTTGGGATTGAATATGCAGGGTCTTCTTCATCTTGTCCTTCTCCGACGAATGTGTTCCTGCCTCTCCTCAACAAGAGCCAAGTATCGCTGCATCAGGAAGTGTACCACAGCAGCCATCCTGAAGCCAATGGCAGGTCTCTGCAGGTGTGTGCTTTTATATAGCTCTTAGTTACTTGCTTCTATAATGGTTTGCACCTTGTAAGTTTTTGGAGGGTCAACAAGTGCAAGGCAAAATCCTTACATCACATTATAAGGTTTGTGCCCGCTCAGTATCCAGATCCCGCCCAATTCCATGCTCGTGTCTTCATTTGAATGTATTAATGATGGCAAAGTAAAAATTTGATAGTGGGTGCAGAACGCCAGGTGAACATCATTCTTTATGACTGTTACACAGGATTTACGGCAGCACTATGGGAGTTTTGCACCAGCAAATCACTTTGTGCGTATCACCCTGTGACGGAAATATAATGAGTTCTGGTTGTAAATCTCCCTCTCGACCTGTGAGGATACAAAGTAGCGAAAGGGAAAGGCTTTGGACAGGTTGTCCTGACAGTTCATTCCCTGGGTCGGGAAGTCAATTAGCCTGGAAAAAGACGAGACTCCAGTGCGAGAATGTATTGACCTGGAAGGTAAACGAGGAAGCAGCTGCAGGCAATAGAATCAGCTGCAATCTTTTACCAAGGGGTTATACATAATCGCATAAAAGGGACTGGAGAATTGTAAATCTATTCCTTCGCTTGTGTTTTGTTACGAGGAAACTGAAAGGACCGGGAGATTGCCCAAAGTAACAACCGAAAGGAGTTTGTGAGTGTTTTGTTTGTCTGTTTAGTAATTGTCTTTGTTTTGTTATCACTAGACGGCTAAACACAGATCCGGAGCTGTCGCCAAGGGCCAACACGAAACCGGATCACCACTGGACTACCGTCACGAATAAACATTGTTAACAGCACCTGTGTCACTAATAGCACGTATTATCTTGTACTTCACCACAAGCACTGAGAGCACTCACTTTGGAACAGTGATCGTGTGGGCCTAAGGCCCTGTCCACACTATGCCTTTAAACCGTATTAGTTGCATTTAATACCGTACTCGAGAACCGGACTCGAGACCACCTCAGGAGGTAGTCTCGAGTCTGGTTCTAATTAGATCGCATCAGGTAGTGCGGTTTATCAGAAGTGTGGACGCTGTAATACCAAACTACATTTTTTTGTGTATCCTCCAATATCCCAAAATGCGTTGTGGTATGTTTGGCGAAATACTCAGAGCAGGCGCCCGAAGGACTTGCTATCAGTGTACACTCCGCACTAGGTATTCATTTTTATGCTTCAAAAAATCTGTCAGGACATCTCTGTTAAACTAGTGGGGAAAATAGCAAAAACACAACGTTAAATTAGGCGACTGCAAAAATGAAATGCGAGTTAAAAGTAGGATCGGTGATGAACAAATCACGTACTTTGTCAGCTCTGTTTGAAATAAAATTTAAGAGGACCAGAATTGGGCTCAGACAAGATATGAAGGTAAAAACAAAGATTGTTTTGTAATTAACAGCGTTTTCTGAGTTTAATTATAAAACAGAATCAGCTCAATTTGTTTAAAGGGACTTCATCTGATTAAAAATAAAACCTGAAAACTTCAAGCCCTATTTGTGTGTGTGTTCGGATTTACTTTGTCCATAATGGCATGCTTGTTATATTTCTTTTTAGCAATATGGACCGCTGTTAATATGGTGCATAACACATTATTTTAAAATACAGTGCATGGTGGGATATTATTGTATTAATTTCCACGGTTCGTTGCGCTGCTGGGAATTGTAACTGAACTATTCTAATGGTGTGTGGACGCATTAAGCCTGACTAAACATGAAACGGTACTTCAGTGTGGACGCTTTGAGCTGTATTAATTAGAGTGGTTTCGAGTACGGTTCTCAAGATCGGTTATGTAGTGTGGACAGGGTGTTTTGTACCGTGTCTATTTGCGGGACTGCAACCCTTTGTTTCATTACTGTGCAATACACATTGTTGTGTATTGCCAGCACTTTATTATTTACAGGCTGGTCATCAGACCATTGGATTATACATCATTAAATCAATCATTCTCACCCGTACTTTGTTGTCTGTGTGTTTTTGGAATTACTGTATCCGCACTGCACCTGCTATACACCTGCTACCACTTACCACTTTTCCTCACACCCCCTATATGCATTTTTACTAAATGCATTACTAGTATTTTTTAGCATGTCTATTTATACATAGTAAGCTTATTAGTTTTCAAACATATTTTAACCACATAGCATGAGAGGATGCAGTGATGTCAATTAGGACGAGTTGACAGCTTTCAGACAAAAATAAATACTGGAGTCAGACTCTACTAAAACGTTCTCAATCTCTGATCTCAACCTGCGCTTGTGATTTGATGAACCTAGCCTTGCAGTTGAATTCTGAATAAGAAACTCTGCCTGAAAACTCTCTCACCTATTTGACATCACCTGTCCGCTCTGAATGAATTATTCCTCACTTAGAGGGTAAGCAAAATTCACTGCCTGAAAAATAGATGCCTTATATATGTCTACTATCACTGTTAGTTTTAGATGGGTGGATAAGATTGTTTTGTATGCCTGAATAACATAGTACAATTTTATAAGCTTTTAATAGAATTGAGCTCCTGAAAGATTATTAAAGTTTTTGAATTGAGGGCTTGAGAACTCTTGATAAACCTGGTCTCTCTGAAGGAGGCTACTCTTTTGCTAAATGCTTAAAATAGGATGACACTTAAAAGATAGGATTTTGTTTAGGATTTTAAACTAAAATGTTTTTAAATTGAGAATGTGTTCTTAACAAAGGCAGTGTGTATTCTTAATAAACAGACTCTCTGAAGGAGGCTGTTATCCTATTATAGTGTCTTGACTGGGTTTTTGTTCCTCTTAAAAGGTTTGTTGTGTTGCTTAAATTCATTTCACTCGGGCCTAGAGCACGAATATATACGATCCCCTAACCCACCAGGATAAATGCCAATAATGTGTCTACCCTTATGATGCATGAAAGTGATAATGTTGTGATGCCACAAAAATAATTAGTAATTGTAAATATTGTTACCACTGTTTATAGCTTGCTTTATAATACATTATTAAGGAATGTATAAACTTCATTATTAAGGCATGTTTGGACCTTTGACCAGGATCTAGCCTTCTGGACCAGCAGGCGCCTCCAACGTCAGTCAGACACCAACAAAAGGCCAGGTGATAGAGGACCACCCCCCAGAAAGGAATATGCAGTAACAAAGTGAGCTGGCAGGGAGAAAGACTTTCAGAACATTTAGTGAAGGGTGACCTTGGTCTTGGCTGAGTCAACCCTAGAATTACAGCAAGCCCAGCCTCCAATATATTTTATCACACAGTTCAAGGGATCTGAAAAATACATTTTCTGGGGCTGGCTTTTGAACCCGCTGACAACCAGTTACAATCAAGCATTCCAAAAGCTTGTCTAACATCTAAATACAACAACAACAACAAAAAACTTAGCTAATGGATGGAGGAGATTCAAACAGCTGTTTGTCTATAATCACATCGCAAAAGGTCAGTGGAAACTAAAAACTAAATGATAAAATGCTTCAGCATACAGTACATGGGGTGGGGGGGTGGTCGTCACAGCCTGAAACATTTCCAAAGCTAAAAAAGTTTGAGAACCCTTAATTTAGATCATTAATGTGAACCCCGATATTAGGTTTCGAGTCATTAGTTTGATACCGTCTACTTATCATATGATTATTGCATACAATTATTTATGATAGTGTAGATCGGAGTATGCCATTCATTTCCAGCCAGCCAGTTATGTGACCATCTTATTGAACTGATATTGTCTGGAAGGAAAATAAAGCTTTTAAATCAATGCCAAAACAAGCAGATGCTCAAAACATGTTTTCGCACCATTGCTGCAGTAATTATAGTAATATCAAAAGATAGAGGTTTTGTAAATTATGATACTGTGTTATTGTTTTTTTAATTGATCAGACAATTGTGTCAAGAGTAATTAGAGGTCAATCTGAGCATACTTTCTCATGTATCAAAATGTTATTGGCTTGAGAGCTCACATGAGGGATAAAACCAACATTGTTAGCCAATAGTGCCACCTGTTGGGTAAAAGTATAACTGCAGCTTCAGTCTGCTTGTGTTTAGTTGGTTTCACAGTACCTACTTAGCACTAATCTTGGACAACCTTACCTAAAGCAACATTATGTAATCCAAGATAACTGGATTCTGTGAAACTATATATATCCTTGTTTAAAAACATTATAACATTTTAATTCTTTGGTCAAGCTTTGGTAAATTAGTCAGGGCTACAGTATATCTGAAAGAAAACTGTACTGAAGACCTATATAGCTTTATCAGTGCTCGAGATTTGATTTATTGCAGGCCACAATGGAACTAAACAGCTGGTACAAACTAATCCATGTTTCAGAAATTTGAATCATTACTGTTCAAATTTAATCTTGTGTTTACATATCGAGCCATTAAGGACACACCAAATAGGAATCTTGTTCTGGCATGTAAAACATTCTTTTTTTGCAGTATTCTTGTGTTCGTTGTAATTTTTGTTTGAATGAAAATGGGTTGTCTTGCAAGAAGAATTTAAGCTTTGAATCAAAGTGGACTCTTTTTGCCTCCTTTTCGTGGAAGTCAAAACGTACAAATTATTTTGCATTATAAAGCTTTTTTTTTTTTTTTTTTTTTTTGCATTAGTAAAATAATCCTAAAGCTACAATAAATGTTTATAGTTGGAATGGATTATAAGTCCAGTTAATTTTTTAATTGTGACGCCTCCTGGAACGCCAAGACATGAAGAGTAAATGTGTATTCTTATTAAACATTCATTAAAGCCAAAGTGCACATTTCAGCCCCAGTGCTGGAATGAGATGAGATTTTGCAGGTTGGTTTTATGATGTAGTCTAGATTTATATGAGGCATTAAAAAAGACATTCTAATTAGAATCTCTTCTCTATAACCTGCAAAGAAGCCATTACATTTGTAATATACAGACCACTTCACAAGTTATATTTCATATAGATGTTTAGTCTCATACAGACTACAAGGTTGAACCATTGACAGAATTCTACGCTTACTGTTAGTGCACTGCATTTGCTTGTGTGAGTGTTAACAATGAAGAAGAAAACAGAATGGAGTGCTGTAAGCACTGCTGAAGGCCGGATTCCCAGAATAAGGAGAGTGTTGTCTAAAGTTCACTTTCCAATTTCATTTCAGTAGCAGTTCAGAAACAACAAGGAGTCTCTTGTGAAAAAAAAAACAGGCTTCAGACTTCCTGGTTTAAAATGTAAAAAAAAAAATAGCAGTCTGGTGGTCGGAATGGTTCTTTCTAGCTCATGTTTAAGAGTTCTGTGAGGGGGCGCTCACCAATCCATAGCTTGCAGGTTTGTCCTCGATTTCTTGCTGGGACCTGGTGTGTGTCGGGGTGTGTCTCTTCCAGCAATGCAGTGGCACTACAATGACAATGCATTAGTCCCACAGCAAGGGGAAATGGTATGAACCATTCAAAATGCATTGATGTTGACTTGTGTCATTGCTGGTAATGTAGTGGTTAGCTAATGGTTCTGCTAGAGTTTCTGCAAATATTTGGTATTTTTCAAACTTTTCAGTAAGGGTCCACTTTAATTGCTGATATAAATTAAAAGAGGGTGGCTGATAACCTACAACAAAATAAAATTGTGCGGGAGACACTGCTTTTACAAATCCATTTCAGCAGTAAGCAGTTTTGTTGCAATTTCAAAAAGAAAGTCTCGTGGGGCATAGCCATCATTTCTGTGGCTGATCTAGCCAACGCAGAGTGCTGCATTTGGGTATTGGCACCGAACAAGCAACGGGGAACACAGTGACACAATAAAAAAAAATTGCCCACAGGGGGCGCTATGAAAGCCCATGTCACGTGGTTAATCTGGCGACAACAGGGCAGTGCATTGACTGAATGAGGAGTCGTCAGTGGAGGATGTTATACTAGTGAGGGAGACTATTGTCTCCAAGTACACTATATGAAGAATGAACCAGCCTGAACGCTCTTCCCTGTTAAATAATGTGATTTACACACAAGGATTCAACAACGCCCCCTCTGGGTTGTTATTGCATCATTAGGTTCCCTCATGCTTCTTCTGTGCTAGTACAAAAAAAGCAGCATTCTGTGTTGGCTATATAAACCCACATACCCAGGTGCTAATGATGGCCCTGGGGTGTGGTCTCCTCCGCAGGGATTAGCTGCACTCCTCACAGTTGCAGGACAGGATGTAGCGGTAGGTGGCAGTGACGCGGGTGCCTCCTGAGCAGCGCAGACGCACAGCCTTCAGCTTGGAGGTGTGGGGCCGGCAGCAGTGGCAGGTGGACCTGAAGGGCTGCTTGAGGATGGAGCTGAAGGAGATGACAGGCTCCGACCTGGAGGTCTGGTTACAGCGCCCCTCGCAGCGTGCAAGAAGGACCATCTGGAAATGAGAGTGGGAAGAAACGTCAGCGAGGGTGGTAACGAACAGGAGCTCATTTTCAAAGCCTTTATTTGTTACCAAACCAGTAAGGAACCCCTCAAGTGTCTGTTGAAACAAGGTGCTTATTTACAGAGGTTAGTTTGAACAGTTTTTCATTTTCACAAAGAAATAAAGTGGTGAAATCCATCACAGAAATGGTGTCTTTTTTTTTGCACAGCACTGTATTACTGTAAAGGATGCAAGTTGTTAAGAAATTGCAGAAATTAAAAAGGTGCAAGCATTAACTGTTGTCATTTCCATGGCCTTGTCACATGCTTTATTTCAATGAGATCTTGTCAACTGTCATATGTTCTGTCAGAGACTAGAACACCATCATTTAAAGAGCAAGCTCATGTTCTGTTTTTATTGCAATTACTCAAATATGTTTTCTATTAACTTTTGCTCTGTGTTAAGGTGTTTTGACCTGAGTTCAGGAGCTGCACTTCAAATATAGTTCCATTGACCTATGTAACACAGGCTATATCTGCAAAAATGTTTGTATAAAAGTAGCAGTCAGCCCTCTGGTGCATAACTATTGTTTACAGCCAGCAATACAGGAGGACAATTGATCTACAGTAGATGTTGACAAGATGGTGCTTTAACACAGACACACAGACTGTATCAAAAAGTATAAAAACACAATCTGTGTAATTGCAATAAGTACCGCTCGGAATGATTTCAAACACCATAAAAAGAGGGAAAAACAAGGAAAACATTTGAAGCTGTTTACACTTTTACAGCATATCTGGCATAAATTATATTCAGACCGTTTGCTCATAATTTAACCAACTCTAATATCACTTTATTAACAATAGCTGGAAGCAATACATACACCACAAGTAAAAAAAATAAAAAAATAACAACTTTCTGTGAATGTTAAATGCACTTAAATATTTAATAAATACATGCTAGAATAGGAATAGCTAATTATGATCATTTAAAACCTGTCATCTTTCCCTTCAGTTATTATAACAAGAGCTAGATAAGCTTTTCAGGCAAGAACACAGCCCCTAACAAAGCTGGCATGAATACCAGGAGTTCTGCAGCCTTGCTCTGGGGAGCTCCTGTTCCGGTGTCTGGCACACTGGGTTATAGCTTGCCCTTGGTAGCAGCAGTGGCCTCCTTTGGATGACAGTGAGAATGGTTGCCTCCCAGAAAAACAGACAAACTAGCTGGCTGCCCATGTACCGCACTTTAGTAAGCTTGTTAAGCAGGGATTTATAGGTACTGGATTATGGGGGTTCTAATAATTATTATTATTAATATTATTAATATTATTATTATTCATAAAGCTGGAAGCACCCTGCAGACCTATAACTTCCAATTATCCTGCAAACAAACATTACAGTACAGTTTGGGTAAACAAACATCATAAAAAGTACACTGATACTGTAGCATAGCCACAGCAGAACGATGCTGGAATATTTATGCTAACACTAAAGGGCACATATAGTGTACTTGTAGACAGCAGGCTTTGTCTTGGATTATTTGGAAGATTGTTATCACCTTGTACACTCAGTGTGTTCTCTATTTATCACTAATGTATTCTAGCATAACCCTAAACTTATTAGAAGAATACTGCCACAGGAACCAAGTATACACACTTTATAGAAACTGCCAGTCGTCCAAAAAGTATTTGAGAAAAGCCTCATAACTCCACACAGACACTATAACTGCACTTATGCTAGGGTTGTGCTAGTCTTTTTATTTGTGTTTGTTCCTACTCAAGAAACGGAGAAAGATATCAAATAATTGAGAACATTTAGGACAATTTTTATCTGTACCAAAACATTTCACATGTACAAAACCAGCCAAGGTCAGAATAAAGGTATGAAACAAACACTATACAATCTGCATGACAATGAGGTACTGTACTGTAGTATTTATAGCAGTACTGTAGAATTATATACAGTATAATATTAGTATTCATATTGACTTGCTGTGGCTACTGTAGAAAGTGGTGTCTGATAAGAAGACTGCCTGAAAAATGAAGCATTCTTTCACGTCATGTGCTGTCGTGTCGCACCTCTCTGCTTCTCTACTTCAATGATATATGGACTGCCAGCTGCTCTTTTAAATACCGGTATTGTCGTTCACCTACTCTACTGTGTAAATTCTTTCCTAGAATATCTAGGGCACATTAAGGTGTAGTGTAGGTGACATGTGTTAACCAGCACTGACATCATCGAATCATGGACATGAGCATCAGCTTCAGGAAGTCGTTTTTACCTTTCATGTTCAGTGCTATTGTACTTGCAATGCTCCACTAATGCACTTTTACCGCATGGAAATCTCTTCATGTACCGGAGCGACAACAGCTGTCAAGCACATGTACCCACAGGTCTTTATTTTTAGGCTACAGAGTTGTTTCACAGGTTGTCTGAATTGTGGAAAGTGGAAAATACACAATGGAACCATTCAAAGAGAAATCTGCAGTGCTAAGGTAGCAATTGAGACAGTAAAAATGTAGCATTTGTCTGAGCTAATATGAATCAATTAAAAGCTGTTGTTTTTTAAGAGAATTGTATTTTCTTTAGATTAAGGCATCTGCTTAGCAATGAATTGTAATTTTCAAGTGTGTGATTCACCCGGTCATTCTGTTGTTGGATTTGAATGAATGCAAAAAAGATTCCATAGTAATATCAGGTAAATAAGTATTCTACAACTCTTGTTAATAAAGGCCAGTATTTATATTCCACGTGTACAAAAACCACAAAGTTCGAAAATCAGGAAGCAGATTTAAGTTACAAAAAATAATCAGTCACATAATGATTTGACATCTGCAAAAATGGTCAATTTGCAAAACAAAAGTTAAATACAGTAAGATACAATTGGGGCCAGCAGCTGCCAACCAAAGCTGTTTTGTGTGTCTGAGTCAGAGAGGCTAGGCAAAAGCCTCTCTTCAGCCAAATTACAGCATCACTTTAAGATAGCACAGTCTTGTAAAGATGGACATCTGGCTGAGCTATTATTTTGATCATGCTCGTGGAACCTCGAAGTGCTCAAATCTCTCAAATAATTGTGCTTTGTTTAATATATATTCTATTATTTGGCCCATAATGCTGCATTGTGTTGATAACTTCTGATTCCTAAGCCTATACAGTAGCTACAGCACAATAATGTGTATTAATATCAGACACATCACTTCATCTCTGGTATTCAAAGGGGTTGCTGTAGCTGCATTCTTCAACTAAGAAAGCTCTCTATACAGAAAGGATCCCCTGAATGAACAGATACAGTGTTCTGATTCTAGGGGAAACCCCTCTCTTCTCCACTTACAGTATAGTACCTGTAATTGGTGTTGAACAAGGGGTAGTGGACTTCTCAAACTCCATATTAACCTGACTCCACGTGTAATCAATTTGTTCATGAGCGATCACGTGCCAAACAAAGAATGCAAAACCAAAGGGTTGGTTTTCAAACTCCAAAGAGTACATTCTTCTTTTAATCTTCTTTTTAAAGTTATCAAACTAGAAAATAAACACTGCAGGTATTTCATTAAAGGTTATTTTTATCATTTGAAAGTTACAAAAAGTTAAGAAAATATAGTTGACACATTTGTGACTAAATGGCTTTCAAAAAAATCATCCCCAAACAGAAACAGGCAGCTGCTAAAACAATGTCTTCCTCTTCACAGGGTAGACGAACATGAAGGTCCAGGTAGTTAAAACAGCAGTCTGGTTCTAAAAAGTGTACTAAAGTGGTACAGCGTTTGTCTTACCTTAGAGTTGCATTTATATAAAGGATGGGTGATTGTGTCCACAAAGTGGTGCCTCATGCATCTCTCTGGGTCAGTTTCTGCAACATTCCCATTGTCTGTTTTACTGGCTGTGCATCTCAGCATCACCAGCAAGGGGCATACAAGAAATAACAAGGCAACCCCAGGGTTTCCCAGGGGGCTTGTGCTTTTCATTATAGACCTCAAGGTGAGCGGTGAATATTCAAGCAATCCAGGTGACAGGAACCCTGCTTATTCAGTATTGTCCAGGATGCAGAGTTGAGGCCAGGAAGTCGCCTCTCAGAGCCGAGGTGTGGTTTGGTATTTCAGTTCCATGTAGTTCAGATCTCTGTACTTCCCCAGCCGTCACTACTTACACTGTAGAATCACAAATGTCTAAAGTTATTAAGGATGCAAATAAATGACATTTAATAATATTTGTTGAAATTTGGCATTTAACTGTAATTGACTGTACTGCTTCACACATGCACTTAAACTTAAACCGTTAGTCAAGCAGACAAATAGTTTACAATTGGATAAATGGTTTTCCAGATATATACAAGAATGTAAGAGTGACATAAAGATGGACAAATGTACAGACAGACAGACACCCTCATATATACCGAGTATCTAGTACTCTCAAAAACATGTGTTAAATCATTTTAATACTAAGATTCATCACAACTGGAGAAGTGCTTTTCCTGATATATGGACATATGAATGTATAATATTGTTTGATAATATGATAGCCTTGGTAGATTTATTGTAAAACACAGAAATGCTGGATAAAAAGCAAAGAGGTTGTTTGGTCTGTAACTCTCTCAACCTGCCAACTAATATTAATAAACATGACAGGCAGAGAACTCCCACAAACACATTAACAAAAGCAGCAAATTGGACCAGGCAAGTGACTCCCCTTCATCATCTATCATCTAAAGCAGGACTAACATTCCATTGAGTACATTTAAGCCTTCCTCAATGCAGTCTAGGCTGACTGAGTGATTGCACTAAACTGTGTTCCAACAGAGTTCCCCATAAGACTCTTACGGCAAATTGTGTCACTGGAAACGCCAAGCAGTTTTCATAATGATTCAATGCTCTTTGAGAACCGTTTGATTTTTAATGAACATTATGTTATTTTTTTTTTAAACTTGCATAAACCAAAAAATGTGCTACTGCAGCATACGAACCCTTACATTCAGGCTTGGGTCTGTCTCCCTGCAATGCTGACCAATCAATTATTTAGGCGTATGATGTACCCAAAATGTGTTTAAACAGCTCAGCCCTGCCTTCTATATGTTTTGTTACAGCTATAAAAAAAAATCTGTTGTCATATGTCATTCAAGTAACCTCACCAAGTACACCATACCATTTTAAAAGATAATAGTCCTAGCATTTATTTATCTATTCAATAGTAGATTTCCCATTACTCCCCCTTTGCTGCTGTATTTTATACTTGAATTGATAATATATGCACAACATCAGTAATAAGGTTCATAAATCTAATAAGAGGTAAGGCATGGGTTTGAAAGCATTGATTGGCACTCTTTCAGGGTAATTGAATATAACATCTAAACACCAATGATTGCCTGCATTACACAGGACACTGCAAAAAACACTACAAAGTGTTATATAACCTTGAATGGTAACTAATGCTGTATATAGAGGATACTCCATGATCGTTCATGGAGCACTATGGTCAAGAGAATGAGGCTGGAGGAATAAGCAAGGAGCCCCTTATGTGTTCATGGGGTATTCTGTTTACAGAACAAGTACCATTTATGGAAAAGGGAGTTTGTTTCAAGTTTTAAATCTGAATAAAACAGCTGAATTCAGAGAATTACTTTCCTTAGATCAAGATCTGCATCTCTTTTACAGGAAGGAGTCATTTGGAACAATTCACCTAGTATTGGATTTTAATGAATGAAAGACAGATGTAAAACAATGCAATTTTTTTAACTACTCTGTAGTGTTGAATATGAAAAGCACACTGTACTTTATTACTGAATGACAGTAAGACACTCTGAACCTTATTAACTGTGTCTAAACTCAGGCTAATAACTGTTCCATACTAGCAGCCGGCATGTAGGAAACTCCCATTCTGAATTGCAGTACAGTGGCTTCATCCTGTTTCCTGGCTTCCCTGCATCTGTGCTCTGCAGGGAGATGCTTCAGACAGTTAACCTTTAACACATGCATTCTGGGAGATTTAACTGATCTAATTCAAGCCATAACCAAACTGTGATGTCATATATATTTATACTGCATACTGTTGTGTATGACAAAGAAACACAATGTAAACAATTATAGAATGGTAGATTATAGAGTTGTAGCATCTTTACAGTAACCCAAGTCAAAATCGTTAACATTTTCTATTTAGATGGGAATTCCAATTAAAATATGCATTCTAAACAAATTTGGGAGCCACACACACACAAAAAAAATTCTTGTACATTTTTAATATGAGAAATTGTATATTTTATATTACAGCACAAAACATTGAAAGAGACAGGGATGCAGGGTTTCCACAATAGAGTGAAGATGATATTTTGAGCAGAAGTATCTACTGTAGCAATAACCTCACTGGACAGCACAAGCAGTTGAAATGTGCGCTCCTTTTGATGGTCAACCCTATTAGGGGTTAAGGGGGCAGTTTCCATGACAATTCAATCATTGGCCTTTCTTTTTTTTAGACAGGTTTTATCCATTGTACTGTATTGTCTGTTGGTTAAGTCTTAGTGGCCATCCAATTAGCTTCTAGTTTTTGAGATACTCATTTTGTTTTGGTGTGGTGATGGTGGTGGTTTGGATACAGAATGTTAATGATGGGCAAAACTTCCTGTGGTGGCTTGCATGGGTTAAGTGTAATAATTGAGAATACATTATCCCTATCTGATATTTTGACTGATTTATTTGCTTTTTGTAACATCCTTAAACTCAAGAAACAGTTTTTTTTTTCTTTTTTAAAAAAATAAATCATTTTCTTAACTTTGAAACGTCTCAGAAGGTGTAACACTATAGAGCAGTAACCTCCATGTTTAGTCGCAGGTAATGAATGCCCCAACTCTCTGAAGAGTGCTGTTCTAATGTTTTGTACCTTTAGAGACGTTTTCAAAGTTCTGGTATACTATGATGGAGGGAGGGGGAGTGCAAATGGCTCTGCAACTAATAAAGGACATAAAATAGATTTAAAAACTATAAGGACAACACTTTTTAAATAAATAAACCCAAATTCCTAACAGGTTGTACGGCAGCCAATGATAGACAAACAGGGATTTTTAAATACAATTTTGACCACATTATATCTAGGTCACTAAAGCTTGTACACCAAGCTATACAGAATAATTATCTAGTATGTAGTTTTGTCAACTTGGAAATTCTATGAATTAGATTCTCCCAAGCATTAAAAAGAGACGTCCTAACCCTAGCCTATAGATTATATCACTGTGTCTGCTCATTTGTTCCCTATTGTTTCACAGGCTTTTAATAACCAGGGGCAGATTCCTTCCTGTGTCCTACATCACCTCAGGGACCTGTGAATGGCATGTGCATCCCAAGTTAGGAGCAATCACTGGAGTACACTCGTCATTACATTTACTGTTAGGAGTTAAGCTGAGTACTAAATATATCCTCGGTATAACGCCAAGACAAACAGTATGGATTTTAGCACAGATTTCAGCCAATGGCAGCCATACACACGGATCAACCCTAGGCTAACTTCGGCTTTCCAATCTAAGCTTCTTTGAAGCATACATCATGCCACCTTCCACCCATCTCCCTTACTTGAATTAGGTTTATGTTTAGCATGTATAATGTATTGTTCTTTTGTAAATGCATAGTTACTGACAAATGTAGGCAGTCTATGAATACACTTACACGCTAACTTATTTGTTTGCAGTCCTGCGTGTTTTAAAACTACCTATAACATATACTTTGTAGTTCCAAATCTTGTTTAAAACTTTGTATTTCAGTATCTGTAATACTTTGCCTTTCAATGGACATAGAAAGAAAACACTGATGAGTGTATAATATCCTACTCCTGCAAGCTGTAAGAGGTATGTGTTAAAGGGAGAAAGCTTAAGTACTCATAGCTAGCCCAATGTAAACAAACTAGACTATCAACAAGGTAGGCTTTCTGATTAAGGTGAATGCACAGAACACTAATAGGTAAAACTGAAGCTTAAATTAAGAATGGTCCCAATTGTTTGCATGCTTCTATAAAACGCCTGACTATATTTAAAGATATGAATGCATTGAATCAGAACCATGCCTGTTATTTAGAGGCATCTCCCCACCTTCTGTTAAATGTGCTGAATCAAAGTACTTAAATAATATAATTACTTGCATCATTTACAAATGTGTTGATTTAAAACTAAGCCTAATTTGTTACTTGGGAGTAACATTACTCATTTTTTACCACAGCATGGTTACAATCTTTCAAACTATCATAAATTGAATAAATCTGATTATTACAGTTACAGTTGTAATTTGCCTTGTCTAGTTTTACAGGAAATGTATTTTCCTCCCACAACTTGACAGTTCATAATCAGCATACTATATAACCCATGTGGAATGTACATACAGTATATAAATTATTTGATTTAATCACAAGTAATGTAATATAAAGTAGGACATGAAGTTAAAAAAACACAGTTATGAAAATCCACCCTTGTCGGGTTCAAAAATCCCCCAGGGGGCCTGATGAAATATTAAAAGACAGTAAAGACAAACTTCATCAGCAGCAAAAAGAGTTCATAAAATAAGAACAATAAAGTAAACAAAAAAACACAATAAAGTAATATATATGTATATATATATATATATATATATATATATATATATATATATATATATATATATATATATATATATATGTATATTAAGACAGTCACAAAACAAGTAGGACATGCATGTTGAATGGGTACAGCTGACTGTATTTCACTTACCATACCTCTCACTTGTTCAGGGCAGAGTGAACAATCCAGCTACTGTATCAGACAGCTATCAGGACTGGAGATCCTGAAACATGAATTGCCTTTATGCTTCCTTTCTCTCACTCTCTCGTTCTCCCTCAGCCTTCCTCCCTCCCTCTCTCCCTCCCCTTTCTTCTTTGACAGTCACATGGGGTTTCTCTTTATATTTGAAACAAAAAAGTTGATGCTGTTGTTTGAGAGCGGGTGTCAACTGGGAGACGTGCCATTGCTGTCATATATCACCCAGGATAGCAACGCTGCCCCCCACAACACCACACATATTGACACGCTCAGGGAACAAATGGGGATTCCAACAACAGAAACCCCAATGGCTGCAGACATGCTGTTATCTGAGAAATCACCCAATGCCAGAGCCCAGTCTTTGAGGATTAGGAGGTAATAAAAGTAGAAATAAATTCAGTTTATTTAAAAACAACTGACACTTGCTGCCTTCCACACAACAGCACAGCAATGTGCAGTGTGGTTGAACAGTGGGATGTGAACACCAGATAAGATTGGAATTTATAAAAAAATAAATAAATAAATAACTGGAAAAGAAAACAAAACAAAAAAATGTCTGGAATACAACGTGAATTAATTTAATACTCTGGTTCCAAATGTCTCAATTCATAACAATGACTGTCAAAGTATTACTATTATTTGTTTATTTAGCAGATGCCTTTATCCAAGGCGACTTACAGAGACTAGGGTGTGTGAACTATGCATCAGCTGCATAGTCACTTACAATTACGTCTCACCCGAAAGACGGAGCACGAGGAGGTTAAGTGACTTGCTCAGAGTTACACAATGAGTCAGTGGTTGAGGTGGGATTTGAACCAGAGACCTCCTGGTTACAAGCCCTTTTCTTTAACCACTCGACCACACAGCCTCCACAAGTAAAAAGTCTTTACCAGTTATTTACATTTTCACCATCAACAAAAACTACAAGGTCATGGTAACAACAGTGAGATGTAACCAATGTACAGGCATCTCGCTTGACCACACATTAAAAGTAATAATTAAGAACAAAATGACTTTAAACAATGCCAAAAACCTACTGAAACAAGACACTATTTTAAATATCATCCATAACTATTAAACACTTAATTGAAGACATTGAAATGACTTCTTGTTGAAAAAATTGTCAGTGAACTTATAAAGATTCTTTTAGTATTTCAAACAGGGTTTTGGCAGTACAAGCTTGGAAATTACTTGGATCCCATAGGCCCATTTCATGATGCCATATCCGAATCCAAAGTCTTGTGGAATCACATTTAGGTGACAAGACATGCAATAGACTGAACTACTTCTCATTTTCAACATTTGTTGTGTTCATTAGGAATTGCAGAAAAATATGTGGAGATGCAATATAAGATTGTCACATCATGGGGCAGGGCAGCAGTGTGGAGTAGTGGTTAGGGCTCTGGACTCTTGACCAGAGGGTTGTGGGTTCAATCCCAGGTGGGGGACGCTGCTGCTGTACCCTTGAGCAAGGTACTTTACCTAGATTGCTCCAGTAAAAACCCAATTGTATAAATGGGTAATTGTATGTAAAAATAATGTGATATCTTGTAACAATTGTAAGTCGCCCTGGATAAGGGCGTCTGCTAAGAAATAAATAAGAAGAATTTGCTCCATGTATTTATAAAACTAAAATACCCTTAAACTAGGTACAAACACTATCTATGGAAATGTTACAGTTTCATCAGGAAAATCTTTTGATTGCTGAGTGTTTGGCATTTTACATTGACTGCATTTGCTCTATTCCTGAACTTAAAGTAATTGTAGCTAACAAAATAGTTCGATAAAATATATCTGCCATGCACATCTATTCATTATTTAGGTTGTAAATGTGCAGTTTTTAAAGAAACAAATATAGCAAACATGTATTTTCATTTCAAAACATGATATCTACTGCTACTGTACACATGCTTTTAGATTGTCTTGTACTTCCTGGGTCATTTCAATTGGAAAGCGAAATTTGTCCCAACCCCTTCATTAGCTTCTTTCCTGTCAACAACCAAGCAGCTGCTTCCTTTATTGACAGACATTCCTTCAGCCAATAACATGCTTTGACCCAGAAGACACTGCTGAGGTGAAATGGCCCAAAGTGCAAACAGACAACCCAAGAAAATGGCATAGAAACTGAGAGCTTCCTTTAAATTAAAGTAGTACCTGATATTGTGTTTTAAAATTCAAATACATGTGTGCTTGTGATGGGGTGCCCCACCCCTGTGCGTATGTTGTGTTTTATGTTTTATGTGGTGTGTAATTGTTGGTGTGTATGTATTGGTGCATGAGGTATAAACTGGGCTGTGTAGCATGGGTGATTTAAAATGTGTATTTGTATTGAGGCACGGGGATTGCACAATCACTTCAGATCCAGGTAAAATGTGTATTAGTATTTGGGCACAGGTGTGTCACAAAGTAGTTCACATGCAGATCACATGCACAATCGACTTAGCAATCGAGTCTCGGCACAGCTGCATAAAAGAGCCAGTGCTTCATGTACACAGGGTTGGCGTGTTCATAAGAACATAAGAACATAAGAAAGGTTACAAATGAAAGGAGACCATTCGGCCCATCTTACTCATTGGTTGTTAGTAGCTTATTGATCCCAGAATCTCATCAAGCAGCTTCTTGAACGATCTCAGGGTGTCAGCTTCAACAACATTACTGGGTAGTTGGTTCCAGGCTCTCACAATTCTCTGTGTAAAAATGTGCCTCCTATTTTCTGTTCTGAATGCCCCTTTATCTAATCTCCATTTGTGACCCCTGGTCCTTGTTTCAATTTTCAAAAGTCCCCTGGGTCGACATTGTCAATACCTTTTAGAATTTTGAATGCCTGAATCAGATCGCCGCATAGTCTTCTTTGTTCAAAACTGAATAGATTAAATTCTTTTAGCTTGTCTGCATATGACATGCCTTTTAAACCCGGGATAATTCTTTGCACTCTTTCTAGAGGAGCAATTTTTTGTAATGGGGTGACCAGAATTGAACACAATATTCTAGATGAGGTCTTACTAATGCAGTTTTAACATTACTTCCCTTGATTTAAATTCAACACTTTTCACTATATATCTGAGCATCTTGTTGGTCTTTTTATAGCTTCCCCGCATTTCTGAGTCAACATAAACTCCTTGGTCTTTCTCATAGATTCCTTCTTCAATTTCAGTATCTCCCATACAGCATTTATAATGGACATTTTTATTGCCTGTATGCAGTACCTTACACTTTTCTATATTAAATGTAATTTGCCATGTGTCTGCCCAGTTCTGAATGCTGTCTAGATCATTTTGAATGACCTTTGCTGCTGCAATGGTGTTTGACAATTTTTGTGTTGCCTGCAAATTTAACAAGTTTGCTTACTATACCAGAATCTAAGTGAGTAATGTAGATTAGGAATAGCAGAGGACCTAATACTGATCCCTGTGGTACTCCACTGGTTACCTCTCTCCATTTTGAGGTTTCTCCTCTAATCAGTACTTTCTGTTTTCTACATGTCAACCACTCCCTAATCCTTGTGCATGCATTTCCTTGAATCCCTACTGCACTCAGTTTGAGAATTAATCTTTTATGCAGGACTTTGTCAAAAGATTTCTGGAAATCTAAATAAACCATGTCATATGCTTTGCTATTATCCGTTCAGGGAGAGAACGGGAGAGAGTCGGGAGAACTGAAACTTAAAGTAATAAAACAATTGCTACTCGCCCTGGAAGTACCAGCACTATACTTGTTTTGGGGTTTGGTGTTAGTGTTTTGTTTGTCTGTTTATTTTGGCCATCGTGCCTTTTGTTTTGTGAAGTGTTTTGTCTTGTTTAAACCTTTTGAAACGTGCGCATCAGCACTTCAATAACCATTCTGTGTCATTCAGTTCCTGGTCTGACGTCGCCACGCAATCCATCTTGCCACAGTGCTATAACATGTGTTAGAAAATGGATTGGACAATCTATCAATTTAAAATTAGTACAGCCAAAAAAGTTTTTAAAAAATTTATAACTGAGCTAACTGATCACTTTAAGCAACTACAGCTATGGCCAAAAGTTTTGCATCCCCCATATAGAATTAATTAATGTTGCTTCATAAAGTCAAATGAAACCTGCTGAATAATGTTATGTAACATATTGAATTACATTTTCCATATAACTTACAAAAATAGAAAAATGTGACATTTCGGAATCTAACATGAAATATTGTACTACTATAATGGCTTCTGATAGACTTTTGCAATATAATTTTTAATTTCTTTGATTACATGATATTAAATAAAAGATCAAAATCATGTTAATATACGGTAGTTTTAAAAAAATTATGTCTCAAGCCTAAAATTTAGGTGATGCAAAACCATAGCTGTACAATTACTTTAAGAAGTCCATGACTCTGGTTAATTGAATTAGGTTTACTGTATATATGTGCAACAGCAATACCATTTAATTAATCTGCAAAGCTTCTTGCATTGATAACACCACGTTTCCATGATGGGTAACATAAGTTAAAATGGAGGGCGTCCTGTATTGGGAACAGGCGATTCCTGACGCAGTATTTGAAATAATTGCTGATAAAATAACACAGTTATCTTAATCATGTATTCTTCTACTTATTTAGGTTCACTTTGTATTTTATTTGCTGTTTCAGTTGTCACATCCTAATGCTTTTGGAAACACAGAAGTTCAAAGCCTTAAAAGGGCTCTCAAAAATGTATTCTGTGTCACCAGTGACCTTTACCCATCCAACACTGTCCCCAGTGGGGCTAGGAAATACCACCTGTGTTCTGTGTGTTATTGCTGATGTATTTCCTACATCAACTGGCACAGTTTTGCAGGGGCAGGTTAATGGTTACACTCTGGTGTACCAGCTTAGAGGCATTATTGATGCCAAAGAGGTGCTTTAAACTCTTAGAAACATTATCATGATGTGATGACTGAATTTGAAAATTATGTAAAGAGATTCTAAACAAGAAGAGTATAAGAGTACATTTTGGACCTATAGCAAGGTGTTCTTTAAGCAGTTAAAATTGCATGCAGTATCAGTCATCTTAACAGCATATTAAAAACAAAAAGATCTGAGCTTGAATTACTTACATATTTGAACCATCCTGCAGTAAATAATCACCTAATTGAGGCATGGCTTACAGCCAAGATGCACCCGCAAGAGACGGCTAAGAAGATGTAAAAATATCCCCTTATCTGATGATCAAATTCTTCAGCAGTCATCATGAGACCGGTCTGTTGCTTTTAAAATAAAACATTCTTTCATTTCTCTTGTCTTTACAGCAAAGAAGAGGGAAATGCAGGTTGGAACAAGAGAGTAAAAGGAAATAAATGAAAGCAGTGATATTTGCGATGTTTGTCTCAAGTCCTTGATTATGAAACAACCACATTTAATGAAAGAGTTTTTTGTTTCACTTTTCTTCCTGCTTTATTATATCGTACAAACGTACATATGTCACATTTGAAACTTGGCATTGGTTTAAACATGATTTAGCATAATTATTGACAGTATCAGATTCTGGGGATATAGGGGAGCATCTGTTTGTTCGTACATCCATCCATCTGTATATCACATTTACATATCTGGATAATCGCTTCTCCAATAGTCAAGAAACTTGATAATTCTTACTATTCTGTACGTACTGCAGTGGTGACGTCAGACCAGGAAATGAAAACCAAAAACACAGGAAGTACGGGTGAAACTGAAGCGCTATGGTGCTCAGTATTTTATTAATAAACAAAATTAAACAAACAGGTTATACAAAACACAAAAATAAAGGGCACACTAGCCAAAGTAAAAATAAACACTAATAAATCATTCTTGTTATAAAAACGAGTACCTTGTTTGTTGGCTGGTAGCATTCGCTCTTACTTCTTTAACTCTCTCTAATACTCTCTAATTCCTTTGTCTGAGCTAGGAGTGGGTCTTTTATACCATGGCTGGAGCCTTAATTACCCATTAAACAATTACCTTATTAAGGCTCCAGCCACACTCCCACTGGCTTTATTGGGATGGGGATTTAACCCCATCCCCGCCAGCTACACTTTTTGCCGGTCTCAAACAATAAATAATACACGGCTTTTGTCCGTCCGCACACACATATACAATAATAATCATAATACTACTACTAACAACAAATAGATACATAAATAAATAAATAGGCACAAGGGGAGGGCTCCCCATCACACATTGTCATTAACCTTTTCATCATACTGATGATCGCTCTAATTACTGACATACTTGTTTTATACAATAGTCTTAACGCCAAGGGGCTCAAATAAAGTTTATATGACTTTTTATCATTTTCAGAAATTAGGGAATCACAAAGCTTTGTAACGGGGCAGGGTAATGAAGCCAAAGCAGTCTTGAAGGGTGCACAGCTACAGCGAGGGCAACTACGCTCAGGCTAAGCCGACTACGCCAGCTCTATAAAGAAAGAGCAACTAAAATGTTATGTTTCCCAATTTTGCCCTATAGTTTAATAGCACAGGTTATTTTATTGGGAAGGAACAATGCATGAACCATGAAGAAATTAGAGGACAAGGGAAGCGGAGTTCAATGTGTTTATTCATAAGATAAAAAAAATGCTTTTCTCATTTACAAAAATAAAATAAACAAATATATCCATTTTTTCACCAGGGCTTCATAAAAACAGTAGCATACTAGTTATCAGCTACACAAAATTAGACACAGTAGTTAATATGTCAGCATCAGGGGTTATAAAGCACTGAAGGGCACCTAACAGAATAAAACAATCCAGAGTTAATTGCATTGGTGAATTGGAGATGTGGTTGAGGACTCGGTCAACAAAATGTATTCATATCAAAATAACTTGGTGCTCCCAATAAACAAAACCTAGCGAGTCCTCAATCTTACCTCCAATGGAGTTCAGATACAGAACATTGGGCATGTATTCCATTGACTAAATAATCCCATTCTCACAGCGATCAAGGAAAGGAAATGGATTTTCATTTTAAGGCTAAATCACATAGGAGCCATTTTAGATCCCCCCCCTATCCCTCTCACTATAGGCAGAGCCGGTGCTGGGCTAAGAATGTAGCAGCAGCGGCAACACATGAGCTACAAGTGCTATATGTGGCTATACACCACCGCCAGTATACGCTACAGTTCATAAACTCCACACACAAAGTAGCAGTTTCTCAAATAAAAAAAACCCTACCGCCACTCCTACTTCCCAGCCCGTTATCCTGAACGTCCTCCCAGCTCTATCCTCGTTCTTCTGAATGGCGCTTTATAAAGTATTCAGCTACAAACAATTGGACTAATTAGTCAATTACTTACACACATTCACACGTGCTCTAAAAAACATATCAATATAAAATAAAAGTGCAATAGAAAAATGACACATTTTAAATTATAAATACAAAAATAAATTGCAAAGAAAACTTAACCGCTACAGCTGTCTTAGAAATCATTTTATTTATTTATTTATTTATTTATTTCATTGATATAGCGCCTTTCATACAGAAGTATCACAAGGCACTGTACATAAATACATAAAAATACAATAAAATACAAAATATACAAATAATAATAAAAAAATAATCATGTAGTTCCTCCTTGTCAAAAAAAATTCCCAACTGGATAGCATTAACATATAATCGTCCAACTAGGCATGATTGAAGAGGTGTAAATGCAAGGTGTGGGGTCCGAGATGTTTATAAATATGCTTTACTATACATTAGCATGGAAAGTTGTGACAGTAGCAATGATAAAAAGGCTACATTGTAAGACTTGTAACTGGATTTCTAATAGATTTTCACCATTTGCCTTCTCTTCAACTCTTTTCTAAGAAAAAGTCCTGCAAACAAACCCATGCGCTATTTGGTCCTGAAAACAACACCTTCAGCGGGGAATTGTGTTGCCAACAGAGGCAATGAGGCGGACAAGAGCTCCAAGTAACAAACTATTGAAGCATTGAATATACCTGCATGTCCACCCACTATGTACAGCCACTATCTATGAGGAGTAACAAGGGATTTATGGTGCCGATTCTTCTTTAGTAAAGTAGTTTTCCTTCTGGGGTTTACAACATCATTTGTTTATATTTAATGGAGATCGTGCTCAATAAATTATTAGCTTTGCAGACACGGGATCCCCATGGTTCCTCTCTAGGGACCTTCTAGTACTTTAAGAAAAACTTCAAGAAATGTAAACGGTGATGTAAGACCACACCAGGAAAACGTTCATCCGTGACAAATTGAGGAGGCTCTTGTAGGAGTCAGACATCTCAAGCTAAAATGGACTGAGATATCAAGAGATGGATGGGTCAAAACATTCAGTAGGTCAAAACCTGCACAACTTAGGACAACTGAACATATCAATGCTTAAATCATTTAGAGGAAAGAAAAATTATTTAAGGAATGTCTTCAAATGTACAGGGCTTGGGGCCTGGTCTTAAAAGAATCATGTCAAAACTCTGTATTAAAAAAGCATTTATTAAAAATTTAATTGTAATATTTAAACTGGATTTCAAGAGTTCTTGCTTATATGGGTTAAAGTACTGCAGCCTAAAACTTAATAGCAGACCTCTTTAGACCTGCAATTATTGATGTCAATAATGCAATCCAAACACAACTAAAAAAAATCATTACAGTAGTTCTCAGACAATTGTGTGACGCACACTATAGGTTACTCTGTATTAACAGGATGGTTTTGAGCTGTGGGTAGAAATATGCATTTGAAATAGATAATTAGGTGGGAGGCCATGCTGTCTTTAGCCTATGACCTCAATAAAGCAATAAAAAGGGATAAATGGATTAGCTGGTTTTGATGTCACCCTTTCCAGGCCTGTTGCATTAGAAGATAAATACATATTTCTCCCTGGCACAGTGAAGACTGAAAACACAGAGTGGTCAATGAATGTTTCACCATGTGCTGACAGACACAATAAAAAACATGAAAGGGGTCTGGTTTGTGTCTGTTACTTCGGACAAAACCATTGTCAGGCAAAGACAAACGGATCAACTGTGAAACTGATTTTTTTTCGTTAACAACCTTTTGTTTTTGTTTTGGTTAAAAAAGATGAATACATCTACCACAATAGAAAACAGATGGGCTTTGCTAATTTAATTGAATTATATCTGGGGGGTTTTTATCAGTCACGTAAAGAATTTATTGGCACACAATTCTCACAATTGAATGTGGGTGTTTCATGGAATACATCACAGTGGAAGCTCACAATAAAAGCAAGCTCACTATTCACAGCACAGATAACCAGATAAAGTAGAGGGCTGAAGGTTAAATCTACAGTAACGGGTCCACACATTGAAGGATAATAGGACCACAGAAAAGGAGACATTGTTGATATGTGCCTAATGGAAATGTAGTCCAATGGCCCTAAAGGATTTTCAAATCTATTTGCCTTTAATGCACTCTGGGTGTACTATACTATAGAAAATCTCTATAGGAACAAATTAGTTCCAGAACACTGTGCTATATTTATCATGGAATACTGTGCTCCTTGTTAGTGGATAGCTGGTTAGAGGGAAATGTATAATGAGAAGTAGAAATTATGCAGTTGTTCCATGTGGTTTACAGCCAAAAGACACACAGACTGACGCACTGAATACCTTTAAAAATGCAATAACTGCTTGTCAGCACTATTCGCATTAATCAGTGAATCATAGAACAAGCAATTACACTTTCCTGCACACAGCATAACAGTGATTACTTTTCTTGTGTGTTTTAGTCCTTTTGAGACTTGTTGTTGTACACCGTTGACAGTAAATGCTGGATAAAATAAATGAATGATTGTCAAATTGCACAGTTGATCCCAGTCCCATACACGTTCTGTTTATATCTTTGTAGAGTATGTGGGGCTAGCTGTTGAAAAGTCACATAGTCATATGATTTGAATGGATTGAGGAAGGCTGTGGTGTCACGGCACTTAAGATACTCCAGAGAAGATCGAAACAAGCTCAAAGCCAGGTAAAGGCAGATTTAGAGAAAAGTGCCCTGTGTTTATCGGTAGAACTCAAACTCAAATCCTGTCCTGCAGATTTGGTTTTCATTGGGCAGATAAAACCTTTGTCTTCATATGATGTACAGAAGCAACTTTTCCTTGTTGAAATCTGGCTTGATGCTGGCAATGCACACCACTCTCTGCTCTTAACAAAATAATGATTTTCATATTGTTTAGACTAGACAATGATTATTAATTATTATACGTCCTGTAGCCTAAATACCTTTTTACAGTGTTTCTTTGTCGTGTTAAGAGGCTACTTTGCAATAATGTCCCATGCAGATCAGGATTTGCCTTGGGAAGCTGGACTAATCAGACATACATTACCAATGTAGTTGATTTTGTTTGATGCTGAATCCAGGCGACTCAGTTGCACAATCTTACATTTCTTTTAAATATAATTGTTGTCTTTGAAGCACAACATTTGCCCTTTTTGTATTTAACCACAGGGATCTGGAGTCCACATTTTCAAGTGTTTGAAAAACAGTACATGTCTATTTCAGTGGGTTAGCCACAAAACCAGAGCAGTGTCTTCAAATGTCCCAGGATTGACAAGGCAGTTTTGTGATTAAGGCCCCATATAATTAAAAAGTTCAAGTTATTGCTTTTATCACCTTATTACTTCCTGTGCTGAAACTCAACCTCTCTTCTATGATCTAGAGTGTTCAGTACAGTACGTTAGTACATCTATAACTTTAAAACACTAATTCAGCATTTCTGAGTAAAGGCTAAGCCTTCTATAGTGACCCATTGCCCACTGTGATTGCCAGGGCTGGTGCCTCTGTGGCCACTTATACTAAATACTATATAAAATTAGCTGAGCCCATTTGAACAGTGCGATTTTGTTTCCACCCAAAGATAAAACTAGGAACAGGAATTAGGTTTTACCTTCCAGGATATAAAAAACTCACTGAGTGTTGTTCTGCATTAATTCAAAATAAGACTAGAAAATAAGACATGCAACGATTTCCTTATTGGAATGAATATGTCCCCAAAGTATAATGAAAAAGCAAAAAGACTTGGAATGGAAATAGTTACTACTGATTTTTTTTGTATAAATAGCGAATGGAGAGCTTTATTAATGAAGACATAAACCTTAATGTTGCCTTTTATTTTTATTTTATTTTTTCCTTTAATTAAATTGAGACTCAATATCATAAGTGCGTAAACGAATGTTCCATCATGCGCACATTTGAACAAAAAAGTATGAGATTTATCAACAAAGACAGTCAAGTTTATTTTCTATTCACACAAAGTCAGGCTGTGTGCTGTACATGATAAGTCCCTAGTGCTAGGCATGGGTACTGCAAGAGAAGGTGTAATTATTTTTTTAATTTCCTCAGCGATCTGCAATCACTATATCATGTAGACACTTATTTGGATTATTTATTTACAATTGTTTGTGCAGAATTAAAGAATCAGGATAAAATGGACATGATCACTGTTTAAAAACAATAGAACCCTGCGAGGTGCATGCGCAAGGCCTGTGTGGTAAAGGGATTGCCACCTTACATTGGATTAAGGGTTACACCTCATAAATCCTGATGTCTACCCCCAGAATGGAATTTTTAAAATTAGGGACACATCCTGAGAGATCCCTTCATGTTGTGTAGCTATTATAAAGGATCATTTTTTATAAAAACAATTAAAGGTATTTCTGTTTTTAATAAATCTATAAAATGGAAGGATGTTCAAATTTAAAGTTTCTTCTGAGTTTGCATGTGTACGGAATTTATATCCTGATTGAACAGGATATTTCAAAATTCTAAATTATTCCATAAACAGCAAAAGAAAAACCAAACTCCAAAATCAGAACCTCTATTTTCTCAGGATGTTTTCTGGAAGAAAAAAAACAAAAAAACTCTAAGTAACTTTACTTAAGTAACTTAAAACTACTTACATACTACTAAATACATTGTCTGAGCTACTTATTTGGTTTTGTTGGGGATTGTTTCCTTTCTTTGGGGTAGACATTTGAAAAACGAGTGCTAAGTGAATAACTGAGTTCCTGTGTTATCACTGCCTTCCTTTACAGGCTGCAGTTCCATGTGTGGACTCATTTTTTTTCTATAATTCAGCTTCGTACAGGCAGTGCAGAGGTTAAAACCCTACTGTGAGATGAAAGCATCTGAGGTCAGGTTTCAGGTGGCTGCTATTTTATTAGGTCGATTTTCTGAAGACATTTTTTAAGGCATTTTGGGAAAAACTTGCAGGTGTTAAAAATCAATTTGAGACAAAAAAAAGGTTTTGGACAAAAATGAATCTGATGCTGGTTTCTTCCATACAGCGTGTTAATGCTATGTGAGCTGCTGTCTGCTTGTAATGATGCTCTGTCTGGTATTACTGTACACTTTGTTTGTATTCATTCATTGGTTTCATTTTTGGCTCCTTTTTAAAAATAAAAAAAAACCTGTACACAAATGCATAATATTGGAAATTAAACTCTGGTTGTTGACTTGTTAGGAAGAACACACACAAGTTTTATTTTAAAATCGTTTTCTTTTTTTTCATGCAGGTTGCATATAAATATAGTATACTCTGTGAAGGTACTACTATTTTAAGACACAGTGTCACTATGCCCCCCGTTGCAAAGCTGAAATCTGCCTTTTAATAAAAAGTGCACAGAAGTGCAGTGCTGCAAAAGCACCTTACTTCTCACTCTCAAGAAAGACTTTCTTGTTCCCTCTTTTAAAAGTCATAAAAGGCCATGTATGCTTCACATCTAATGGACGTCAACCTTGTGTTGTGACCGAGGGGCTGTGTGCTCGGGTGACTAACATTTTAGTAAGTGTGAAAGCTAAGAATGAAAACTTGATAATGCCCAAGTGATGTAATGTGCCGCTTCAGTCCCAGTAAGAGATTCAGGGTTGATAACAGGGGTCTGGTTACACTGCTCTGAACCTGCAGATGACGACTGCTTGTCTTTTTAAACCCCGCTAGCGACAAATAATTGAATAGCACACTCATTCAGGATTGTTAAAGTATGTTTTCATTTTGGGTAAAGTCTGGTAAATCCCCCTTGTGATTTTTTCTGCATGGTCGAAGAAGAGCATGAGACAGTTATTCCATATACAGGGATGATGTGGTGCAATAGAAGGGCCTTTGGTTTATGGTATGTTGGCCTAAACTGGAGCTGTTTCGACTGCGACTGTGGCTGCCTGTAATTGTGCACAATTTAGCACTGCACCCCTGACTTAAAAACAGACAGTATACATTTCGCTTATAGGATACTCATGATAATACAAATGAGTTGTTTAATGCAAAAGTTGTTGCTGGTCCTTTGAAATTCATATTAGCAAGAACTGACTGTCCTCCTGTAAGTATTATAACTTGCCAATGCGGCACCATGATCTATTTTGTGTTAATTGTCTAGGCTACTAAGTATGCCAAGTTAATAATAATAAGAATTTAAAAAAAATACTAAAATCATTTAGTTTCAATTTAAAATAATCTTTTATTCGCATTGTACACCAAAATGTACAATGCAACAGCATGATTTATTTTGTGTTACCGGTAGCTGACAGGCTAAAGTAAAAAGGTATTTCGCTAGGTATTAATTTGATTTTACTACTGTATTGTACACTGTATAGGCGTACTGTACAGATTCATATTTTTTTCATAATGTAATGTGTAGCCTACCCAAAACACATTAGTGTTATTTCAGCGCAATGATTTATACAGTTAAAATACATTGAGCACAATAATGTATCTGTGTGCGATTTTATTGTATTTTTTAAAAACCCGACATCTCCTTATGTCGGACAAACCGGTTTAGTGAGGGGCTACTGTGGTATGTTTGCGCTGCGACTGGCCCATCTTAGTACCCCTGATAGAGCAGCCTGTCTCATTTGTCCACCAACAAAATGTAACAAAAAAAAAACACAGACATAGCGTTACACAAATAATACTTACAAAAACACATTCTGTTAGAAAGCACTGTGTATTACCCTTGTAGAAGGATAGTACATAGTGCTTTCTTATGGAATGTAGTGTAGCATTGCGTGGAAATGAAGCAGGCTCATACAGTTTTTGCAGGTTCTATAATGCAGCGGTTTATTAAGCCGGGACTACACCTGACAGGTAAAGCGTGCTGCTTTACCAGCCACTGGTACTACAGCTGCGCAGCGTAATGCTACTCAGACTGTGACAAAATAATCAAAGAAAAAAAAGAAAGTCCAAAGCACACTGTTTTGGCCGTGTACTACAGCCAAGTAAGTGCAGTCTCTGGTTTTCCTTGGTTCTTTTTCAGTCCTGCTCCTTTCTGGCTCTCCTTGGCTTTTTCTCTCCAATCTTTCTTTCTGTTCTTTTTATTCCAGCAGCAGCCTGTTCTGCTCAGGAGCCCATTCCTTTCAGCAGCAGCCTGTTCCTCTCAGCAGCAGCCTGTTCCTCTGAGCAGCAGTCTGTTCCATTCAGCAGCCCGTTTGTCAGCAGCAGCAGCCCACTACTTATCCCCGCACCCAGACCTTGAAGCACCAGCCACCAATCCCATCATGGACGGTTTCTTGATTGTTGCAACATTTTGTCCCGATTCACCTGGGTGTGTACTGTGGCTCTTTGAGTAATGCTGATCGCTAATATGGCTCCTGAACCACGAGTTCCGAGTACCACACTTGCAATTGGTATTAACTTGAGTACTAGTTTAGTGCTGTCCTCCGTACTAACCACTGAATCATCCTGTTAGTATGCTCCTTTCAGTTTATTGCAATTGACACTGAATGAAGAAGCCTTTAAATGCCTCGTACTGTATGTGTTTTCCCCTATTTGGTCAAAGAAGCTTGCCAAAAAAGTATTGCTTGACACGGCCAGCCTTCAGTTCTAGTACTTCAATTATAGTAGTTATAATATAGTTATAGAGCCTTCAGTGATAGCAAGGTCACAAACGGGATTTGCACTGCTGAAGTCTCGTAAACATAATGTATGACATGTTTCCATGCATTTTTTGGTCAATTGTACAGCTTTTTAGCGTGAGAAGATGATTTACCCACTCCTTAAAGTTGTATAATGTTTTAGATGCGCACTTCCTATAGTGTGTGCATGGTATGTGCGTGCTACATCACATAAATAATGACTGTGACCAGGGGGCGGCGCTCAATTGGCGGCGCCTCCCTGGGGAGGATGGCTAGGTCGGCCAGGGTGTCCTCGGCTCACAGCGTACCAGCGACCCCTGTGGTCTGGCCGTGTGCCTGCAGGCTTGCCTGTAAGCTGCCCAGGGCTGCTTTGTCCTCCGACACTGTAGCTCTGGGTGGCTGCATGATGAGCCTGCAGTGTGTAAAGAAGTGGGCGGCTGACGGCACACGCTTCAGAGGACAGCGTGTGTTCATCTTCGCCCCTCCCGAGTCAGCGCAGGGGTGGTAGCGGTGGGCAGAGCCTAAAAATAATTGGACATTACTAAATTGGGGAGAAAACAATAAAAAATAATTGGCGACCACTAAATTTAAAAAATAAATTAATAAACAAATAACTAAATAAATAATGACTGTGGAGAGAGAGTGACGACTTTCCAAGCTGCATGAAAACCCGGCCACTGATTGCAGGATGTTCATGCTCCGGCTTCTCAAAAGCCTTTCACCTTCATTTGCATTTTATTTTCAGACCATTTCTTCTCTTAGAGAAGCTGACATATCATAAGCATTTAGCTAAAATCTGAATGAATCAATGAATGTATTTTATTTTACAAGACGTTATTTATTCAATCCTCTGCAACGCTTATTATCTGTAGATAACTAACCTTGCATTAAGTTACCCCCATCACAGACAAGTATCTGTCAGTTAAACACTGCGTCTACCTGTAACAGGGAAATTTGTTACATGAGTGAGCCATCACTGAATAATAATGAGGCAGACACAGAGCATTGGGTATTGACACATCACATAGATGCACAGATTTAATACAACACAAGTGCTGCCACTATGGCTATGGCCGTGCAGTAGCCACGAATTGTGACGCTGACGCTTTTTGAGCTCTGCACAGCCTCCCGGGCTTGCCCCCAGCCAATTCAGACCTCCCAATCAGCTCAGCGCCAATTACTTCTGTGTAATCAGGAGTAAGTAGCAACATGGTTGAGAGACATTTTATTTACACAGATTGGCACAGTAATTTGACCAGTGACATCTACACAAAATTGTAAATGTGTGCTGATGGCCAAGAAAAAAAGGACAGCAAAAAAGATTTGGATTAAATTAATGATTTTTATTCTATTTAAAAAAAAAAAAACACAACGAACTTGATAACACATCCATATGTTGAATTGTTGTGTGCGTGTGTTTCACAAGAAGGGACAGAAAGAGAATATTTAACTTCTCACTTTAATCTTGTTTGCCAAAGACATCCTCTACTAAGATCATGTAGTTGATATTTTTTACTGCTGGAGCAGTGGCTTCTCCGTTCCAGTCACTGTCAGTCTGAAAATAACAAGCATCAGAACATCCATGAAACAAACAGGAAGAACATCCATGAAACAAACAGGAAGAACATGCATGAAACAAACAGGACAAATAGGCATCTTCTTATACCAGGCTCCTGAGGAATCCCTGGTAAAACCAAAGCTAAGTGTAGTAACGAATAGGAAAAGCACAGTGACAACAAAGCACAGGAAAACACAGTAAATCATAAATAACTACATTACACACACACACAATAATCATTAAAAACATACAGTACCACATATTGCTGGTAGTTTCTAAAGCACTGATACATCTTGCCTTGAGTCTTTAAGCATCTATAGACTGCAATTTACACAACCTCCGATTTGTTTTTATGGTCTATGATTGCTGATAGGTAACCACCTCTGGTTGGCCTATCATGTTGCTGTAGTGGTACACAGCAATAAATTTGACTGTCCTCCCTTAAACACTTTTGATTCTTGCTAAAATGCTTAATATTTAAAATCACTTAAATATATATTATATATATTATATAGATATGTATGTAAAATGTTGCCAGAATTAATTGTATTATACTTAAAAAAAAATAGAAAAGTCAGCATTTATTCTAATAATATAATACTATTATAGCAACTTCCTCTTTTTTAACTACCTTTTAAAATATTTTACAAATTTTGCATATTTGCTGGTTTCTTAATAAAATGAAGAAAAAAGTAGAGCACTGCGAAATCTTGTATGTGTTGCTGCTTTGAGATATTATAATGCAAGGAGCATACATATGGATACAACAATAAACATTAAAGGTGCACGGTTGCACCCTAGCTTAGGTTGTAGGTGTTACAGGCTAGGCTTTATAATCGAAATGCATGGTGTAGGTGGCAGACATTGAGCCTTCCTGCTTCACAGGAGCTCATACAATGGATGTGTTGACCATTTGACAGTTTGGTAGAATAAATGGCAAGAGAGAAATGCAATCTTGTTTGGACTAAACTGAGGTGGTGTGGAAACCTGGTAAAAGTTTACCACAATTAATTTATTATATTCCAGTATACGTTGCATTACTTTTACAATGGGATACTTCTGTAAAGTTTGTGAGGGCTTTATTGGTGTTGTCCCTCGGAGTGTGGAGCTTGACGGAACATAAAACAGGGGCATAGTTATTTATTAACACTTTAAAAGGTACAAGACAAGACTTCCAAACAATTAAAGTTAAAGGGAACAGCCAACCCCTATGAACAATTAAAGAATGCCCTAATTTATTCCTCATCAGAGTCTGAATGGTAGATATGTTGGGTTTATTTCAATGATCTAAACAGTGGTAAACAGTTCTTATGGTAATAAGGGTGTTAATAAATCACCCCTGGGGGGGAAATATCAATACAGGTAGAAGCGAACAGACCGAGGCTGAAAGATGAGTTTGCATGAGTGTTGATATAACCCAAACCATATTCAGAAGCTTACAGTCCCATAACTCTTATTATATACTGTTTTATTGTTAATATACTGTACAGGTAAACACCCAGCTATATTATTTTTGCTATTCGTAACCAACCTTTATTTAGTCAGTCCATTGTGATATTCATTGAAAAGAGGGACAAGGTTGATGAAGAGAATACTGTTAAGTGGACGACCCTTTTTGAGCTTGCAGTTGAACTAAATTTTGAGAGGTGCCTCAGGTAAGCTTTTTTAAAGCAGGTGAAGTCAACCACACCAATACTGAGAATAAAGCACGGTAAAATCTTGATATGGTACGGGTGATGTCATGATGCTGTTGTTCATCCACAAGAGCTCCGTAGATCACTTTTAACTGCCTGTGTGATTTGCGTTTACTTTGCAGCACAGAGTGTGGCTGGAAATCAGTGACTCAGAACAGAAAACAGAAACAGGAAAACAGTCAGTGTTAGATTAGAAAGATTAGAAAATACAATAAGAGTAAAAAAAGCATTGGAGCACGGAATAGGAGAACTGTACACTGTTTGTTTTCTCTTTGTGGTCTTGGGATGTGTGAGCCACTGACTATTAGACCAGCAAACTAGCCCAAAGTGAAAGGCTAGTGCATCCATAACTCTTAAACACTCCATAGTGCTGAATTTAGAAATGCTTCAGGTTTCTTTTAGGCTAGTGCACTGGCCAATTGTGCTACCTAGCAGCCATTCACCTACATTACTGCAATGTATAGAAAAGAAGCATCTTGAAATATATAGCAACAAGCGAAAGAATGTGCAGTATCAGATTATTATTATCTATAATTATGCAGTTTATGGTTTATCATATATATATATATATATATATATATATATATATATATATATATATATATATATATATATATATATATATATATATATATATATATATATTTACCTGGATAAGTGCTCCTGGTTGAGAATATGGTAAAGGATGCTCTTTCCAGTCTATTGCCGACAGGAATGCATTGTAATCCAGTTCCTCTTGGTCATTTTGAAACCTAGATATTAAAGAAAGCTTACAGCTCAGTTATATGTTACTGGTTTGGGTTTTTGTTTTGAAAACTAAATAAATATTGTGTTTACAATGTTTTTTTATGAAGAAAAATGCTTGTAAGTTAAGAATACATTAGCTAGATGTGCCACTGCAGTTGTTCTGTGCAGTTTAAGTAGTGTATACATGATAATAAAGAAAGATGTATGTTATCCATTGTCAAAAATGTTTTTCATCAAATTGCATTTCACAAATCAGTCAGACACACCAAATCTCAGCTGCCAGCAGAGGAAGCCAGACACAAGTTTACAAATGTTCCCTGTTTATTATTTCAGACTTACCTTGCCATGATTTCTCTCAGCAGATCATCAGCCACAGGCAGCTTGAAAGCTTTGCAAAGCGTCCTGCTCTCCTGGATGGGCAGAAATCCGCTCCTACGCAAACGCGTGAAAAGAACAATATGAAGAAAAAGTTTGATTTAATGAAAAAAAACAACAACAGCTGGTAAATATTAAAGCAGGTGGCATTATAATTATAGGAAGAAAAAAAAAGTAGTGTAGATTTATAGGACTGGAGAACAAGGTGAAGAGGAAATGGCATTTCACAGCAACTTGTCATCAGCATTTTGTTTATTCTGATCCTGTCTGATTTCATGATAACTGAGATTTAAACAGAATGTTTATCCCAATGAAAGAAAGCTACCAGACCAGATTCTGAACTGAAAATCAAAATTAACTTAAAGTACAAAGTTAGTTTGTAATCCCTTTGGAAGACCAGCTCTTAATTTTAATGGTGATCAACCTGAGCTAACCTGAGGGCCACATGTGAGACTCTGAGACTTTGAGGGCCTCATTATCCCCTAATGACATGGTTAAAAGAAGCTGAATTCTTATGACACAGCTTGGTTATAAGAAGCTGAATTCTTCATAATAAGAATGCTTACTTATCTCTATGCAGTCGCTCTGAACTGATTATACTGCTTATAATGTAGGGACCATAAGTTGACCCTTGAGGGCTGCATGCGGGCCTCAGGTTGCACACCCCTGGGATAGAGGGTTGAGTTAAGTTTGAAACAGCAAAAGAAAGTTAAAGAGAATTATGCACAAGGCAATACTTTTTCCGGTCGTTGTGCACAAAGAAATCAGCCAGTTCTAAGAAATTTTCAAATGTTTTTTTCCTCAGCTGCTCCTGAGCCACAGACACCAGTAGGTCGGTGTCTGTCTCGTGCTGCTCCCGGATGCTGTAGTGGCGCCCCACGGTCATGATCTCATGTTCAGACAGCTGGCCCTCTGCCACCTCAGTCAGGAGATTCCTGGTGATCAGAAACACTGTTTATACACAAGATGAGGAACAACAATACAACACAACATTCATTTTTATGGCGCTTTTCATGACAAAGTGCATTAGCTTTAATGGTAAGCCCCTGGTGTTACTCTAATTTAAGTTATAAATAGGGATGCACATATATAGTGTCTATAATGTAACACAACAAAACATCACAAATTTTGCATTCTCAAGGGTGACATTTTTTACAGTTGTTCACAGCATGTTAATGCAAATTACATTTGTAAAACTTTTTTTTTTGCATTTAATAATGAGAAAGAGCAAACAAAATGTATATATTATTGTGACAGAGATCGAATGAGTCTTGGTGTTAGATCTCCCTCCTGACCTCTGACAAATGCAGACACTTCTGGCATCTAAGTATGATAATTCCTCAAGAAAGTATAATTAGTAGACACTCCATCCATTTAAGTGTGCAAATAGCTCGTTATTACTAAGCTAACCTATCTCAACTAATCATCTGAGCCAATCTCATAAGCCTTAACTCTTGTTTACCTAAAAAGTGTTGATACTCGCTATATAAATATGAATTCATTAAAACAAATTCAATTAAAAAAAATAACACAGTTTTCTGAGATTTTTGCCCTATATATTCACAGCAAGTGTTTTTATATAGTGGCTCTCAATCTCATACCTGAATGGAGCATATTCAATAACTCCAGTGCTTGTTGGGTCGTTCATCACAAAGCACTTTTTAATCTCCTTCAGTTTGGTGTCACAGATTTCTTTCATCTTGCTGATGATGGTGCTAATGTTAGCCATGGGGAACTAGGTTAAACAAGGGAATACCATTGCTGTCAGTAAAGCTATGTTTAACACAGTACAGAAATATAATTTGGATCAACCTACTGCCTTCTATGCAGAGTTGTAACCAAGTCATTTTTGTCAAGTCTCAAGTCCCAACAGTCAAGTGTCAAGTCTGGTAATAGCCACCCTGATTGAACTTATGATGATGATGATGATGATGATGATGATTATTATTATTATTATTATTATTATTATTATTATTATTATTATTAATAATTAATTTAGCTGACGCCTTATCCAAAGCGATTTACAGGATTATTCAAAGTAATTTTCTCCTCATCCGGCGTGTCTGTACTCTACGAGTAGCCTTGAAAAAATTGTTTCAAATCTGGCTTGTTTTAAATGCTTCTAGCAGGTAAATATTGTCTTTGGCGGTTTGGCTATTTTTTGGCTATTTTTACCATGCATGTTTTTTTTTCTGTTCCTTTTGATTATGAGGTCATCATCAGTGCAGGACTTCAATCACCACAATGCCCTGCATACTCTACCACGCCCTCCCCCTGGGGCGTGACTATGTTCTGGAGCTCAGCATCCAATAAAATGACAAATCACACAAATGCCCACACTTGCATTCAGCAAATCCAGCTGAAGAAAACTGTGAACCTGCCTACTTCTTTCCTCAGGACTGGTTAATATGGGGATTCTTACAGATGATTGACACTCATATGCATTTGACCGGGGTTCTTGTTTAATTGTAAAAAAAAAAAAAGGTTTTAATTTGTAACAAATTAAGAATTGTATCAGTACAAATATAATTATAATTTATTATTTTATTTATTGTTTTATAGACTATTCACCAACAGTTCAGGACAATTTAATTTTACACTGCTGATTAAAAAAAAAAAAAAACAATTGTGGATCTACCGCATTTGATCTCATCACATAAGAAACAGCAGTGTTTGTACTGTAAATTGTGAGAAAAAAACAAGCAAAGCCCATATAGCAAAAAAAAAATCTTACAGCGCTGACAGGGACCAGGCACACACACACGAGTGCGCAGCATGGGAGCAAGAGGACAAGCAGAGCGAGGGTGCAACACGAGCCGTAATACCGGTGCAGCGTTTGAATTTTTATTGTTCTCAAGTCAATTTGTTCAAGTCTCAAATCAAGTCTCACGTCCCAAAAAAATTAATATGAATTAATATGTATAAGGAGCCGTTGTGTTCTTTTCTTTTCCAACAGGTTCCCTAAATAGGATCGGTGATGACAAGCTATTAGATGTGATTTTTCTCCCACATCCAGTAACATGAGAAGCAAAGTCTCAAGTGGGATTGAAAACATATCTAATAGCCTGTCATCGCCTACCCTCTTTATAACACTCTCAGTTTATCTCAAACAGAAATACATCATCAATATACATGGAAAACAAAAGTGGTAAGCCCTGTCATGTGAGTGTACTGCAGAGACGCATGTGTTTCCAACCACTGGCGAAACCAACACTGAAATAGGTAAGTGAATTACAGTTAATTTTAATAGTTTAAATCTTTGCTTGCTAAGGTAACCAGACTGCACTTAAAAATAGTCATTTAGAATTGCTTTGTGTGCTGGGCTGTGTTGAATTGGGGGGCTGATTAGAAACGTGTGTTAAGTATACTGCTTCAGGCCTACAGTATAGTTTAAATTGGCAATCAGTGTCTTAGAACGCCAGCCGTTCAAGGGCCACACGTCCAAGGGCAGTCTAAGCTGTGGCAGTCTAAGGGCCACACGACCAAGGGCAGTCTGAGCTGTGGCAGTCTAAGGGCCACTCGTCCAAGGGCAGTCTGAGCTGTGGAAGTAAGAGCGAGGACAGTGGAGCGAGGATCTTTCCCAACTCTCTCCTAATGGCTACTAGAGGCCTCATTCCTACTTTGACACTTAACGTCTGGATCCCCTGAACAAAGCGGGTTCACTCGTCCTCCACTCTCAGAATGAACACTGATAAGTACCTGCTGCACATACTGTTACTAACTCCTTCTCCCCCTACACTGCCTGCTACATACTTGAAAATCTCCTTTTTCAATTGTCACTCTCTGACTAACAAATCTCTGCTTCTCAGCGAACTTATAACCAATACCAATCTTGATCTTCTCTATCTAGCTGAAACCTGGCACTCTGTAAACGACATGCACTCGCTGCATCTAGCCACCCCAAAGAGCTATTCCCTCTTTGACAAACCTCACCTCACTGGCCGAGGCGGGGGCAGTGCTGTTATTGCAAATTCTGTGCTCGCTTCCTCAGTTCTTTCTTTGCCTGCCTTTTCTTCATTTGAGCATCTTGCCATCACCCCCCCTCTCCCATGTCCCTCACCCTTGCTGTTATCTACCATCCACCTAAGAGCAACTCTGCTTTTATAGCCGAGTTTTCAGAATTCCTCACCCTCGTCTGCACTTCAACTGACAAAAACCTACTCCTAGGTGACTTCAACATTCATGTTGACTTGCCTTTCTCCCCCCTAGTGACCGACTTCAACACGCTTCTGGACTGTCTTGGGCTCTCTCAATCTATCAATGTCCCCACTCACACCCGAGGACACACCCTGGATCTGCTCATCACCAGGGGCTTTCATATCTCCAATCTCTCAGTCTCAGATATCTCTCTCTGACAATTTCTTAATCACTGCTAATATTTATCTCCCTGCTCCCTCCTCCGCTACTGATACTGTTATCTCCTTCCATCCCAAGAATCTGCTGAATCCTCTGAAACTCTCGGAATGTGTCTCTGCATCCCCTTCAACTCTTCCGTCCTCAGTTGATGATGCGGTGACCCTCTACAACGCCACCCTTACTCATATCATCGACACTGTTGCTCCGCTTACAACCAGAACCGTCAAGAAAGCTCGAAACTGCCCATGGTACACCCTCGATCTTCGAGTGCTTAAGTCTGCCTGCCGCAAACTTGAGTGCAAGTGGAGGTTGTCTGGACTAATGGTTCACAGAGAGATCTGGACAGACCATCTCGCGAGCTACAGGCGTGCGCTCGCCGCGGCCAGGGTGAAGTACTTCTCTGAAATGATAACTATGGGACATGGTAAACCCAATGTTCTCTTTAAGACCATTGACCAAATCCTACATCCAGCCACCGACAGATCCATCTCCCATTCATCCTCCTCTCTTACCTGTCATGATTTCTCCTCTTTCTTTTGGAACAAAATTGACAACATCTATTTACGCTCTCCCACCACAAACCCAGTTTACTACTCGACCACCTTGACGCTCCTCCTGTTGCCCCTCCTGCCCTCTCCTCATTGCTGATGTCTCCGGCTTACTGTTGATATCAACTACTGCCACATGCCCCCTTGTCCCCTGGCTGACTAACCTTGTCTGATTCTGTGCTTCTGATCTTGCTCCTTCCATAATGCACACTCTCAACCTGTCCCTGGACTGTCCCATGTGCTCGGTTCCTGCTGCCCTTAAGCTTGCCCGAGTTACACCGGTACTCAAAAAACCCTCCCTTGATCCGGCTGACTTATCTAATTTCTGTCCCATCTCCAATCTCCCTTTTCTCTCCAAAACTCTCAAAAGGGCTGTAGCCAGTCAGCTGATGAAACATCTCACGGATAACAATCTGCTTGAATCTCTACAGTCTGGCTTCCAGCCACATCACAGTACTGAAACTGCTCTGCTCTGGATTGTGAATGATCTCCTGCTTAATGCTGATGCTGGTGCTCCCGCTGTGCTTGTCCTCCTTGATCTAACAGCTGCTTTTGACACCATAGATCATAGCATTCTTCTTGACCGCCTTCAGAAGTATGCTGGGATCTCTGGAACCTGTCTCTCCTGGATGTCCTCTTACCTATCCGGACGCATGCATTCTGTTTTCTATACTTGATGCAGTAGTGTCGCAAACCCAGTCATTTGTGGTGTCCCCCAAGGATCTGTTCTTGGGCCCCTTCTCTTCAACATCTACATGCTTCCCTTGGGTCACCTCATCTGCCAACACAGCCTCATGTTTCGCTGACGACACCCAGTTCTACTTAAAACTCGACCCAGGAAGCCCTTCTGCCATGGTCTGCATTCAAGACATTGAGGCCTGAATGTCTGCCAATTTTCTTCAGCTGAACACTCGCAAATCTGAACTCCTTCTAGTAGGATCTAAAACTCAACTTAACATCTAAATATAGCTGCCCTGAACCTTGGAAACTGTCTGCTGCTGCCTTCCCCCGCAGTACGAAGCCTTGGTGCACTTCTTGACAGCAACCTTTCCTTTGATGCCCACATCTCCTCCGTGGTCAAATCTCCCTTCTACCATCTTCGTAACATCTCCAAAGTCCATCCCTACCTCTCCCTCCCAGATGCGGAGATACTTTGTCATGCATTTGTCTCCTCTCGACTCGACTACTGCAACACTCTATACGTTGGTCTCCCGGCACGCACCGTAAACCGACTGCAGCTAGTTCAGAATGCCGCTGCCAGGATCCTTACCAGATGTAAAAAACGTGATCACATCACCCCACGTCTTGCCCAGCAGCACTGGCTACCTGTAAAGTTCAGGATCACAGAGGTCCTGAGTACCTCCTCAACTTCCTGACACGCTATGTCCCTGCCCGCAAGCTGAGGTCCTCCGACTCTGGCCTGCTTGTTATCCCCAAGCAAAAGTGCACCACACTTGGAGAACGCTCATTAAGTTTCATGGCTCCGACTCTTTGGAACTCTCTCCCAGCTTTGGTGAGTGATGCTCCCACCGTCGCTCGCTTTAAATCAACTCTCAAGACCCACAAGTTCTCTCTTGCTTTCCATGCTCTTTAAGCCTGATATCTGCTATTAGCTGTTGTGTTGCTGCTACTATTTCATGCATGATGCTGCTATCATGTATTATGCACTGTTTTTTTTTTTTTTTTTTTACTGTATAGCATGTATTATGCATTTCTCTGTATTTAAAATATTATGGATTTTCTTGTTGTTACTGCATCCTATAAAGCGCTTTGTGATGGTGGTCCACTATGAAAGGCGCTATATAAAATAAAAACTGATTGATTCATCCCTGGCTGGACTTGCCTCATCTGCGTGCTTCTCCATGTAGTTGAAGGTGTACTCGTCAGTGTCTACCAGCTGTAAGTTGTACCCATTGAAAGACAGCTTGGCTCCCACAAACAGGTCCTGCGTCTTGAAATACTCTGACAGCTCACTCTTGAACAGCTCTTGCTCTGGTTTCTTTATCCGCCCTCTTTCCAAAAACTTGCCTCCGATTACCCCTGCAAGAGACGACCAGTAACTCAGTATCTACAAGTGTTGAGCGATCCAGCATTGAATACATGTTTTCATACTCATTGCCGCTGAGTGAATATTTTTCTCAGAATTGTGATATAAACAGAATAATTTATGAACGTTCAGCACTGTGTTTATTTCTCATGATGTTGACTGTGAGCAACCCATCCTCATTTGTCAGTTACATTGACAACACCAGAAATGTAAGCAATAAGACACACCTAGGTGTACACTAGTAAAAATACACACTGCTAGGTGCGTTGTAAGACACTTGGCAAAGCCGAGTGCCACAACCACCCTAGAAAACATTTAGTGCATTGTTGTCAGTAATCATGTTCAGCCAATCAGTGTTGTGCTTACCAAAGCCATTTTATAGTGTTACATAATGTTTTGTTTCTACTAAGACAAGCCAAACTACACAAGGTTGGTGTGACAGGGTACACCCCGCCCCTGTGTTTATTTGTATTATTTTTGTATTGTTGGTGTTATTATTGTTACTGCTTGGGTGAATTGTGTGTATTATTAGTGTAGTTGTGTGGCAGCATGGCAGGGTGTGTATATGTGGCAAATATTGGGTGGCAGGGACGGAGTTAAAATCCTCCCTACAAACACACATGGGAATGTGGCTAGAGCCATCAATTGAATAAATGTATAAATGATTAATTAAGGTTCCAGCCAATGCAGCAAATGCAGCTTCCGTGATGGAAACAGAAAGAAAGCGTTATAGCAATCAGCCTTTTGGTGAGTGCCCCTTTAAGAGAGACGGGCTGTGTGCATGTGTCAGTCAGCTGTGTGTAGCAGTGACGTTTCAATACACCAGTCGAGAAAGATTTTTTTTGTTTTTTTGGTGAAATGTGTTTACATGATGGAGCACACGCTTGCAGATATTGGCAGCGTGTTGTAGCTTTTAAATGCATTTGAATTAAAGCAAGCTTCATAAACGCAATGCTTACCGGCCGTTTGTTTAAAATAGCCGAAGCAATATTCAAACCAAGCTGCTTAATGGCTGTTGACAATATCAAGAAAGAGCGCAAAGTACAGTGACAGAGATATTAAGAAAGCAGAACCAGGGAGGCAGGGACTTCTAGAGTTAAGAAAGAAACCATCAGTTGCAGTTTACTGTACATTTACCGTTTGTTAAAAAGCTTTGCGTGGAGATCGCTCATAGCAAACCGCATACACTGTATATTTGTCGCAGTCTGAGTATCTTCCTGGTTACAAAAAGCTTGCCAGTGATGTCATCCTGTCACAGTTGGCTATTTGTTAAAATGAATAGAGAATAACGAACCACAGAAAGGTTGTATAAAGGTATTTGAGAATCTAGAGCAACAGATTACCTGAGTTCCTCTGTGGAGGCTCAAACACAGCAATGGTGTCATCACAAAGGAAGTAGGAGATGATAAACTTCCGCTCACTGTCAACAGGACTGTCGGTAATCATTTTGGCAATGAAGCGCAGCACATTGCTGTCCAGTCCATGCCTGGAAATTAAATGTGAAATTAGCAATTTACCCGTGCCCTATAAAACCGAATCACTTTACTGATATTGAACATTCATTGTAACAAATTAAAGCTGAAGCAGTTTAACAACTAACTGCCTTTAGGGAAACAGAGAACATGGAACAAAATATATTTTAATATGAAAAATGAAGCTAAACAGTTATATTTAGCACAATACTGTACGTATTGTACACACATTGATAAATTATTACAGAAAATTATTAATTAACACTTCGTTTTGTAACAATGTCATTTACATGCTGTTACTTCATTTTTTAAAGCAGGCTATGCAATTACAATAAATATGTTGACAAGATGTACCAGACTGTTCTGTACAGTATTGCAAAGCTATTTGGAAAAGAAAAAAAATTGTAGTTGAACTAATTATAAAGTTGCTGTTGTTTTATTATTCTTGATTCTTTAAAAACATCATTTATACATTTCTTGTTTATTTCTTTGCTTTGACTTTACACATTTCATTGCTTGAGGTTTGTAATTCCACTGTTTCACTGTAACACAGCAGACAACCGATCCAGACCACCCTCATTCATGGAATAACTACAGTACTCTGTGAACGTTCATGGTGTATCCTGTATTCCTCTATAATTCATGTATTTTTGTAAGTAACCACATACATTAGTATTTTGAAATGTTCAAGTACTAATTATTTGTAGTAGTTGCTTCTACAAAAAATAAGCTGCAATTTACTTAAACTACTTCTGACTTCATGGAAAGAGGCCTTTTAGTCAATAGAGTTCGATGCAGGTCTGCCATTGGCACCCTTTTTTAAAAGTGTTTCTCTACCTGTCTTTCTCCATCATCTTCCTGAAGTCTTTCTGAGGTGGTTTCGGCATCAACCCTTGGCATGAGCACAGCGAGTCCTCCTCCGATCCAAACCCATTGTACGGGGGAACTTTCTTTTCCAGTCTAGGGCCTGGAGAGGCTCTGTATCTCACTGGAGTAAAGTCCTCTGTGGAAAAGGAGACAGAAAAGTTATAGACCGGAGATCTGCAGTTTTCAACCCTTTAGCTCTGGATTATATATAGTATGTCGTGTGCGTTACACGTGTAGCAGGAAATTGTCTGTTTCCAATATACCCTTTAAAACATTCTGAACCAAACTAGCTGTGGTATCGGCTTTGCAGGAAATAATGACACGTTGTGCTGTTGCAAGTTAAAAACTGTCAAGAATGCTGGTTCAAATGTATACAGCACATCGTCCCATGGTTGCTCCATTTTAGATACAAGTTATATTAGAACTTTTGAGTGCCACATAAATACCACTTTCGATCAATTTTAGAACTGGCTTCTTGCAGCAATGGCAATAGTTCTACCAAACATTACCAGTCTGTCATTATCATCCTCTTACTGCCATCTAGTGGTCATGAATTTTGCAGCAATTAAGCAGATAATTCCTAAATTACGTCCTATGTTTCTGTTCTACGTTTCACTGGAAGTCAAGGGAGGAGGACAGCAGCTACCAACGGACAATAAGGCTCCATTCCAGCAGTCACAATATGAAAACTGAACAGCAACCA